>QXEO01000764.1:399346-508087 GCA_007115705.1 Dactylis glomerata | reverse complement strand
AGGCCACAATCATAGTAAAATGACTGGAGTTTTTCGAGGGATGGACAGACGAATTGAATATTCTTTTAACTTCTTTAGCCATCGCAGTTCCAGCAGAGAAGTCTAATCCCAAATCAATCGCCTTCTGAACCATAGAGTGAGGAGCTTCTTCTGAATCACGATCAGCCTCACAATTAGCCTGAGGGGACACAACCATCGACCGTTGATCATTTTCCAAGCTCAAAGAAGACTTTCCAGGAGCATTAGACTGATGCAATGACGGAGACACATAATTGAGCCTGAGCAAAACTTCCTCCGTAAATTCCTTGAAAGATAGACAGATTCCAACTCTGACCACATGATTCGAGAATTGGAGTTTAGATCCAGGGGCAAAAGATTTGCAGAAATCCTTCTGATCAAGGACCGCGATCGGGTTCCCTTTAGCATTCTTCAGCACCAGCCAGTTCTCCGAAAATACACGTTGCATCGTGCCATCATATGATTTTAAACGATCTCGATCCAGATCTTTATAGGTAGAATATGAAACCTTCCAGAGGCATTCTACCTGAACAGTAGAAGGCAAAACATGTACCTTGGCCGGTGGAATGATGCACCGCAGAACCCTAGCCTAGAAACCAGGCATTGCCACCGTCAAACCAACCTCGATCGTTTCTCCGTCACGGAGAGATCTTTGTTCCAAGGCCTTGCCGTAATAATCCAGCAGAACCAGAGAATTGGAACTCCAATATTGGAGATCCCCATCATAATACATAACACTACTCTGATCCAGATCCTTAGACGCCGCATAGGACACCTTCCAAGCCCCAACAAGATCCGTGATCTCTTGAGCCATGGAGGAGGAAACCTAAAACTAGATGGATGGGAAGGTGGGGGATGGGATGCCGAGTGGAATGAGTGGAGAGGAATGGGGAGATCACCGGAGACCAGGGAGATCGCCGGCAGAGAAGGCTCTAGGGTTTAGGTCGCAAGGAGGATGCCATGCTTATGCTTTCTAATGATAGGACTCATGTTGATCCTAATAATGTTCCTTTAGCCTCTTTGGTTGCTCAAGAAGAGCACGTTGATGTAAACTTCATTAGAAACAATAATTTTAACAACAATGCTTATAGGAACAATTTTGCTAGTAACAATAATAGGCCGTATCCTTCTACCAATGGTAATGGTTATGGTAATTCTTATGGTAATTCCTCCAACAACACTAGGGCTGCACCCTCCGATCTTGAGGTAATGCTCAAAGACTTCATCGGTAAGCAAACTGCTTTTAACAGGTCTGTTGAGGAAAAGTTAGGCAAAATTGATATTCTTGCTTCTAAAGTTGATAGCCTTGCTCATAATGTTGAACTTCTGAAATTAAAAGTGTTGCCTAATGATGTGAAGGAGAACAATACTTTTGCCACTACTAATGCTATCCAAGTTAGAATTGATGAAAATGTTAGGATGCTAGCAGAATTGCATGCCAGGTGGGAAAGAGAAGATGAGATGGCTAGAAAGATGAAGGTATGTACCATTACTACCTCTAATGATGTTGTTCCAAATGCTAGCAATCCTCTTACTTTGATTGGTGTAGAGAAAACTCCCACTCCTTGTGTTAAAAAGCCTAAAACTGCTAAAACTTTTTCTCAAAAGAGTGCTGAAATTTTTCGGAGTGTGGGAGATGATAGCTCTATTTCCTTTAATGATTTTGATATTGATGGCTGCAATATATCTGAAGTTATTTTGTTCTTGCAAAAGCTTGCTTTGACTCCTAATGCTAGTTCTTTAAATGTTGCTTTTACTAAGCATATTACCAATGCTCTTATGAAAATTAGTGATGAAAAGTTGAAGCAAAAAGCTTCTATTCCCAAGAAGTTAGAAGATGATTGGGAAGCCATCATTGATATGCATGTTAATGGTTTTGATTGCCATGCTTTATGTGATCTAGGTGCTAGTATTTCTATCATGCCTAGAAAAATTTATGACATGATTTACCACCGCTTGAAAGGTGTTATTATGATGTTCCTATTGCTGATGTTGCTAAGAAGAAACCTTTGCGTAGGATTAATGATGTTCTTATTATGGTTAACAATAACCTTGTTCCCATTGATTTTCTTGTTATGGATGTTGAATGCAATGCTTCATGTCCTATTATTTTGGGAAGACCCTTTCTTCGAACTGTAGGTGCCATCATTGATATGAGGGAAGGCACCATCAAATATCAATTCCCACTCAAGAAAGGTATAGTACACTTCCCTAGGAAGAGGAAGAAATTACTTTTTGACTCTATTCTTAGAGCAAATGATGAGCTTGATGCTTCATCACTTGATATTACTTGATTCGCACTTTCTGCGCCTAGCTCAAAGGCGTTAAAGAAAAGCACTCTTGGGAGATAACCCAATGTTTTTTACTTTCAGTTCTTTTTATTTTATTTGAGTCTTGGAAGTTATTTCTACTGTAATAACCTCTCCTTATCATTTTTATTTCGTTGTTGTGCCAAGAGAAGCCTCTAATTTGAGTGAGGTAAGATTTGGGGATGTTGCGGTCCTGAAACAGATTTCGGTGCTGCACCGTAAAAATTCGTGAAAATTCTCTGTATATCTTTTGGACCTGCGATTTCTTGTGAATATGCCCCAGGTTATATCCAAACTTTCATTAGATTAACACTTTTTGATTTGAGCAACAGAAAACCCTCTAAAAATTCGACCTTCGTCAGCTGTTCTGTTTTGACAGATTTCTGCCATTATTTGTGTTTGCCGCTCGATCGCTTTCTTTTTGAGTTCTTTTGACCGCGGAACTTTTGGGGAAGTTGTTACAGTAGTATATACTTTATATGTGGTAGTTTCGAGTTGAAAGCTGAAGCAAAAAAGGGTTGATTCATTGTTATGCTTACACTAATGTTGCTAATAGAATTGTGTTGAGTTTTGTATGAGGGAAGTTTTCAAGTGTAGGGATTGGAGAATGATGAGATGAGTTGAAGAATGGACAAAAGCTCAAGCTTGGGGATGCCCACGCACCCCAAGAAATATTCAAGAGATACAAGCGTCAAAGCTTGGGGATGCCCCCGAGGCACCCCTTCTTCATCCGCAAAAATCAGGTCACCTTTCAACACAGTATATTTTTCTTGCTTCATGCACTATACGTTTTTCTTGGAGCATTAGTTGTTTTAGTTTTCAGTTTTATTTAGTTTTGTTTGCTGCAATAAATGGTTGGACCCCAACAAATTTCTTTTAGAGAAGTTGCCTTGCTTTTCATTTGCCAAGAACACTCCGTTTTTCACTCTTATCGTTCAACGAGTGTTCTCTTTTTCTGCTACTGCATTTAGTTTTCATTTTTTGCCTTGATTTGTGTTCAGATCTTGTTATATCTTTACATCAAGGTGTATTTTGACCTCTGGTCCATATTGGTATTCATCAAAAGAGTTGTTTAAAAAAGTTCGAATGGTGTTGGAAAAGAGAAAAAGCTTTATGCAAAAAAGTGGTACAAGAAGGAGCTTGTGTAGACTGCGGCCTAGGCTTTTGCATGTCATGCTTGATGTCTTTTTGATAGTATGCTTAATGGTTTTTCTGTAGCATGACTTGTCTCAAATGACTGAGATTGCTTAATGAGCCTTTGAAAAAAATCATGCATTGTTTTAATTATTTGGAAGCATTAATTTGGTTTTCTCCTTGATGCTTTATTTGGGTTGACTTGGCGCATGCTCACACATGTTAGACTCATACAAAGTCGCCATAGGCCTCTATGATCATTTAGTTTTTGACTTTTGATGCCATCTTATGCTTCTTTTAATGTCGCTTTGTCGCTTTGCATGATTATGGCCATTATTGGTCTTTTAGTTGGCCGCTCCCAGTCTTTTGCTAGCCCTCATTTTGTACTAAGTATGAGCTCTACTCGTGCATCCAACTCCTAAAAACCAAGTTATTCCAATGTGTCCACCATACATACCTATTAGCAATTTGCTATTCCAAAGTACATTTGACTTGCTTTTATCTATGCTTCAAATTAAACTCTTTTTGGTGTTATGCAAAAATTGGTCAGTAAAGCTCTCATGAACCTGATGGCACACTTTACTTTTCTTGCTTTAAAATTTTGACATTGTGGCTCTCTTATGTTGAGTTGTTATGCCTGCAAGTTGTAAGTTGGAAATTAGCCTAGCCATGCTATCATGGGGCAAGCTTTCAACATTGCACTATCTTTCATTTGAGTTGATATCGTGATCTTTTGTTTATGGATACTCGCGATGTGAAACAAGTTGGGAATCTTGCGAGATCATGGAGTTCTTATATGTGTTAGAGAAATGTCAGGGCCGCTAATCTAAGCCATGCATCATTCATGGTGGAAATTTACAACATGCCCATAGTGGACATTCGACAATGCATCTCACAATAAAAAGCTATACCAATGGTAAATAAAACAGATGTCGAGGTGTTCATTGTCTGTTTGTCTTGTCATTTTGATGTGGGCTTGTTCTATGTCATCGGGCAGGAGGTACCCCGTTGTCTGTTCTCAATGATACACATATATTTACAATGATAAGAGCCTGCTTGGGACTCTAAGTCGAGTAGCATGAGGTTTGGGTATTCATACTTCACGGGACATGAGGTTTTCAACTTATGATTTGTCAAGCATATGCTTCATAATTGTAATCGCATTAACTCTAACCATTCAAGATCCTATGATGGGGGCAATGAGAGCTCAAAGCTAGTAAGTACCATAATTTTTGAAGGTTTATAAAACTTGCAATCACTGCTTCCCTCCGCGAAGGGTCTTTCTTTTACTTTTATGTTGAGTCACCACCTTCTACCTTTATGCACCGTCTAAGAGAGCATAGTTTTCATTCTTAGTATAATGTGCATCGTCCCAAAGTTTTCATTGATTGATTTATGATGTTGGTTTCACTTGTCTTAAATTATTTGTATCTAGTCACCCTCTTAAACTTGAAGGTGTCCTATGCATTTATGTTTTGCTCTCTCATAAAGGACAAGCTGAAAACCATTTGCTATGTTTTTCCATATGATTTGAACACACGTTTGACTTTCATTGTTTCATTTTCATGATTTTTCGTTTGTGTTCTTTTTCATGTTATAACATGGTTGCTAAGTTTCTTCTATCAAGATTATATCTTTCATGCCCATGTTTTAAGTTCTTTGATCCCAGCGCACAACGCTTACATATATGGTCAAGATTGTGTAGGTGCATATCACCTCAAAAATTATTTCTTTTGTTATCACTTATGTACTCGAGGACGACCAGGAGTTAAGCTTGGGGATGCTAATACGTCTCAAACGTATCTATAATTTTTGATGCTCCATGCTTGTTTTTACACCATTTGCTTAGTGTTTCGTTACACTTCGTGGCGTTTTTATGCATTTTCCGGAACTAACCTATTAACGAGATGCCATAGTGCCAGTTCCCTATTTTTTGCTGTTTTTGTGTTTTAGAAAAGTTACATAGGAAATATTCTCAGAATTGGACGAAACAAAAGCCAAACATTCAGAAATTTACCGAAGCTTCCAGAGAACCGAAGAGGAGACGGAGAGGGGCCACAGGCCGGCCACACAGTAGGGCGGCGCGGCCCAGGCCCTGGCCATGCCCCTATGTGTGAGACCGCCTTGGTCCACTTCTGACACTGCCCCTTCGCCTATGAAGACCCCCCGACGGGAAAAACCTAAGGACCCGATCAATTTTCCAGAAACACATCGCGATCCACCGCCGTCGTCGACCCGAGATTGGGAGGGTCCAGAAGCTCTTCCTGGCACCATGCCGGAGAGGGGAATCGCCACCGGAGGTCTTCTTCATCACCATGCTTGCCTCCGGCGCGATGAGTGAGTAGTCTACCTTGGACTATGGGTCCATAGCAGTAGCTAGATGGTTGTCTTCTCCACCATGTGCTTCATGTTTAGATCTCGTGAGCTGCCTTACATGATCGAGATCACCGTTATCTAATTCTACATGTTGTGTTTGTTGGGATCCAATGAATATTGGTGTTATGATTGAGTTGATGTGCCGAATATTATCTTATGTTATCTCTATGTTGTTTATGATCTTGCATGCTCTCCGTTGTTAGTACCTATCTTGGCCGAGTAGATACTAGTGACTCCAAGAGGGGGTATTTATGCTCGATAGTTGGGTTCATGCCTCTATTTAATCTGGGGGAGTGACAGAAACCTCTAAGGTTGTAGATGTGCTGTTGCCACTAGGGAGAAAACAACATTCTTATGTCCAAGGGCATATGCTTTGTTTACATTACACACTTTGCTTAATGCAGTTATCTGTTGTTCGCAACTTAATACTTGTGGGGTTCTCGGATTGATTCCTCACGGGTGGATTATTAGTCATAGATGTGGTTGGATGGGGGTCAATGTATCTTGTTGTAATGCCCAGAGTAAATCTCATAGTGATCCTCTCGACATATGCACGTTATCTTTATTCTATCAATTGCCCAACTGTAATTTGTTTACCCAGCATGTCGTTATTTATCTTATAGAGAGACACCACTAGTGAACTATGGACCCCGGTCCTATTTCCTTTACATTGCTACCACATGTTTACTTTATTCGCACTGTTTACTTTACTCGCATACTACTATTGCTTTCCACTCGATACGCTCATTCCTTTGTTTACAGCAAACCGGTGAGATTGACAACCTCATCGTAAGTTGGGAGCAAAATATTTGGTTGTCTTGTGTGCAGTTTCCACGTTGCAGCTGGCAAAGCAAAGCACTAGATGAGGCGCCTTATAAATTGTCCGGAGCTGTCGCGAAGCTAGCAAGCATCACCTTCTTGAGTTTGGCTTTTTCCTAGATTCGACATACCTTGGTTTCTTACTGACGGAAAATTTGCTACTGTGCTCATCATACCTTCCTCTTGGGGTTCCCAACTGGATGGTGAAATTACATCAACACCGTACCGCATCAAGCACTCCCCCAAGTTACCAGAGGCATGAACCCACTATCGAGCATAAATACTCCCTCTTGGAGTCACTAGCATCTACTCGGCCAAGATATCTACTAGCAATGGAGAGCATGCAAGATCATAAACAACATAGACATGATAAATCACAAATCAACTTGACATAGTACTCAATATTCATCGGATCCCAACAAACTCAACATGTAGAAGTACTTAACAATGATCTTGATCATCATAGGCAGCTCACAAGATCTAAACATGAAGCACATGGAGGAGAAGACATCCATCTAGCTACTACTATGAACCCGTAGTCCAAGGTAGACTACTCACACATCACTCCGGAGGTAGGCATGGTGATGAAGAAGGCCTCCGGTGGTGATTCCCCTCACCGGCAAGGTGCCGAGAAGAGCTTCTGGACCCTCCCGATCTCGCGTCGATGGTGGCAGTGGCTTGCAGTATGTTTTCTGGAAAAGAGTTCAGGTCTTTAGGGTTTTCTCATTGAGGAGAATATATAGGCGGAAGGGCGATGTCAGGGGGTGGACCAGGGGCCCACACCATAGCCTGGCGCGGCCAGGGGTGGCCCGCGCCATGGCATGGTGTGGCTGCCCTCTGGCCCCCCTCTGTCTCTGCTTTGGACTCTGTCTCATGTCGGGAAAAATAGGAACTTTGGCTTTTGTTTCGTCCAATTCCGAGAATATTTCCTGTGTAACTTTTCTAAAACACAAAAACAGCAGAAAATAGGGAACTGGCACTGTGGCATCTCGTTAATAGGTTAGTTTCGGAAAATGCATAAAATGCCACAAATTGTAACAAAACACAAAGCAAATGGTGCATAAACAAGCATGGAGCATCAAAATTTATAGATACATTTGAGACGTATCAAGCATCCCCAAGCTTAACTCCTGCTCGTCCTCGAGTAGGTAAGTGATAACAAAACAATAATTTTTGATGTGACATGCACCAACACAATCTTGATCAAACGATGTAAAGCATTGAGTGCTGAGATCAAAGTACTCTAAACATGGGCATAAAAGACATAATCTTGACAATAAAACTTAGCAACTATGTTATAACATGAAAAGTAGCACAAACAAAAGATCATGAGTAATAATGCATTGAAAGTTAAGTGTGTGTTTCAAGCATATAGAAAAACATAGCAAAGTGGTATTCAGCTTGTCCTTGATGGACTAGCAAAACATAAATGCATAGGCACCTTCAAGTTTAAGAGGGCGACTAGATACAAATAATTTAAGAACAAGCAAAACCATAATCATGAATCAATCAATAATAAATTTTGGGACTATGCACGTTATACTCAGAATGACAACTATGCTCTCTTAGAAGATGCATAAAGGTAGAAGGTGAAGACTCAACATAAAAGTAAAAGAAAGGCCCTTCACAGAGGGAATCAGGGATTAAACATGTGCTAGAGCTTTTCATTTGTAAAACAGAGATAAAAATTTGTTTTGAGAGGTGGTTGTTCTTGTTAACGACTGGCAATGGGGTTCTTACTATCTTCCATACTAAGCAAGTTTTGAGAGAGATTGGCACATTTGTGCTCTTTTATAAAGCTTGACACTCCTCCCCACTTTTCCTTTCACAAACCATGGCTAACCGATTCCATTGGGTGCCCACCAACTTTCTCATACCATGCAGGAGTGCCTTTTTTTCTTTTCTTTTTTTCTTTTTTTTCTTTTTTGAAATATTACAATATGGAAGATAGCAAATCCGACCACTACGTCCCCATGAGCTGAAAATAGTGTCACAAAATGAGAAGTATTTTGAAAGTTTTTTTAAAAGGTAGCACATGATAATTTACTTGGAATGGCTTGCAAATACCATGCATAGGAATTTATAGTGGACTCTTTGGAATAAACTTGGTTTTTGGTAGTTGGATGCACGAGAAATATTCCCTCTCAGTATAGATGAAGGCTAGCAAAAGACTGGGAGCGACCAACTAAGAGAGGAATAACGGCCATAATTATTCATAGCGACAAAACATTATTAACCAAAGGATAAAGTGGTATCACAAGTCAAAAAACAAATGATCATAGAGGCTTGAGGTGACTTGTTAAAGTCAAACATGGTGTAAGCATGCGCCAAGTCAACCCAAACAAAGCATCAAAGGAGAAAACCACAATAATGTGCTCCCATATAATAAAAACAACGCATGATTCTTTCAAAGGCACATTAATCAATCTCAGTCATTTGAGACAAGTCATGCTACATCAAAAACTACTAAGCATATAATCAAAATAACATCAAGCATTAAATGCAAAAGTCTAAGCCACAGTCTAAACAAGCTCCCATTTGTACCACTATAGGCATGAAACTTTTTTCTCTTTTCCAATACCAATAAACCTTTTTGAATCAACTCTTAAAGATGAAAATCAACATATACCAGAGGTATAAATACACCTTGCTTCAAAGAAATAAATTTTTTTGAACAAAAAACAAGGTGAAAAACGAAAGCTAAACGCAGTTCTAGAAAAAAAGAACACTCGTTGAAGGATAAGAGTGAAAACTAGAGTGTTCTTGGCAATGAAAAACGGAGTGTGTCTTCTCCAAAAGAAATATGTTGGGTTCCAACCATTTATTGCAAAAAAAATAAAAAATAAAACTGAAAGTGAAAGTAAAGACGCTCCAAGAAAAATGCATAGAATACGAAGCAATAAAAATATAATGTCTTGAAAGGTGACCTGATTTTTGTCGATGAAGAAGGGGTGCCTCGGGGCATCCCTAAGCTTTGATTTTTGTAATTCTTGGATATTTCTTGGGGTGACATGGGAATCCCCAAGCTTGAGCTTTTGTCCATAGTTCATCTCATCTTATCATTCTCCTTTCCCTACACTTGAAAACTTCCTTCATACAAAACTTCACACAATTCTTATTAGCAACATTAGTGTAAGCACGATAGTAAATCTACTCTTTTTGTTCAGATTCAACTCAAGTAAAACACCCATTAAAGCATAAAATACTGTATCAACTTCCTCAAAAGTTCCATGATCAAAAGAACTAAAAAAGAAAGCGATCAAGAGGCAAACACAAATAGTGGCAGAAATCTGCCAAAACAGAACAGCTGGTAAAGATCAATTTTTTTGAAAATCTTCTGTTGCTCAAATCGAAAATTGCAAAACTAATGGAAGTTATATAACAACCTGGGGCATGTGCACAAGAAATCGCAGATCAAAAAGACGTTCTGAGAATTTTCACAAATTTTTACGGTACAGCGCTGAAATCTGTTTCAGGACAGCAACTTCCCCAAATCTTACCTTCCTCCAATTAGAGGTTCTTCTTGGCACAAAAACAAAATAAAAATCATAAGGATAGGTAATTACAGTAGTAATAACTTCCAAGACTCAACAAAAATAAAAAGTACTGAAAAGTAAACATTGGGTTATCTCCCAAGAGTGCTTTTCTTTAACGCCTTTGAGCTAGGCGCAAAAAGTGGAAATCAAGTAATTTCAAGCGATGAAGCATCAAGATCAATAGTAGAAGTCTTTTAAACAATGAATTGTATTTTATCCAAATGAGTTTTTGAAGATCCTTTATGAACACTCTTGGGTTCACTACTTTCATCAAAAGTGTTTTTTAGGAACAATCAAATCAAAATTCTTTTCCAACGCTTCATCCATTCCTATGAGTTTGAAAGGTATTGGTACTTTGATTTCTTCCTTATTTGCACCAACAACCTCTACACGTGAGCCAAGCATATTAAAATGCTCAAAAACTTTCCTAGCTTCTATAACAACATCTCTAAATTCATTACGCAAAGTCTCTAAAATAAAATCTCTCTTTTCAGAGTCTTCGATATCATGAAGCTTAAGAAACATTTGTTGCATAAAAGGATTAAGGTTGACAAACCTAGCCCCCAACATGTGAACTAAGTAAGCAGTGGCAACTTCATAACTAGGAGCAAGTTCGGCTAAATATCTATCCTCAACATCTTTATGCTTACTAACATGATTAAAGAACTCCTTGATGTTATCTTTCCCAATTATAGAACCACTACCTATTGAAAGGTCTTCCAAGACATACTTAGGGAACAACATAATGAACTAAAAGTAAAAGTAACAAAATACCAACTATAAAATAAGCTAATTAGTTTTCTATTTTTGATAAAAGTTGCAAGCAAAAATATAGTAAAGAAAATAAGAAAAACAATAACAAAGTAAAAGATTGGAAGCGAGAGACTCCCCTTGTAGAAATCCTCTTTCTCCTTGTCAATAGCGCCAGAAAAATTGCTTGATAGCAGTGCTAACCGCCCAGTTCGAAACCCCAATAGGAAGGTATGATGAGCACAATGACAATTCTTCCCTCAGTATGAAACCAAGATTTAATTGAACTAGTAGGAGAAAGAACCAACTTCCGAAGGTTGATGCTAGCTGGCTTGGCGGCTGCTCCAGACAATTTATATATGGCGCTTTATCTGGGGCGTAGCTTTGCACTAGCAGCAACATGGAACCTGCACACAACACAACCAAAGTACTTTGCCCCAACTTGAAGTGAGGTTGTCAATCTCACCGGTTTGCTGTAAACAAAGGATTAAATGTATCGTGTGGTAAAAGATAGTTGTTTGCGAGAAAGTAAATAAACGGTAATATGAATATAAAAGAATGGACCGGGGTCCACAGTTCACTAGAGGTGTCTCTCCATACAGATAAATAACATGCTAGGTAAACAAATTACAGTTGGGCAATTAACATAAATAAAGAAAGCAAACAATGCATGTACATGTCATGAGGATCACTATGAGATTCACTTGGGCATTACAACATAATACATAGACCATAATCCAACTGCATCTATGACTAATAATCCACCCACCGGATATCATCCGAACAACCGTACGGTATTAAGTTGCAAGCAACATATTATTGCCTTAAGCAAAGTGTGTAAAGTAAACAATTCAAATGTCCTTAGACACACGATTGTTGTTTTCTCCCTAGTAGCAACATCACATCTACAACTTTAGAGGTTGTTGTCACTCCCCCAAGTTACCAGAGGCATGAACCCACTATCGAGCATAAATACTCCCTCTTGGAGTCACTAGCATCTACTCGACCAAGATATCTACTAGCAACGGAGAGCATGAAAGATCATAAACAACATAGAGATGATAAATCACAAATCAACTTGACATAGTACTCAATATTCATTAGATCCCAACAAACACAACATGTATAATTACATGACAATGATCTTGATCATGATAGGCAGCTCACAAGATCTAAACATGAAGCCCATGGAGGAGAAGACATCCATCTAGCTACTTCTATGGACCCATAGTCCAAGGTGGACTACTCACACATCACTCTGGAGGCAGGCATGATGATGAAAAAGGCGTCCGGTGGTGATTTCCCTCTCTGGCAGGGTGCCGGGAAGAGCTTCTAGACCCTCCCAATCTCGCGTCGATGATGGCGGCGGCTTGTAGTATGTTTTCTGGAAAAGAGTTCAGGCCTTTAGGGTTTTCTCGTCGAGGACAATATATAGGCGGAAGGGCGATGTCAGGGGGTGGACTAGGGGCCCAGACCATAGCCTGGCGTGGCCAAGGGGTGGCCCATGCCATGGCATGGTGCGGCTACCTTCTGGCCCCCCTCCATCTCTGCTTTGGACTCAGTCTCGTGTCGGGAAAAATAGGAACTTCGGCTTTTGTTTCGTCCAATTCCAAGAATATTTCATGTGTAACTTTTCTGAAACACAAAAACAGCAGAAAATAGGGAACTGGCACAGTGGCATCTCGTTAATAGGTTAGTTCCAGAAAATGCATAAAAATGCCACGAAGTGTAACAAAACACAAAGCAAATGGCGCATAAACAAGCATGGAGCATCAAAAATTATAGATACGTTTGAGATGTATCAGTGAGGTTGGTGGCATTGGTGGAAGAGGGGTCGGAGAGAGAGCCATATGGCGGCTATGGTTGGATCCACCTAGGTCAGGTTAGATAGAGAGACAGTCGGCATAATATGAGCATTATATGGGTAGCTTAGGGAATCTCCACCATCGACCCCTTCCCTAATAGGGCTATTAGGGCGCCGGCCACAAAATGGACTCCTAGCGGTGACCTGAACAAACTATTAACACTATAGCATGCCCTATATAGTGTTCGACAACCCTCCCTTGCAGCGTCGACCCATAAGGGTCAGCACGGGAGTGCCATAACACGATACCATGTAGGATTAGGTAGGTGGGGGCCCTTTGACATAGACACAATGGTGTTAAACGTAGTTTATGACCCTAGAAGAGGCTGGTTGATCTATTAATGGCGGTGATGGTTCCAAGCATAAATTCCCTCTCCTCACCATGCAGAATCTCACCTTCTCCTCTCCTCATCTCATTGAGCTCACATGGCCGATACTTCCACTCCTCACCTCCATGGTGTCACAAAACCACCAAGCCGACAAACACTATAGTGTCGAGTACCACCCACACAACCTAACCATCAAGGAGGCATTAGTTCTTGTGAGAACAACACTCTTGGGCAGCCACACACGAGGCTCCCCCATAGGGTAGAACATTAGTGTGGGTGGCTACTCCATCCCACCGATCTCGGAGCAAAACTGTTAGAGGCCTACATTCACCATTGGTGCACTGCACTCCCCGAGCATCAGTGGGGGCCCCAACTGGGACTCTTCTAGCATGATCATGCAGGGGAGAACACATGGTTTGACGCCCCCTAAATGGTTGGCTAACTACACTGGCAGTAGACGTGGTGTTAAGGCCACATGTTCGACACCTTCCTCACGCACTACAGACACGAGCCGCCGTGCACCACACAACATCATCGACTAATGGCAATATTCCTCAGGCCGGTGAGGTCCTCCATGTCGCGCATGTCTTCGTGTAGCCACCACTCATGCTGAAGATAGATCCCTCGCCATTATGGCAGTCATGCTTCACCAGCATCGTCTTCCATGCGTTGCAAGAGCTGGTGTCATGGTCGTGCGCATGCCTATCATCATCTTGAAGAAAGGTAAGGATTACTCTCCACCGCGGGGCGCCTGTTTCTATGGCATCGAAGAAGCAGCTGCCTCCACCACCAAGAAGTTGAAGGAGGTGTTAGAGCCAGAGCCGACCTAGATGAAGGACCTGAGGTTTCAGGCCAAGCTATCTCGCCGACCTAGTCAATGAGCTGGGACTCACCAAGGCCATGGAGGCGTCGACGAATACAGTTCAGCTTGCCATGAAACATTACGCTAAATTGTTGTCTGATACCTTCGATCCAGTTTTAGGATGTAGGATAGCAGTACTTTTTCCCTATTAGACCGAGGTTTATCGAACATGGGGAAGCTATTGTTTGGTGCTAAAGGTTACGTTATTTGGAGAGTACTTACTAGTTTGGTCATGCGTGTATTCTCAGACCGTTAATATATTATTTGGTGTGTATGTGAGAATGGATGGAAAATGGGTCATGGGCATAGGATTCACCTGCAAATGTGCATGCATAAGGGGCAAATGTAATGATAACATGTATTAAGGCTAAATAGAGTTAAATATTATGGGTGGCATGTCCATATAATCTATTAGTTTTAGTGAGCTACACCTACTAGTAGATTTCTAGTTCTACTACTATCTTGCAACAGCCTTGTCTAGGTAGTAGTATTTAAGTAAAACAAACTAGAGCATTAAGATTTATGTCATTGCCGTGATCTCAAGTGGATCTCAGTTCCTCTAATCTATTACACATTCTATCACTCTAATTTGATCTAGAGGGTGGAGCACCACTCATACCACCTCATTACCTTGATCAATCCTCGGATCTTGGGTACCTGGCAAGACTTTGGATTAAGGCAATAAGATGCTAAACAAGTGAAATAACCCATTCATACTCAACACAATATCCCTATAAGGATTAGATCACTCACATAATTGCCACGAGGCTTCACCGAGCCCGCAGCCCGTGAGGATTACTCACTCATAATGAGATCAAAGATGGACAACATTGTACAGATGAATTCAATAACGATATCAAACATCCTTACAATATTGCCAATAACGAAGACCAAGATCACAAGTAGATGGATCTGGCTATGAGGTGGTGTAATGGAAGATGATGGTGATGGCAACATGACACCTCTCAAATGTGTTCTGGAAGGTCCGTGAAACGTGAAAATACACAAAATAGGAGTTTCCTGTTCTGCATAGTTATAACTAAAATAAGGGGGCTCAATGGAAAATCCCCATAAATCAATGCAAAACATGATTATAACATCTCATAACATCTTAATATATTGTAATATGCGTAAAAAAACTACAAAGTTCATGCATCAATGAGGTGGGTGGCATTGGTGGAAGAGGGGTCGAAGTGAGAGCCATATGGCGGCTATGGTTGGATCCACCTAGGTCAGGTTAGATAGAGCGACATGCAGCATAATATGAGGATTATATGGGTAGCTTAAGGAATCTCCACTGGCGGCCCCTCCCCTAATAGGGCTATTAGGGTGCCAGCCGAAAAATGGACTCCTAGCGGTGACCTGAACAAACTGTTAACACTATGGCAGGCCCTATATAGTGTTCGACGACTCTCCCTTACAGCGTTGACCCACAAGGGTCAGCATGGGAGTGCCAAAACATGATACCACGTATGATTAGGTAGGTGGGGGCCCTTTGACACGAACATAGTGGTGCTGAACATAGTTTATGACCCGAGAAGAGGCTGGTTGATCTATTAATGGTAGTGATGGTTCGAAGCATAAATTCCCTCTCCTCACCATGCAGAATCTCACGTTCTCCTCTCCTCGTCTCATTGAGCTCACATGGCTGATATTTGCACTCCTCTCCTCCATTGTGTCACAAAACCACCAAGCCGACAACAACTACAGTGTCGAGTACCACCCGCACAACCTAACCATCAAGGAGGCATTAGTGCTCATGACAACAACACTCTTGGGCAGCCACACACGAGGCCCCGCCATGGGTAGAACATTAGTGCGAGTGGCTACTCCATCCCACCGATTTTGGAGCAAGACTGTTAGAGGCCTACATTCACCATTGGTGCACCGCACTCCCCGGGCATCAGTGGGGGACCCCAACAGGGACTCTTTTAGCAAGAGCATGCAGGGGAGAACACACGGTTTTACACCCCCCTAAATGGTTGGCTAACTACACTGGGTGTAGACGTGGTGTTAGGGCCACATGTTCGACACCTTCCTCACGCACTACAGATGCGAGACGCCGTGCGCCACACAACGTCCTTGACTAACGGCAATATTCCTCGGGCCGATGATGTCCTCCATGTCGCGCATGTCTTTGTGCAGCCACCACTCAAGCTAAAGATAGAGCCCTCGTCATTATGATAGTCATGCTTCACAAACATCGTCTTCCGCTTGTTGCAAGCACTGGTGTCGCAGTCGCGTGCATGCCTATCATCATCTTGAAGAAAGGGAAGGATTAATCTCCACTGCAGAGCGCCAGTTTCTGTGGCATCCAAGAAGCAGCTGCCTCCACCACCAAGAAGGTGAAGAAGGTGTCAAAGCCAGAGCCAACCTAGATGAAGGACCTGAGGTTTCAGGCCAAGTGTCGATGGATTTCATGTCGCAAGAACACGGGGTACCACACGATGGACCCATAGATTCAAACGCAGGAGGATGTATGCGTGAGATCTTGGATCGCAATGAAACACGGTGACGGAAGCCTCGAGACGCCAGAAAGCACAACGCACTGCAGAGAGAGACACCGAGCTTTACCCAGGTTCAGGGCCCTCATGGTGAGGTAAAACCCCTACTTCCTGCCTTCTTGTATTACGACGCGACACCTCGCGAGGAGTACAAGGTCTTGGTTATAGAGCTCTAACTGGCCGGAGGTAGAAGAACCAACTTAGCCTAGCTAGGAGCCCGGAGATGAAGATTAGATCCCTTCTAAGGGGTGGCCTCCCCTCCTTTTATAGCGCCGAGGTCCTCCTTCCCCTTATCATCATGGGGAAGGGGTTGCCACAAACGGCCAAGGAGAGGGGACAGCTGTTGTCTTGAGTCTTCGGTGGACATAGTCTTCGTAGGGTAGTGGCACCGGTCCATAGGAGTGGGTGGAGGAGGCTGACGTCCTCCTTTGGCGCCCTGCACCGTCCACCCTATTTTTAGGGGGGTGGCCAACAACCATTGTGCCGCTTTATGCAGGCATGGCGAAATCTAGTCTCCCTCCTGTCGGGGTAGCGTGGGCGGCACGCAGTCTTCCGTCCTTATCTTCTTGCTCAACACAAAAATGTACTGAGCTGATGTGGATGTGGTCCATCCCCTCACGAGAAATAGCTCGTGAGGAGGTCTTCTAGTCCTTAGTAGTTTTAGCCATCGTTCTCCTCATGAGGCGCCTCCTCATGAGGGTCTTCTCCGCTGGGCTTCAGTTGTCGATTTTCCCCTGGGCCAAAGCTGGGCCATTGAAGGGGCCCAGGAGCAGGTGGACCGAGATACCCCAGTATCCAGAACACTGACACCAAGCTATCCCACTGACCTAGTCAACAAGCCAGGACTCACCAAGGCCATGGAGGCGTCGACGAATACGGTTCAGCTTGCCACCAAAGATTACGCTAAATTGTTGTGTGATACCTTCGATCCAGTTTCAGGATGTAGGATAGCGGTACTTTTTCCCTTTTAGACCGAGGTTTATCGAACATGGGGAAGCTATTGTTTGGTGCTAAAGGTTAAGTTATTTGGCGAGTACTTACTAGTTTGGTCATCCATCTATTCTCAGACCGTTAATATATTGTTTAGTGTGTATGTGACAATGGATGGAAAATGAGTCATGGACATAGGATTCACTTGCAGATGTGCATGCATATGGGGAAAATATAATGATAACATGTATTTAGGCTAAATAGAGTTAAATATTGTGGGTGGCATGTCCATATAATCTACTAGTTTTAGTGAGCTACATCTGCTAGTAGATTTCTAGTCCTACTACTATCTTGGAGCAGCCCTGTCTAGGAAGCAGTATTTAAGTAAAACAGACTAGAGCATTAAGATTTATGATGTTGTCATGATCTCAAGTGGATCTCAGATCCTCTAATCTATTACCCATTCTATCACTCGATGTCGTGGTATTTTGATGACAGTAGCCATAGGGATGGCTTATTGGAGGGGCTCGTCGGAGAACAGCGATGGGTCCGGCTCAAGATTGGGCAAGTGATGACACAACACTTACCCAGGTTCAGGGCCCTTCTCGCTGGAGGTAAAACCCCTACGTCCTGCCTTAGTCTTTATTATCCACACACGATGGCTTACAGTGCTCCTTGAGCTGTTTTGTCAAGAGGAAGAAGAGGAAGTGTTCGATCCCCCTACTCTAAGTGTCCAGGCCCCTTTATATAGGCAGGGGCCTGGTTACAAGGTGGCATCCGGCTGCCCGGCTGCCAGCTTCTCCGTGGCCATGGCTCTAGCGCGGGTCCCGCTTCCCCATGTCCCTCTGCCTAGGCGTAGGCTATTTTATAAAGTGCCCCTATCCCTTGGACCAGCATATCCGAGGTATATGCCCCCAGCTCGCCTCAGATCCTTTCGTGGAGAGGGGGTTTGGTTAGTGAGGTTGGTGGAGGCCGTGCATGGCTGGCGTCACTCCGGTCTCCAGCCTCTGTCGCTCCTGTAGGGCCCCTGCAAGCTTTAATAAAGCCTCGGTTAGAGGCTTTATCGTCCTCACTGGCTTGGGCCTTCGGTGGAGAAGATCTTGGCTGGCTGCTGGCGCAGCTGGCTCTTCGGTCGAAGCCAGCCTCCTTGGCCAGGTGTCGCGGCAATCCCTGAGACATTAGTCGGCAGGTTGCTCTACCCTTGGCCTACTCAGATAGTCATAACCATGTCACTAGCCCCCGAAACTGGCGAAGTCTCATGGGACAGCATGAGGCTTTGGCGGGTTCTTTTCCTCACCAAAGTTTATTTGCATCCATTGAAGTCCCAGGGATTCTCATCCAGCTGGAAAGTTGTCGATCTTGAGGTCAAGTTCCATGGAGTATCGCCAGCCGTCTCGGGATGTGCCGGCTCCCGGACCGAACCGGCTTGGTAGTTGTCTCGTAGCCGCCAGCTGGCGTCCAGCCCCTTTGAATTCGAGCTCCTTGAGATCTAGGCCTGAGTGCCACTTGTCTGCGAACCACAGCGATGCGTCTCATCGGCTCCAGGCCCACGATCTTTTGTGACAACCACGTCGGTTGCCTTTCCGAGTGCATACATGGCACATAGTGAGGGGGAAGGGGTGGTTGCCGAAGCGCCGGGCGTGACTCGCACAACCGATCCCACTATGCCAGTTCGTTCCTTGCCCCGCTTCTCCTTAAATGCTCGGACCATTCGAGAAGGAAGGCACACTCCACCTCTCCTCCTCATCCGCTTCATTGGAGTACACACTAGTGGAAAAAGGCTTATAGATAGATGTTTTATCAGTGGAGCACATTATTCAATATGCTCCACTAGTATTTACTAGTGGCGCATTTGCAAATATGCTCCACTGATAATTTTCTTACTAATGGCGCATATTGTTCAAAATGCGCCATGCATAACTGGCGGGACCCACCAGAAGGTTCGTCGACAAAATATCCAGTCTTATCAATGGCGCATTTGCCATATGCGCCACGCATATTTGACCTATTAGTGGCGCATATATCAATATGCGCCACTGATAACTCAAATATCAATGGCGCATATGCAATATGCGCCACGCATAACTGGCGGGAATTTTTTTCACCCGCCACCCACCCCCCCCCTCCCGTGGGTCGCCTTTTTAGTCTTTTAAAAAATAAAAGAAAATGATAAAATGTTTGAAAAAATTTCAAAAAATCAGATTTAGTTATGTTATGTGATCTAGTAAGTACGAAAAATAATAATAATGAATTTTGATATTTTTTACAAAAAAACTTTATGTCTCGGTAAAACGGCCATAACTTTTGCATACGAAGTCGGATTAAAAAGTTTTTTATATGAAAAAGTATCTACACGAAAAGTTACATCCGATTTCAATGACCTATGGTTATTTCGACAAATTTTAGAATCTCAAAATTCAAAAGGGAAAATAGACTTTTTCGCACTTTTATATTTTCAAATTTTTATTTTTATTTTTAGATCAGAATTTATATTGGTTTAAACTTTTGGATTAGTTATATACACACATATACACACACATATACACACATATACACACATATATACATATATACGCACACATATACACACATACACACACATAGACACACATATACGCACACATACAAACATATATACTCACATATACGCACACATACACACACAAATACACATATAGATACACATATACGTACACGTACACATACACACACAAATACACACATAGACACACATATATGCACACATATACGCACATATACGCACATATATATGCACACATGCATACATATACATACATATACACATATATACGCACACATACACATACATATATGCACATATACGCACATATACGCACACATACACACACAAATACACATATAGACACACATATATGCATACATACACACACAAATACACACATAGACACACATATATGCACAGATATACGCACATATATATGCACACATGCATACATATACATACATATACACACATATACGCACACATACACACACATATACGCACATATACGCACACATACACACACATATACGCATATATACGCACACATACACACATGTACGTACATATACGCACACATACACACATATACGCACATATACGCATATATACACATATATATACGCACATATATATGCACACATGCATACATATACACATATATACGCACACATATACGCATATATACGCAGACATACATACACATATACACACACATATACATAATACATATACACATATACACACATATACACATATACGCATATACGCATATACACACACATATACACACAAGCACACATAGGCCTTAAGAGGATTGATATGATAGTAATATCAATAAGAACTTGGGTAGGTTAGGGATAGCTCATGCAAATAGAATGGAGAAGTTAAGCGTGCAAAATGTTCCTCGTGTGATAAAATCCTCAAAAAATTAAAATACAATAGTTTTTTCACATTTTTTTGATTTTCAAAAAAAAATTGTTTTTTTTTCGATTTTTAATTTTTTTTTGAAATTTTTGAATTTTCAAAGGCTACTAGTGGCGCATATAGCAATATGCGCCACGCATAGCCAAATTATGCGTGGCGCATATTGAGATGCGCCACCAATAAACTGTTATTAGTGGCGTGGCATTGGTGGCGCATCCCATATGCGCCACGCATATGCCAAAATGGTGCGCCACCAATAGGCTTTTTTCCACTAGTGACAGTCCAACCATGTCGGCCATCGGAAGTCCTGGCGCCGGAGACACGGGGGGGCATGGATGTGCCGGAGAAGCATAGGCCCGGCCGCCCACGAGGGGACGGGAAGAAGGCAGCAACAGCAGCTCCTTCATCGGCTCTCCGCCGCGGGCGGCCGCCGGGCAGCAAGAACAAGTAAACTCTAGCCACCCTCGTGGCCGCCGCCACTAGATCCGTTGGGCCTATCATGGAGGCTTCTTCATTGGCTAGCCTGTCGCGGCTTCGGCCGATGCTGCCACGCACCAACCGCCGGTGTACGCATTGGCCGAGGGGTGGACCACCTTCATCGTCCCGGTGCTTGCCGGGTACGAGGTCCGTCTCTGCCTGCCCTCCCAGTTCATGGAGGCAATGGAGGGTCAGGAGATAGCGTACGCCATCCTGTAGGAATGTAGTGCTGGCCAGCCAAAGTACCGCGTCAAGATTTACTATGACGGCGAAGAGAAGTGCTACTTCACAACTGGTGGCCGAAGTTCTTCGCGGAGTACGGAGTGCATGCAGGCTGGTTCCTCCTCTTCAACCGCCATGACGGGATACTGGATTTCTTTGTCCGCGTCTTCGATGGCACCCTCTGCGCTCGCTCCTTTGCCGCCAGGTCATGAAGATGAGCGTCCTCATCATCTCCTTGTCCACACGGATCTCGTCGACCTCGAGTGCGGACTTCTCTGGGACAAAGTCCATGCGGCGCTTGCGCCATGCCAAGGAAGGAGAGCATCTCCATGACAGGAGGCACTAGTATTTAGGGTAGTGATTTGGAAAGCTTTTGCTCCACCAGTTGTAACCGCTAGTCCTTTGCTTAATGAAGTTTATTTTTCTACAAACTTTGCCTGTTGCATCTCTCTGTGGTTGATTGCCTTGCTTTTGTTGAGTACTACAAGGACGACGCTTGCTTCTGCCCTGAGAACGACGATGGATCTGTAGCTAGGACTCTATTTCGTGCTCGAGCCGTCACTGGCGCTTGGGGCAAGCTTCGCGTGTGCTTGTAGGCTGAGGTTAGGGAGGCCGATGACCATCCAGCACGCTCCTTGGGCAAATGCATCTTGGCGATCTTGTCTGGCTCTGGCATTGAGAGTTACACTGGCCGGCTTCAAGAGGTACAGGGAGGTGCTGAACCAGATGCCGGCTCGAGGGAGTGCGGGCGAATGCAACGCTCCGTGCAGGCTCGAGCGAGACCGGAGCCGTCATGTTTACATACACGAAGTTTCACGAACAACTCGCCACGGCTGAGGAAAACCCACAGAACGCTGGTCTCGGCCGCTTGGTGCAGACATGGTTACTCCCGCAAACGCCCTTGTAATTTTTGTTTTTGAGCTTCTGCCGTTGGTCATGATGCAGTGCCGGCAGGACAGTCAGCCGACAGAGGATTGGGGTTAGCCGTTTAAGGACCAATTCTCTTTCCCCCTAGCCCCCGAGTTTTGGGGCCGCTGGAGTGACTGATGGCTTGAAACTGACTTGCTCATATGCAGAACCTAAATTGTATGAGGCAACGCTCGCTTCGAGCTTCTTCGACGTGATTACTCAGCCTAAGCTCTAATGGTTTTGATTGTTGACCGTTTGCTGGCCTGCTTTAGCCCAGTTTCCTCAACTTTTTCCTTTATCTCCCCACCTTTTGGCCATTGTAACCCCAATCGGTAGCCTGGTGCCGGTTGGTCTCCCTTGGGCCGGCAGCCGAATGCCGGCCTAGGATGGGAGCGTGCCACGGGGTGGGAAGTAGTAATTCAGTTTTTTTGGATACCTCGCTTAAGCCAGCCTGCGTGCGGTCAACGATCATCGCCCTCAGAACTTAGTCGAGTGATGCGTTTAGCATTTGCGTTTCTTCCCAGTAGCTTTCCTAAGTGCGTGGCCTGTCGGCTCCATCCCAGCCGGCTATCCTGAGCCAGGGGAGGGAGGTTAGGCTTGGGGCCCGATCCACACAAAGTACTCGTCCAGCTGACAGGAAATTTGATTGTTAGAGGCAACCAGTTGTGGCTCGGTGGTCGAAGCCGGTTGCCAGTTAGGTGAATAACGCTGGAAGCAAAATACATAAGGTTTTTTTTAGGAGCCGGCTGTAATGAGCCGCTCCATCATCCTTTACTCATTGACAAGCATTCGAAGTACAAGCTTTTACCTTAACAGAAGAAAGGTCTTAAGTGATTGACATTCCAGGGACACTCTATCTCCTTGTCAGAATTATTGGCCTTGTTTTTCCTTGACTCTTGCACGTCGATGAGGTAGTACACCCCATTGCCTAGCACCCGGCTGACAATGAACGGTCCCTCCCAAGGAGAGGACAGCTTGTGCATGCATTTGGTGGTTTGGACTAGCCGGAGCACGAGATCTCCTTCGCGTAATGCGAGAGGACGAATCTTCTGGCTGTGATAGCATCGCAGCTGCTGCTGGTAGAGCGCTGTTCTGGCCAAGGCCTGCTCTCACGCCTCCTTGAGGAGGTCGACACCGTCTTCGTGAGCTTCTTTCCCTTGCTCTTGCATGTACTGGACCACTCTTGGTGCATCGAATTCGATGTTGACAGCCTCTGCTCCGTAGACCAGGAAGAAGGGTGTGAAGCTGACAAAACGATTTGGAGTGGTGTGCAAGCTCCAAAGTACTGAGGGTAGCTCTTCGACCCAGCAGCCAGTTGAGCGCTCAAGGGGCTCGACCAATCTTGGCCTAATGCCGGCTAGGATCAAGTCATTCGCCTTCTCGACTTGCCCGTTTGACTGTGGGTGTGCCACTGAGGCTAGGTCCAGCCGGATTCTTTTCTAGCTACAGAAGTCTGTGAAGATGCCCTTTGCGAAGTTTGTCCCGTTGTCGGTGATGATGCTATTTGGAACTCCATATCTCACGATGATCTCGTTGAAGAACTTGAGAGTTGAAGAGCCGTCGAGCTTCTTGATTGGCTTGGCTTCAATCCACTTAGTGAACTTGTCCACTGCTACCAGGAGATGCGTCAAGCCCCTGGGCGCTGTCTTGAATGGTCCCACCATGTCGAGGCCCCAGATGGCAAACAGCCAAGTGAGAGGAATGGTCTTGAGGGCCGATGCTAGGGTGTGCCTCTGCTTGGAGAAGCGCTGACAGCCATTGCACTGCTTTGCATCTTGTAAGGTTGTTGGCCAGTAGAATCCATATCGGAAAGCCTTGGCCACCAAGGCCCTGGAAGATGCTTGATGTCTGCACTCCCCTTGATGTATTTCCCTTAGAAGCTCTCGCCCTTCTTCCGGCTTGACACACTTTTGGTAGATCCCTGACACGCTGCCCTTGTACAGCTCACTGTTGATGAGGGTGTACGCTTGCACATGGCGCTGGAGTCGCCTAGCTTCTGCTTCATTCGGCGGCAAGTCTCCAGAGAGGAGATAGTTGGAGAATGGCTCCGCCCAGAATGGTATCTCCTGGATGTTGAAGACAGTGGCGACCAGAGGGTCGCAGCCCCTGGGTCTGATGATGAGCTAGCTTCGCCAACCTGGCCAGCTGTAGGGGCCAGCTCGGAGACGGCAGCCCCCAAGTCTTTCACCGAGCTGGCCATGCCGGGCTAGCCGGCTGCTCCTTCTTGCTCCGAGGCGGTAGCCCCCAGATTCGGCAATGGTGCCTTGGCTGGAGCTGGATCCCCTGGCACGTAGATGGAGCCGTACTCTGGCGACGGCCTGATGGAGGGCTTGCGAATTATCTCCAGCGACACTCCAGCTGGAATTGCTTGCCTGGTGGAGCTGATCTTCGATAGCTAGTGATGAGGGTTAACTCGACAAATGTCCTAGATGAAGGACTTAGGATCGGGGGAAAAGGACGCTGGATGAACTCGAAGGTAACCAGTCAAACAAGGTGTGTATCAAAAGTAAACTTGGCGGTGAACTTGGCTTGCTTTCAATCTGGCCCTCACCATCCTCTCCTGGCCCCTATATATAGGTGGCCAGGTCTCAAGGAATGGGAGGGGTCCGATACATATTACAATATCGGTATACGACATGAACTCGTGTCTCGACTAGGATTACACTTGGGCCTATCTTAACAGGACTCAGGGGTACTCAAGTAACGGGCTCTATTATCTATACCCTTGTCAGTAGCCCCCGAGATTCTACCAGAATTGTAGATTCGGGTTGAATCTCAAGTCTTCATATCTTCGACTTGATCAATCTTTCAACTTCTTCTTCCTGTACTAAAAAATAAAGACTTTTCATTATATTATCTCGCAAGGGGTTTTGATGAACAAGCCTGACAACTCTGACGGATCAAGATGCCAGTTAACTGTCGGATACTTGCCACCTACTTCAAATTCAATCCCCTTGAACTTGAATTTGGGAAACTGGTCAAACCCATTCTTTTGCTGCATTTAGGACTTACAAAGAATGAACCCAGTGGTTCTCAGGGCACCCAGTGTGTCCACCAGGATTTTCTTCGCATCGTAGACATAGATAATTACTAGCAGAGTGCATTCATGTGCGTATATCAGGCCACACAGGACGGATCCTGGGGTCTTACCTTCACGATATGTTTCAATCATGGAATTCGAGTTTCATCACGATGACGCTACTCGAGAATCATATGTCACAGCCTTGTTTGACTGTTGAAATGTACAAAATATTTGAGTTGTTTCCTTCAGATAACTCATACATGACTCCTGATGGGAGTAATCGATCTTTATTTTGTTGACAATGAAGTCGAAGTTTGTTTGTCGACGGAAAATAGTCGATTTGCGCCTTGACATTTTTCTGCAATTTTATCCTTTATCATCGGGTGCACGACCAGTGCTCCCGATGGGAGTAGCCCCCGAGGCTATAGCCGAAATTTTTCGGGTATAGGCTCAAAATATACATACTGTCGCTAGTAAACTTTCTTCTACAATAATTTTGACACGATTGTGCTTAAATACTCTTCCCTCTCTTCTGGTGATAGGAGCCCCCGAGTCATTGACGAGGTGCATTGTGTTCTTTGACATACTCCTATAATGTTCGTACACATAGTACTTTTTCCTCCTTTATAACCGTACACGTGTCCTTTTCCATGTCCTTGATATTCTGTTACTGTACTATTCTCTGCTCGGGGCGAAGTGTAAAAGCCCGTAGATGTATTTAGACCTTTATCTTTCTTAGGCCCATGAAAGTTTACTTATATATAAAGCACATTGGCTAGGGAAAAACCCTAACTCCTTCATTACCAATTTCCTCCGCCGCATCGTTTTCATCTCCTGCATCTCATCTAGGGTTTTCTTCACCAAGCGCTTATCCTCCATGGCGGATGCTGGTGGTGCGCATCTGAATATTGGTGCACAGATGGAATAACGGGGTCGCAGCCACCCTCGCAGCAATAAGAACAAATCAAAAGTCCCCTCTATGGTGGCATCATCGTCCGTATCTGTGAAACAGTGCCCTGGCTGCCCTGTGGGGAGTAAGAACAAACCCAAAATATCTGCTGCTGCACCAGGTCCCAACGCTCCTCCTCATAATGCTTCTCCTCCTCCTTCTCCCAAGATTTACTCCTTCTTCTGCATCACCGGCGCCCAATGCCGTGAGATTCAGCGGGTGCCACTGAAATTTACCAATTTCATGGATGGGCGGGAACTTCGTGAAGCAATTCTTCGCGAACACTCTGGAGGAGGAACTCCCTATGAGGCGGAGGTATGGTACGATGGAGATGGCGAGATGTACTTCAAGGGTGGCTGGCCCCAGGTTGCGGAAGATCATGACCTCGACCAAGGGTTCTTCATGATCTTCGACTACCATTTTGGTATGTCGAAGTTTCATGTGAAGATCTATGATGGTACTCAGTGCTAGAAGGAGTATGAAGCCAAAATGCATTTTTAGTAGATTCTCTTTTGTTCTAATTCTCTTTGTACGCGTTTCATGTAATAAGTACTCGTGATGAACTTCATTTTGTGCCACCTTTGTTTATCGATTACTAGACCATGGGAACTAAGCAGAGTTCCAAGGTATATTTTAATTTATCGTCGAGTTGCTTTGAACTGTGCTTGCTTTTGTATCGAATATCGGGTTATGATCAACCTTGTAAATAATCATGAATACGAGATCTTGATAAGTTTTACTTTCTTTCATATGACTCGAGGGTCGGAGCCCCCAAGCGGAAAAATAGAAACATACTATACCTATTGTCGAGTGAACCCAAAGAACCCGACCTGTGGCCTCATGTTCTGGGTTCAGAGGGTCATGACTCGAATTTTCCTGTCACCGTACTCCTTCTACGCATAGAACCGTCGTAGTTGTTCTGCATTCCACGGGTTGCTCTCGTCTTTCCCTATTTTCTTGTCTTCTAGTCGATAAGCTCCTCCTGGTATTACTACTGTCACGATGTAAGGTCCCACCCATGGGGACTCTAGTTTACCATGTCCATCTTGTTTGAGTCGTAAGACTAAATCTCCTACCACGAAAGATCGTGGATGAACTCGACTACTATGGTAGTTTTGTAGGCTTTGCTGGTATTGCATAGCTCTGGCGAGTGCTACGTCTCTTGCTTCGTCGAGTGCATCAACATCATCTTGAAGTTCTTCTGTAGAAGTTGTCTCGTCATAAGCCACGATTCTTGGGGATTCATAGGTGATTTCAACTGGAACCACGACTTCTGCGCCATGGACCAGGAAAAAGGGAGTTTCTTGAGTAGCCGCATTGGGTGTGGTTCTAAGACTCCAAAGTACGGAGGGTAACTCGTCTACCCAGGCGTGTTTGGCTTTTTCCAGGGGCGCTAATAGCCTCTCTTTTTTCCTGTTATATATTAAGCCATTGGCTTTCTCGACTTGTCCATTTGTCTTCGGATGTGCAACAGACGCGAATTTCAGTTTGATTCCCATACTCTCGCAGTAGCTTTTGAATTCTTTCGATGTGAAGTTGTCCCATTGTCTGTGATGATACTATACGGTACTCCAAAGCGAAATACTATAGACTTGATGAAGTTGATTGCTGCTATGGAATCTTGGGTTGTTACTGGGGCTGCTTCTACCCATTTAGTAAATTTGTCCACTGCCACCAACATGTAGACATGACCTCCTGGCCAGGATTTGTGTAATTTTCCTACCATATCGAGACCCCATTGTGCAAAAGGCCAGGATAATGGTATCGGCTACAGCTCTGCTGCTGGTGCGTGTGGTCGTGATGCAAATCGTTGACATGCTTCACATCTTCTGACTATCTCTTTTGCATCTTCAATTGCCGTTAACCAATAGAATCCTGCATGAAAAGCTTTTGCTGCAATAGCTCTACTGCTAGCGTGATGCCCACACACTCCTGCGTGGATATCTCTTAATATGTCTTTCCTTCTTGAGGGGTGACACATCGCTGTAGAACGCCAGTTATGCTTTTCTTGTATAGTTTCCCCTGCAACACGACGAAAGCCTTGAATTGTTGTATTATCCTTTTTGCCTCCACTGTGTCTTCGGGTAGTGCTTTGTTTATCATGTATGCCAAGTATGGATGCATCCATGTTTCTTCGATCATCATAACTTCCTCTGGTTCTGTTGCGCTTCCTATGCCAGGCTTGCTAGCCCCCGAGCCTGTTGTCGGGTGCTGGCTTGGTTCTCCTGTAGTCGAAGTTTTGTTATTCTTTATTGATCTCTCTATGATTTCTTCCTGAAAGACGCTCAGCGGTATAGGAAGGCATTGGGACCCGATATTTGCTAAATTGTCGGGTTCCTCATTGCTGGCCTTGCTAACGTGCGAAACTTCACATCCATCGAATGTTCCATCGAGATAGTAGTATAAGTTTCTGTATGCTGTCATGTTTTCGCTGATGGCATCGGACCGATTCATCACTTGCTGGACAACGAGATTCGAGTCCCCGAATATTTTCAGTCGGGTTGCTCCACATGCTTTGGCCATTTTCATCCCATGGAGCAGAGCCTCGTATTTGGCTTCATTATTAGAAGTTTGCGGAAAACTCATCCTTAATACATAATTCAATTTGTCGCCTTGTGGCGATATCAAGACTACTCGTGCTCTTGCGCCTTGGACTCTTTTTGATCCATCGAAGTACATTGTCCATACGCTTGATATATCTGGTGGCCCTGTGTTTTGCAATTTCAGCCACTCTGTTGTGTAGTTTGGTAGTACTTGGGATTTGATTGCTTTTTATTTCTCATACGTGATGTCCAGGGGTGATAATTTGATTCCCCATAAGGAGACGCGTCGTGTTACTGCAGGGTTGTTCAATATATTGGATAGTGGGGCTTCGCTAACCACTATGATTGGATGCACCGCGAAGTATTGTTGTAGCTTTTGTGCTGTTGTAAATACGCTGTATGCAAGCTTTTGATAGTGTGGGTACCTCTGCTTTGTTGGAGATAGTACTTCACTGAGGAAATACACTGGTCTCTAGACTCCATGGGCTTTTCCCTCTTTGCTTCTTTTGACTACTAATACTATGCTTACCACCTAATGTGTGGCTGCAATATATAGTAGTAGCGGCTCTTTTTTGTTTGGTGCGACCAACACCGGCGGTGTGGAGAGTACTTTTTTCAGTTGTGCAAAAGCTGTATCTGCTTCTTCTGTCCACTCGAATTTGTCGTCTGATTTTTCATGAGTGCATAGAAAGGGAGAGCTTTTTCTCCCAATCGTGCGACGAATCGACTTAGTGCCACGACGCGTCCTACAAGTTTCTGTATGTCGTGCAGTTTTGCTAGCTTCCCCATTGTTAGTATTGCTTGGATCTTCTCTAGGTTTGCTTCTATACCTCTTGCTGACACCAGGAATCCCAGAAATTGCCCTGCTGACACGCCAAAAGAACATTTTGTCGGATTAAGCTTGAGCTTGTACCTATTTAGATTGCCGAAGGTTTCTACCAAGTCACTGATTAAGGACTCTTCTTTTCTTGTGGTGATGACCACGTCGTCGATATATACTTGGATGTTGCGCCCTATTTGACTTCCGAGGCAGTTTTGCATCATCCGCTTGTAGGTGGCTCCCGCATTTTTCAGGCCAAAAGGCATGACCTGATAGGAGAACACGCCGTATGGTGTGATAAAAGCTGTTTTTTCCTCGTCCTCTTTCTTCAGTTTGATCTGGTTGTAACCAGAATATGCGTCCAGGAAGGAAAGCCTTGCGCACCCCATTGTTGAATCTATTATCTGATCAATGCGAGGTAGAGGAAAGAGATCCTTTGGACAGTGTTTATTGAGAGATGTGTAGTCGACACACACTCTTTGTACGTCTGTATTTTTCTTGGGTACAATGACTGGATTGGTTACCCAGGTTGATGCTTTGATTTCTCGGATGAATCCTGCATTTTCTAGCCTATGTAGCTCGGATGCTATTGCTTTCCTTTTAGGCTCGTCAAATCGTCACAGCGGTTGCTTGACTAGCCTTGCTTTAGGATCCACATTTAGTGCGTGCTCGACGAGTTCCCTGGGAACCCCTGGCATGTCTGAAGGACACCAGGCGAAGATTTCCCAGCGCTCACGGAGGAACTTGACGAGCGCGCTTTCCTATGCGGTCTAGGTTTACCGCTATGGAGGTGGTTTTGTTTGGGTCTGTGGGGTGGACTTGGATTTTCTTCGAATCTTGGGTTGCATCAAAAGCCTGATCTGCCAGGGATCGTCCGATGTCGGGTAGCACATTGTGGTCAGTTTCGCCCTTCAGCCTTGCATACTCGGCTGTCATGCCGAAAGTTTGTGCCACCCTGTTGAATTCTTTGTCACAAGTGTTGGATACTTCAAAGCTGCCTTGTACCATGATTGTCCCTTTAGGTCCTAGAATTTTGAGTGTTAGATATGCGCAGTGAGGAACTACCATGAATTTTGCAAATGCTGGGCACCCCAGGATTGCATGATACTGTGAAGGCCAGTCCATGACTTCGAACTCTAACTTTCTCTGTGATAATTGCTGCTATTGCCAAAGCAAACATCGAGTTCTATTTTCCCGAGGGGTAGTTTGCGCTTCTTGGTACTATTCCGTTGAAGGAGCAATCCGTCGGCTTCAGGCTTTCCAAGGAGATGCTCATTGCCTTTAGGGTTCTTGCGTATATTAGGTTTATGCCGCTTCCTGTGTCCATGAATACTTGCCCAATATCGTATCCCCCTATTTGCGCCTTCAACACCATTGGCGCGTGCCCTGGCCTGGGCACTTTCCTCGGGTGGTCTGCTCTGCTGAACCTGACTGGTTGATCAGACCATCTCAAGTACTCTGTAGTGGCTGGTGGTGATGATATTTCTAGATTTACTTGTCTTGATATGCTCTTCTGCTCTTTCTTGGATTTTGGCGCCGGTTGGATCATTGCAGATATATATACTTTTGATTCTAGATGTTTTGCTAGACGCTATACTTGATATCCCTTACTTGTACTCTTTCCTCCTTGACATGCTCGTTGGTTTGGGTCCATAGCACTTTGCAACCTTAAGAAAGTTATGCAATCCTTCATCTAGTGATTAGAAACTCTCTTCCCATCTAGGTACGCATAGTGGATGCGGCAGGGTCCATGGAGCATGTCCTCCGCCGACGGGCCAGAGTACTTTGGCTTTTCAACTCCACGATTGCCTCTTACTTGAAACTCTCTGCTTTCATAGCCTTCCTCGTCCCTTCTTTTATATCCTGTGGCTATCTGATTTCGCCTTGTGTGGTTATCTTCATTGCGGTATCTTCGCATTTGCCTGCTTGCTCTATCGGCTTCTGGTGAACATCCCCTTTTATTGTTATATGCATCCTCTCCATCGGCGAATCTGTTGGCTACTTCCATTAATTCCGATACTGTCCTAGTCTTTGCTCTCCCTAACTCTTCCATGAGGTCCGAACGGCGAAGGCCCGCTGAAAAAGCATCTATGGCCTGCTCGTCAGAGACGTCTTCTGCAGAATTTTTGATTACACTCCACCGCTGTATATAAGAGCGCAGAGTTTCGTCTTTCCTCTGTACGCACGACTTGATTTCTTCTAGTGACACTGGGCGTTTGTATGTTGGGTGAAAATTTCTTGCGAATTGGCTCTCTAGTTCTCCCCAACTCCCGATGGAATCGTTGGGTAGAGTACTTAACCAGGACCGTGCTGCACCGGTGAGGTGTAACTGCAGACTTTGCATTGCTGTTGCTCTCGTTCCTCCGAGTATTTGTACTGCTTGCAGGTAGTCTGATAACCATAGCGTGGGTTCTTGTGATCCATCATACTTTTGTTGATCGTGTGGCAGCTTGAATCCTTTGGGTAACCGCATTCTGCGAACCCTTCGGGTAAAGCATAGCGCGCCCATCGCTTTTTCGTCGTCTTCATAATTTTCTTCTTTCCATGCGTAGCGCACATTGTTTACTCTTGCTTGCGCTATAACATTCCTTGTGTCCTCCTTTCGTGCTTTATGCTTTTCGTCGCCTGACGACTCGCTTGTTTCATTTTGCAAAGGTTGGCGCTTAAAACTTTCCTTTCGCTTCTCCTTATGATATGTCGCCTTTTTCTCTGGAAGTTGTTTCCTTAACCTGTCTTCTACTAACCCGAGGCTTCGCATTGCGTCTTGATGCATGTGCTCCCGCGGATCTCCAGGCTTTGGTTGCGTAGTTAGTAGGTATGCACGTGCTACTACTAATGCTGCCTCTGGCATTTGTTGCACAAAATTCTCTTCATCATCTGATGGATGTGCACTTATACTTTTTATGTGGCTTTCTTCTCTTGCCCATGCTGTTGTCTTCCTGCCGTGCTTCGAGTCTCAGTGCCTTTCTATGCTGGACTCTGATGCGTTGCTGTATTCATCCCAATATGCTCCACTTGACACGCTGTTGTTTTCTTGACTTCTCCTAAACTTGTCTTCTTCCTCCCTTAATTTCTTTCTGCGTTGATGCAGTGTGTATTGATACCCCATCAGAACTTCTCTTCTTGAATTGGCGGGTACTTCCATGCCGTGATTGATGGCTCAGATGATAATTCTCCGCTCCCCGGTGGAGACGTGAATTTTTTCCTTCTCCATCTTACCGTTGCTCCTTGGTTCATCGACTTGCGTGTCGATTTCTCCATTATCTACGTGATCGTTCTCTTCTGCTGCTTCAGTGATAATGACGCATAACTGATGTATGCTTCTGGAGACGCCACTGCTTCCGGTGGCAAAGTCCTTTTGACTATTATATGATTTGCCCTTTGTTCCTTCTATGTTGGGTTCATCTCGAGTTCTGTTGAGTTCCTCAATTTCCTTTTGAGTGTTTTCCATTGCTACTAAGCTGACTAGTGAGTTTACCTCGCTAGAAGAGCCTACAGATGATCCAGACATTGTGATTGTCTTAATTTTGCTTGTTGACGGACCCGATTTCGCTGGATCTGAAAGGCGAGTCGAACCCAAAGGTCCAATGTAGAAACTGAGACTTCCAATTGTCAACTCCATCTTCTGATTTTCATCGACTTCTGGACTTCTATTGGCTAAAAGCAAAAAAGCTATTGAATTCATGATTCCAATGCCCCGCCTCCCCACGGTCGGTGCCAATTAACGAGGGTTAACTCGACAAATGTCCTAGATGAAGGACTTAGGATTGGGGGAATAGGGCGTCAGATGAACTCGAAGCTAACCAGTCAAACAAGGTGTGTATCAAAAGTAAACTTGGAGGTGAACTTGGCTTGCTTTCAATCTGGCCCTCACCGTCCTCTCCTGGCCCCTATATATAGGTGGCTGGGTCTCAAGGAATAGGAGGGGTCCGATACATATTACAATATCGGTATACGACATGAACTCGTGTCTCGACTAAGATTACACTTGGGCCTATCTTAACGGGCCTCAGGGGTACTCAAGTAACGGGCTCTATTATCTATTCCCTTGTCAGCTGGTCTGCTTCGTCATTATTTGCTCTGGGAATGTGCTGGAATTCATATCCTTTGAAGAACCCACAGAGCTGTTGGACGTAGAAGCGGTAGGAGGCCATGTTGGCGTCCTTAGCGTCCCAGTATCCTGAGACTTAATGCACCATGAGGTTAGAGTCTCCAAAGCAGAGGATCCTCTGGATGCCAATCTCCTTGGCTAACTTGAGCCCATGCACCAGGCCCTCGTATTCGGCGACGTTGTTCGAAGCGGTGAAGTGGATTTGTAGCACATAGTGCAGCTTGTCCCCCTTAGGGGAGGCGAGGACGACGCCGGCTCCCAAGCCCCCGCGCATCTTGGACCCATCGAAGTTCATCCGCCCGTAGGTGGAGTCTGGAGCCGGTGGTAGGTACTGGTTTTCTCCATAGTCAGCAAAGAAGTTAGCCAGGATCTGGGACTTGATCGTCGTCCTCAGCTTGTACTGAATGGTGTGGGTAGCTAGCTCGATCGCCCACTTAGCCACTCTGCCGGTTGCATCGTTGCAGCCAATGATCTCCGAGAGTGGAGTGGTGCTCACCACCATGATGAGATGCTCCTCGAAGTAATATTTCAGCTTCTTGGCCGCATGTACACGCCATACGCGACCTTCTGGTAGTGTGGGTATTTTTGCTTGGAGAGGGTGAGCACCTCGCTTAGATAGTACACAGATTGCTGGACCGGCAGCTCCTTGCCCTCCTCAGCGTGCTCCACCACGATCATGATGCTGACGACTCGTGTAGTAGCCGCGATGTATAGCAGCATTGGCTCTCATGAAGCCGGCACTGCCAGGATAGGTGCGGTAGACAAAGCTCGCTTGAGGTTGTTGAAGGCGTCGTCAGGGCGCTGTGACCAGACGAAGTGATCTGTCTTCTTCATCAACTGGTACAGTGGCATTGCCTTCTCTCCGAGCCGGCAGACAAACTAGCTGAGCGAGGCCAAGCAGCCGGCGAACTACCGCACGTCTTTGAGCTCGGTGGGCAGCTCTAAGGCCTCGATGGTTTTTATCTTCAAGGGGTTGGCCTTGATCCCTTACTGGGAAACGATATAACCAAGAGCTTTCTAGCCGGTATGCCAAAAGTGCACTTCTCAGGGTTGAGCTTCATGCGATAGCACCGCAGGTTTGCGAACGTCTTCTTGAGATCATCAAGGAGTGTTCCGCTCTGCTTGGTCTTCACCACCACGTCGTCTACATAGGCATGTATGTTCCACCCTATCTGCCCATGCATGCACTACTGTATAGTTCGCTGGTAAGTTGCTCCAGCGTTCTTCAAGCCGAAGGGCATGGTGACATAGCATTAGGCTCCGTACGGGGTGATGAAAGATGTCTTGATCTGATCTGGCTCGTATAGCGGGATCTGGTGATAACCCGAGTAGGCATCAAGAAACGATAGCAGGTCGCAGCCGGCTATGGATTCTATCGCTAGGTTGATGCGTGGTAACGCAAAGGGGTCCTTGGGGCAGGCCTTGTTGAGGCTAGTGTAGTTGATACACATGCGCCAAGTGTTATTCTTCTTCAGAACCAGGACTAGGTTCGCCAACCAGTCTGGGTAGAACACTTCCATGATGAAGCCGACTGCGAGGAGCTGGGCGATCTCTTCACCAATGGCCTTCCTTTTCTCTTATGCAAAACGCTGTAGCGGTTGCTTGACCGGCTTGGCATCTGGCCGGACATGAAGTGAGTGCTCAGCCAGCTCCCTCTGCACACCTGGCATGTCTTTTTAAGACCATGCGAAGATGTCTCGATTCTCACGGAGGAAGCTGGTGAGCTCGCTTTCCTATTTAGCAGAGAGGCCGATACCGATGATGACAAACTTGGTCGGATCGCTCTTGTCCAACAGGATCTTCTTGGTGTCGTTGGCCGGCTGGAACTGCTGTACTGGCGATTGGTGAACCGGCATGTCTTGCTGAGTGAGTGCCACGCGGTGGAGGAGCTGGTACTTCTCGTCGGCGATGACCAATGCCTTGGCCAGCTATGAGCTGGCTCTTGCACACTCCATCGATTTATTGAAGCATCCCGAGACTGTGATCACCCCGCGAGGGCCTGGGAGCTTCATCTTAAGGTACGCGTAGTGCAGAACCGCCATGAACTTGGCTAGAGCCGGGCGGCCAAGCAGCGCGTGGTATGGACTGCTCATGTCCACCACCTCGAACCAGATAGGCTCATGGCGGCTGTTGCCCTTCTCTCCGAAGAACACCTCCAGCTGAACCCTTCCCATAGGGGTACACGAGTGCCCCGACACGATGCCATGGAAGGTGAGCCGGCTTGGCTTCAACTGAGCTATTGGGATGCCCAGCTTCTCCATCAAGCTATGGTACAGAAGGTTGATGCTGCTGCCTCCGTTGATGAGCACGTGGGAGAAGCGGCAGGTTTGCGTATCGGAGCGCACGATGGGATCCAGGACCAGAGCATAATCTCCAGGGCTAAGCATGTGTGGCGGATGGTCCTCACGCCCCCATGTGATGGCCGCCTTGAACCAGTGCATGTACTGGGGTTCTGTTGGCATGACAGCGTTCACCTCCGCTTCGTACCAAAGGTCATTCCTTTTGTCCTTCTCTGGAGTGGTGAAGACGTGGTACCGGCTGCTCGACAGCCGGCTCTTGCTGATGGTCCTCCTTACCTTTAGCCGGCTGCCTTGGTGGCGAACCAGGGGTTGTTGGGCATGCAGCTCTAGCTCCTTGATGAAGCTGCATTGATGCATGTAGTGGGTAGCTTCCCTGCCAGGGGTGCTGTGGAACTTGCATGGCTGGTCGAGCGCTGCATCAAGGGTGTATCTGTGCTCTTTGCACCTCTGACCGCTACCGGCAGCCCTCAAGCCTCCTTGGTCAACCGCCATCCGCTTTGAGATAGAAGAGCTCTTAGCAAGCGCCTCCTTCAAGTCGAGCCATGGGTTGACGTGCAGAGCCGGCTGGCTCGCATGGGCACGAACCGGCTGGCGGACCTGCGCTCTTGGCCCAGCTGCGGGAGCCGAGGCTTGACGATACCGACCATTGCCGCCAGACCGCTGGGTGTGGTGACTTCTACCACTGCAGCATGGAACACGACCACTCTGGCCGTGCTCCTCCAGCACTTGGCTCGACGATGGCGACTGCCAAATCTGGATCCGGCTTGGGCCCATGGTAGGGAGTCTGTGGCCGTGTCGCAGGTCATGAGCTTCTTCGACCGGCGCGGTGCCCTGCGCAGCGTAGAACTCACGGAGCATGGAGCCCATGCGGTGCCGGGCGTCTTCGTCATCGGCCACCTTGCTGAGGAGGGCGATGCGTGTCCGCTCTAGGGCCTCTGCGGCCTAGACGGGGTCGATGGTGTGGTCGAGTGGTGCGCGCAGGTCCATGATGGCGACGTCCGAGGTGTCCTGCTTTAGGAGTGGAGCGACCTGCTCCTGCGGAAGAAGGCGTTCGAGCGGCGGGCGCGCGGTGCATGGTGAGTCGTCGCCCTCTTCATCCCCCAGGGCTAGCACTTCGACCATGGCGCCAAGCTCGCTGCTTTCACTGTAGCTTGAGCCTGCGTCATAGAGAGGGTCAAGCACATTGGTTACCTCCTCTAGGAACGGATTGGCGATGTAGAAGCGGTGGCTGCCGACGTTGAGGAAGGAGCCGCTGTCGCTAAACCCGTCCTCGGAGCATTCGAGGTTGTCGCTAACGCAGTAGAAGGTGCTGAATCTCTAGACAAGCCTGTAGGCGACCTTCTCGCTGAGAGTCGGTGGGGATGCTAGCCGGAACTTCACTCCGGTCGCTGCCGCATGTTGCCCCATGGTGGGCGCCAAATGTCATGGTATTTTGATGACAGTAGCCATAGGGATGGCTTATCGGAGGGGCTCGTCAGAGAATAGCGACGAGTCTGGCTCGAGATTGGGCAAGTGATGACACATCACTTTCCCAGGTTCAGGGCCCTCCTCACCGGAGGTAAGACCCCTACGTCCTGCCTTAGTCTTTATTATCAGCACATGGTTGCCTACAGTGCTCCTTGAGCTGTGTTGTCTAGAGAAAGAAGAGGAAGTGTTCGATCCCCCTACTCTAAGGGTCCAGGCCCCTTTATAGAGGCAGGGGCCTAGTTACAAGGTGGCATCCGGCTGCTCGGCTTCCCCATGTCCCTCTTCCTGGGTACAGGCTACTTTATAAAGTGCCCCTATCCCCTGGACGAGCTTACCCGGGGTATATGCCCCCGGCTCGCCTTAGATCCTTTCGTGGAGAGGGGGTTTGCTTGGTGCGGTTGGTGGAGGCCGTGCGTGACTAGCGTCACTCCGGTCTCCATCCTCTGTCGCTCCTGTCGGGCCCCTGCAAGCTTTAATAAAGCGTTGGTTAGAGGCTTTGTCGTCTTCACCAGCTTGGGCCTTCGGTGGAGAAGATCTTGGCCTGTTGCTAGCGCAACCGGCTCTTCAGTCGAAGCTGGCCTCCTTGGTCGGGTGTCACGGCGATCCCTGGGACGTCAGCCAGCAGGTTGCTCTGCCCTTGGCCTACCTAGATAGTCATCCCATGACACTCGGATTTGATCTAGAGGGTGAAGCACCACTCATACCTACTCATTACCCTCATCAAAGATGGACAACATTGTATAGATGAATTCAATAACAATATCAAATATCCTTACAATATTGCCAATAACGAAGATCAAGATCACAAGTAGATGGCTCTGGCTATGAGGTTGAGGAATGGATGATGATGGTGATAACATCATGACACCTCTCGGATGGGATGTGGTGGTGATTGGTGGCTCTTCATGAAAGTTGCTAGGTTTGATGTGGCCAAGGAGGTGGCCATCGATATAGGCGCAGATATGGGTGGGTTCTGCCCATATGGCTATCCGTAAAGTATGCTGGAGGTCTGCAATGCGAGCCCTTTGACTTTGGAGTATTAGAAAGTCATAATTCTTAATTAATTCGCCCAGATTTCGTCATTAAGGGGTATATTCCTGAAAGGAAACATTTAAAGAGAAGATTTCCAGCCTTGTTGGTAATTAGTCATTAATGGCAAAGGTTTGAGAGATATTTCATCATTTTAATGACAAATATGATATTTAAACTTAGAGTATAGATGCTAGATTATGCAGCTATAATTGTCTACGGCGGATGGAGGCAACATCATCGACCTTGCTAGTGACGACGAGCAGGACGATGACTTTAGCCCCGGATGGAGCGACAGTGGCAATGATGATGGTGGTGAACACGATGCAGACATGCCATTTGACTATCAACTTTCCACCGATATCCATAATTTAAATTTTATTTGTGCTTTTAATCAAAATTCATTCAAATTTCCTAACATATCCAAAAAATTGGATGAAATGCACTATGTTTTGCTAAATTTTGATTGCAATTTTTAAATACTATATCAGGGGCGCCGATGGAGATGTCCTAACACATTGGAATAAACTCACCCTCTCTAATTCTCTAGTTGTGATGCCATGGCTAATTAACCAGAAACCTCCTTTTGTTTGTGAAATTCCACTGATCTATTAATAATCATCAACGACAATACAAAGAGTCCCAAAAGTAATAAAAATTACAAATAGGTCACTGGACCATCTAGCGACGACTACAAACACTAGCGCGAGCCAAAGGCGCGCCTCCGTCCTCGCCCCTCCATCACCGGAGTCAGGCAAAGCTTGTCGTAGTAGAGCTTGTTGTAATAGAAAGACAGGAAGTTGTCGTGCCAAGGCCCCAAAGGACCAGCGCACTAGAGCAGCAACCATCGTTAATGATGACAACTGTAGATCGGAACAGACGGACCTGAAACCACACTACCAAACATCAAAACCCAACAGATCTGAGAAGATCCACCCGACACACGATTCCACGTGCCCTCCGCTAGCGATAGGCGCACCTACGGAGCGAGGATAGGACAGGGAGGACCTTATTCTGCCTTTAGGATACCGCCGTCGCCTCACAATCCAGAAGAAGACACAGAAAAACCCTAAAACAAAAAACGGTAACCCTCCCGCTGGCGATAGGCCGAGGTCCACCATACCTCCAAGGCCTGAGGGGCCATCGGAGGTGGCCGAACCAGCGGCGACGCCGGCGGAGGGGACTGAAACCCTAGCCGCCTTGGGGATCGCCTCATCATCCCCCATTAAGCCTACAGCAGGCATACAAGGCACAATGTCCATATATCACGACGGAGTCTGTCCTGTGCTGGGAACTAGGACAGCCTCACTACCACCACTAACAAGGCATCAAAATCCTGCGCCAGTGGGACCCGCGTTTGTAATATGCTTATTGGTGCCCTAATCTATAGTCAAAACAGTGCAGCGATGAATTCAATTGACTTCTCAGTTCTCGGACATAGTGCAGCTCACATGCAAGTCAGCATAAATTTGTGGCATTTCCAGAAGCCCTGATGCTAACCTTTTGTCTCTGGAAATAAAAGGCCATGGAACAGATACTCGCCCACATGATTGATGTTGAGCAGAGATGTGGAAACGTCTCAACATCACTTCGGATGTTCCTTCGAAAGGCTGCGCGGTCTGCACGCACTGGGACGCCATCTTTCTCAAAGTTGCCCTCCACACACAAGAGTATTTCCCTTGAGAGCGCAGTATGTGCAACTTGCAGGCAAAGTGGCGTTATCTTCCCGGGAGAAAAAGATCCTCCAGTTCGTTGGAGACCATGCAAATGCATAGAGAAAAAGATCCTCCAGCTCCTTGACGCCAAGCAAAATCAAGGAAAAGATATATCCTGCGGGTTGGAGGCCGTGCAAATGCAATCTGATTCTCGTGATAATATCTCCCGGTCTGTCCAACCGGTGTGATAGATTTTGATCCGTTGAATCCATCGAAATGCCCTCTCCTTGTCAACTCTGTAAGCTTGGAATTGTTATTGTTAATGCACGAGTTATCAATTATAGACTTCGAACTTCAATGTTTAAAGTGATGTATATGCAAAATGTGGCTGATTCGACTAGTGATATACATAGGTTTGAAATGGTATCAAAATATTATTATTATTATTATCATATTTTGATAATAATGTACAATGCTGCAAAAGATAATATTATACATGTCCACTCATGATTGGAGAATTACTGTGCGGAGATCTTATTTCATTATCAACTGGTAAAACTAGCACTTGAACATTTTTATCTCCATATTCCATTTCTTATGTAAATATAGGAGAATTTTTGAAAACAGCATACTTCTTAGGTAGGCAGCAAGTGTCTTAGATTTTCCCTTAACATTGGGGATCAAACCTCAACCTAGAGTTAAGTCCCCCAAGGTAAACAAAATATGGTAAGGTGACATAGACTTCAACAATGGGCGCATGTGTTGACTTCATCAACCTTCAGCCTCCCTTACTTCGATCTTACACACACTTTGTGTGAGTTAGTGTTAGTATGTGGTGGTATGCATCTACATATGTATACATAAACATGGAAATCTAGTTGGGTCTAAATTTGACTAGTTCCTCTGTGAGTAAATACTTGAGTACTAGATAGATGTCTTGACATAGAATAAACAAAGTCAAAGCAAGACCATGGCTTGCCATCACAGAAATGCTATATTGGTTAAGTTATTAGTAGATTGATCGATATATGTATTTCTCCAGCTATGTACAAAGTTACCCTCTACACAAAAGAGTATTTCCCTTGAGAGGGAAGTGCAACTTGCAAGCAAAATGGCATTGTCATCCAGGGAGAAAAAAATCTTCTAGTTTGTTGTAGGCCAGGCAAACTCAAGGAAAAGAAATATCTTGTCGTTCGGAGGCCGTGGAAATGCAATCTGATTCTTGTAACAATATCTCCCCGTTCGTTCAATGGTGTGAAGGATTTTGATCCATTCAATCTATTGAAGTGCCCTCTCCTTGTCACCTCCGAAAGCTTGGGACTGTTAATACAAGTGATCAAATTTTTTGTGTCCGGACTTCAATGTTGCAAGTGATGAATCATAAAAGTGTGTCCGATTCAAATAATCAAGTTAATATGTTTGAAATGGTATGTAACTTTGTGGTTTCCTCCGAGACATGTAGAATTTTAATATTGTTATCCTATATTGATAGTAATTTTATTCTCTGTGAGAAATATAATAACGTGCAACTTTAAATTATAATTAAGGGTGTGCTCGTGATTGCCAATTCTAATGCGGTGACCTTTTTTGATAATCGGTTGTTTAAGTATAACCATTGAGTAAGTTATGTTAGCTAGTAAAACAAGTTCTTTAATTGGAGTACTATAATTCATCTTGATGCCAAAAGAAGACTAAGAAGACACTTACCATCTGTACTCATATAAAAAGTGACATTGATTAACTCTAATCTTAGTTAGCCATACCGATTGTGAAGTTAGCTATATATGAACCAACCATAGCTATTAAACATTAAATTGTTGGGCTCTTTGATATGTACATAACATATGTGCCTCCATCTTGCACTTCATCCATGTATAAAGGAGCATTTTTACACGCACATATTGCTTAGACGTTGTCTAATGTGGCGGTTGTACCCTGGGATCAAAACTCTACCTTGGGTTAAGTCTCACCAAGGTAAATTATTATGATGGTGGTGAGTGACGTACATGTCGACAGTGGGCACCTGTGTTGACTATGTCAACCTTCAATCTCCCTAATTCAAGCTTACGTAAAATTTGTGTGAGTGAATATTACTATGTGGCGGTATGCATTGCTTGGTGTTTCAAACTAACTTACAAAGCTGGTTTGGATCTAAATTGTACTGAGTAAATACTTGAGTATTACATCGATGTCTCCAAAATATAACACAAAGTCAAAGTAAGATTGTTTCTTGTGATCACACATGTGCTAACTTGCTTAAGTGTTATTTACAATTTATTAATATATGTGTTACTCCCAGTATATCTAAAAAGGTTATCCATAAGGCCTCTCACATTACAAGTATCAAAAGAGCATCATGCATTGACATCTCAGCAAAACATATGACGTGACTTTGCAATTCCAGCCGAGAGAGGATTCCAGTATCATATTATTATATTGTATATAGTAGTGTATCATACAAAAAAATCAAATACATTGTATCAACAGATATGTTTTTTAAGACATGTATAAATGAATTACAATAGGATACTAGCTAGTTTATGATATGTAGTATGCAGTGTGAGGTGATGACTAAATTAGTATGATGCGAGAGAGAGACTTGAAGTATACATGTCAAACTTTAAAGGTGAACTTATATACATTGTAGTAGAAAACTGAGAGTTAGCATTAGCATATTGATGACCTTAACTAGGCTTGCGGAGTCCCATAAGAACTAAAGAATAATTTTATCTCGCTAATATCTCTCCATCTCGCTTGTATGCAGCCATATATTTTCACAAGATTAATACAATAGTAGCGTTAGGACATCCGCAATGGATAAGGTCAATGTTAGCCATATAAGTTGGGGACACACTAGATTGTCCTATGAAATCTTCCATATTGTATAAGGCCGACTTTAGCCTTTAGCTGGAATCCACACACACATACAAGAGAGATGAGAGAGAGAGAATATTTTTCTTGTGGATAACTCATAAGCTTCAGGTCACCCATAAACTTCTGGGCAACTTTAGTTTTACCACAATGTATATACAAGTTATAGATCATAGCTATTTCCAAAAAGTGTGTTCCCTAATTATCAAATCGCAAAGGTGAGCATTGTACACTACGGTAAGAGTGTCCTACAAAAGAGTAAGGATAGCTACTTGAGCAAAGCCGCAGATATTTTTATGAAAGTGACAACATGCATATCTCCGCAAATTAAATGAAGAGATTGTGTTATACGTGCAATGAAGTATTTTCAACCAAAAGGACAAAGCACTGAAGAAAACTCTAGAGTGTGTCGGAAGATGGTTATATATCAATGGCGAAAGGGCGGATGTGTATGATTCTGTAGACACCATAGTATGGTGCGTTTCATTGTCAAGGGTCTATAAGCAGAGTTCCAGTATGTGGCTTATAGTGCGCACAATGGATGAATGTGCTTTGAAGATCCTGGCCGGCCATTTGATACGCTTTCGGGGGTTTTGTTGCCACGGAGAATGTTTTGTCCTGGGATGGTGCGTTCTGCTTGCTTGTTTGAAAAAAAGGCTGAGGGCTGTTTACAACCGTAAGCAAGCCATGCATTGTAATAATCAACTAGGACTTAGTTCATGTTTTCCATGGACGTGATTAAGACATTAGGTACTTTTTCTGATCTTAGTTCACTAGACCATGTTGAAGTTCAACTTCGAAAATCAAATTGGAGAAATGAATATTTCAATTTGAACTTCTTTTGAATGTTAATTCAATGTGATACGCATAACACGTAGGTTATTTTTATAACACATAGTTTTGTGAATCATGGTTGGAGTAAAATTCTAAGATAGCTGAACATCAGAATTGACCGACGGAGTAGCACAATGCATCACATCCATATATGGCATGAGCTTAGTTCAAAATAAATTATGAAGTAATTAGTAAAAGGATACGACCAATTTCTAGTCGAATGAGAATTAACTCAGTTCTCACGCCTCAGTCAAAAGTTGCAACCATATGCAACTCATAATTGTAACATGGACATATAGCAAATCTAATGGCCAGGTCATTTTTCTCAGCTGCAAGCCTGCAACCCAGTCGTAACTGAGAAATTTCAGATACAACCCGACCTAAAACCTGCAACTCATAGGTGCACGAATCACAATGCAATTCCGATGTTGCAGGAATCGATTGAGCACTACATTAATTCCCAGCCACATGAGAATTACAATAAGGTTGGTAATTTTTTTGAATTAATTAGTACGAAAATTGTTACCCTTGCAAGCAGAGAAGTACATGCAATGAACCATGTGTACAGCGTGGAAGATGCTCCACGTGATCGATCGCGAGGTAGCAAACGGACATCACCTTCACGCTATTTTTTTACGTACGACCGGCCAGCCGCGCGAGTCAATATCAAAAGGCAGTCCTCCGTACGATAGAAGGTTCACCGGCACCGCAGCATCTTCCCCGGACACCAGCTACCGGGGCTGCGTCGTCGTCGCCACCGAGGTAGCTTTCTCCGAGGAGATTCCGGCCGGCCACGGCAGCTTTAATTTCCGAGGAGGATAACAAAAGGCGCTTCCATTGGCTGCGGCTCGAGCGGATCAAAACGTTACACATTATTGGACAAGGACGCTAGCTCGATCGGAGAGAATCCGATTGGATTTGCATGGCTATCTTTTCCTCTCTCCCTAGCTACTCCGCGTGTGATCGAACTTGCTTTCGTGGCCCATGTGGCCAACGAAGCTAGCTACGTATAGCGCTACATGTATCAAAAGTAAAGATCGAAAGAGCTAGCTAGAACGATTGGAAAAACAAAAAATACAAAAGGTAAAGCCAGAAAAGCTAGGACAAACAAATCGAGGAAAACATGAAACCAAAATATATTTACAAGCATTAATATTTATATATTTAACAATTGAATTTCCTGAGTATGCCAGGTTTCTAATATTCCCTTCTTCTATTTTGCTTACTTTTCTGTAGAAATTTGTCCAATTTTCACTTGTTGAACTCAAAGGAGTAAATTAGTGATATTTTTGTTATTTTTTTTTTTGGAAACATATTTTTGTTAGTTTCTCATTACATTAAAAGTAGTTTAAGAAATTGTCATTGATGTGTCGCCATATTTTTCTTGTTTTCACCTCTCGATAGTTGTTTCATGTATCAACCATGTGTGATCCATGAACTGCAATAAAGCTTATACTAGCGTTGCAATAAGGTAATAATAAGTCCATGAACTCCAATCTCAAGAGACTACAAAATAGAGTGAGCGGGCATGGTTCCCATGATGAAAAAAACAAATGATCATATATGCGATAAAATATTCTCCATCCATTATTGTTTCCATGCCTTCCAAATTATGTGGGCTCCTCCCACTTTCTCTCTCCGTGCTTCGGTGCCATGCGTGCCTGAGCTTCTACCTCAGTGCGACACCTCACACATGCTCGCCCTTAGTGGCCTAGTTCTGGCAAAGAGGTGGGTGGATGTGCCTCGATATCTCAGAGAAGCAACGGTGGAGAAACACTAGGTATGAAAAAAAATTCTTTCTAGTTTATTTTTGTAAAGTGCGAGGACCATGATTTACTTTTGCTTGCATCCTCCTTGTAATTATGTGCCAACTCCTTTGACTAATGCAGTCCTTAAGGACCTTTTCCTATTTAAAAATTATGGTGATTCAGTAGTACTAATAATCTACAAAGAAATGTCTTCGGATACAAAAGAGAAAAAATGACTCCCCTATGTATCATCTCTATAAGATCGTTCATACTTTTCTTGTATAGACGAACAGATAGGCTATGGAGGTTCCATCTCTCATGATCATGTCGAGTTGAGAAGATCCTATAGAGCACTCGAGGTAAATCACAAGAAGTATGTGGGTTGGACAATCATCGTTTTACATTGGTGTTCTCGACAAGTGGGGTGGTGACCTTGGCAGACTTTGTTTTTGGCGGTGCTATTTGAGCTCTATTTCTTAGTTTTTGGAGTTGAAACCCTAGATATGACCTTAATTTGTTATATCTGGCAATGTGACTCCCTAGTCATTTCCTTGTTGAGGGTATTGTGTAGAGTTGGGATTTTTCCAACGTTAAAACCTAGAATCTGACCTTGTAGGCGTTGCTTTTGAGAACATTTTTTGGAGTCAAGGTGTCATCATCAGTGGTGGTGTATTGCTGCTGCGAGTAGCTGATTACTCTGGCAAACTCTTTGTTTTATTTTATCTTTTTTTTGGTTGTGTGCATCATTAATGTGTAGACTTCCTCTATATTTATTTATGTTGTTTGAATTTTTTTTCAAAATGGGGAGCCCCAGCCTCTGCATCAAAATGATGCATACGGCCTTCTTTTATTTTATTTTATTCAACAAAAGCCGGCAAAAAGCCTCACAACAATCTTACAAACTAGAGCCACCAAAATCAACACCAAACTAGTACAAACGCAAGAAGCTAAACACGGAGCCTTGTGCCCCAATCACCGTGAACGCCGACTCCCGGCACAAACCAAAGATAGCGCCTTGTGCGCATTCTTCGGAAGTCACCTCCACCACTTGCCTCCAACCCATCTCCAGATTGATAGATCGAAAGAAGCCCCTCAACGGACCAACCATCGACAACGCCGCCACAACGCTGGACGGTGCCTCCACCCTGCGCGGGTCCATCAAGGCACATCTGACATATAGACTCTACTGCACCACGCCGCCGAGACTCAGCATCGTTGATGCAGAAGATGCACACCACTCTACCGTGTCTCTATCGTCAAGCAGCTGCTCCAAAAATGATGCCCTCAAGAGGGAGAGCGACACCAAAAGCACCGCCATCGTCCGATCCGGGAGATCCAGATCTAGTGTTTTCCCCGGAGCAGCACGAATGAGTAGACAATAGCTGTGACGGTGATGCCTTCATGAAGGTAGCGACGTATCATGTCGCCATCGCCCTCGACCACCGAAGCGGGCACGGTTTTCACCGGCAACCACGGCCAACCAAAGTCATCGCAAATTGGTTGACCACCTCCGACTAAAGAGGCGATCACCACCACCATGCCTAGAACAATTGCCCTAGGCGTCCTCATGCTGCGAGACAAGCCCAGAAGAACTCAGGTACTCAGAGACATCCAGAAGCCTCGGGAAGTGTAGGACACAGCCCATCCAGATCCATCTGGGCTCGGATCAGATCTGGTCACACCACGCCTCCGCCTCACCACCACCGCCGTTCTCGAGCTTCCTGGCCGTCGCCGTTCACCACACTGCGTCCAGGCCAGCCGTGGCAGATGCCGCCGCCACACCACGTGAGCTTTCCGTAGCAACGCTCTGGCGATGGAGGCTGTAGGGAGGGTACTCAAGTGGATAGGGAGGCACGAGCGGGGATCCCTAGTGCGGCGTGGCACCGCCGCACGGGGGTCAGGAGGGAGAGAGTGAGGGGCGAGGGAGGTGGCCGGACGGTGAGGTGGGTCGGGGCAGCGCTAGGGTTAGGGGTCAGGGGTCAGGCGGTGCTAGGGTTATGTTGTTAGATATGCTGGGTGTAACAGATATCATCTTTGGTTTTAATATATCTTTATATAAAATATTGATTCCAACACCCACCCCTAGATATCATTCGTATGTACTCCCTCTGTTTCATAGTACCCTGCATATAAGGTTTTGCCAAAGTCAAGCTTTAATATGTTTGATCAATGATATATGCCAAATTATCCACATATATAATTTCAAATGTTTATAAAATATTAATATTCTAATTAAATTTACTTGATATTATAGATGTTGATACATATATAATTAGTCAAAGATTTGGAATATTTTGCTTTGATCAAACCTTATTTTTCGTTGACTAATGCAGTTTCTGGGTTGAAAAACTATGGTGATTACGTAGTACTAAGAATTAAGCAACAAAGAAATGTCTCCTGATACAATGGAGGATAAATGATTCCCCTGCTACGTAGCATCTCTATAAGATGGAGCCTAAATTAATAGTTCACTTGTGACTAAGAGATTTCATACCTGCATCCACCTCGCTCTCTGATATGTGTCGTCTAATGAGATGCCTCGGATGAATTGGCGGAAACAAACCCCGTAGTATGCATGCTCTCCTGGGCCACTTGGAAAGCAGACAATAGAAGGGGTGATGCGCTGAGGCGGGAAACCGTGCACTTTGTGCGTGCATCTGTGCTGATTTGACCTGATCTGTCGGCGTCTCTTTTCGGCGACAAGACGGACTACGGAGCTCGCCGGACGATACGTGCCCTCGGGTGCCCGGCGGCGAGCACGACGCCGCGACACGTACATGGTTTTTTTTTCTACACGATCGATCGAGATGCATGTGGTGTGGTAATGTCGTCGGAAAGCCAGGCCGGGTGAGTAGAGAGGGATATATACCTTCGGTTCCCTAGAGATCTCTCTGCAGTCTGGAGTCTGGACGGTTCCTGTCGATATGCTTCCGGTGAAAATGCAGAGACAAGTTCCACTCGAAGATAAATATGGAGTACTCCCTCCGATCCATAATACTCTTCGTCAATATAGATGTATCTAGATATATTTTAGTGATAGATACATCCACATTTATAAAGAGTATTATGGGTCGGAGGGAGTAGTAAAAGTAAATGTTGGGATATGTACGAGAGGAATGATCCCGGCCCAATAATGCGGGTGGACAATAACATGCAGGATATGAGTACATTCGAAAGCACATGCGTACTACGTTATCGGCTACGTACGCGGTGGAATGTTTTTGGTGAACTAATGCATGATATATTGTGAGGTCGTACACCACCATAGGTACAAATATCAACATAGGTTCAGACAAATTTTAGCAAGCTGATGAGCTACCCTAGCAATTTGCATCTCTAGGCAGGGGCCGTCGCAGAGTCGGTGGTCTTCTGTCACAAGCTCAACACTGCACTATTTGGCCGTTAATCGAGCTGCAAACGCATCTCATGTTGATGTTGCATATCTGGAAAGGGAAAGTTTGCTCAGTGAGACAAAAAAAGGTGGGAAAAAAGCGACATGCATTTCAGAGCTAATAACACTGACAAATACTGTAATAAACGTATTAATGTATATATAGTTGCCTATTTGGAACGTAATTTAACCTCACTGGTCATTGATAAAAGGAAAACGATGATGAGAAAGGGACATGACTTTTGTGCTACAGCATGATAGATAATGCCCGTCTTTCCTAGCCTCGTGCTGATATATCTCAATGCGCTTAGATGCTCCGCTTGTTGATACATGGTTTTTTTTTCTACACGATCGATCGAGATGCATGTGGTGTGGTAATGTCGTCGGAAAGCCAGGCCGGGTGAGTAGAGAGGGATATATACCTTCGGTTCCCTAGAGATCTCTCTGCAGTCTGGAGTCTGGACGGTTCCTGTCGATATGCTTCCGGTGAAAATGCAGAGACAAGTTCCACTCGAAGATAAATATGGAGTACTCCCTCCGATCCATAATACTCTTCGTCAATATAGATGTATCTAGATATATTTTAGTGATAGATACATCCACATTTATAAAGAGTATTATGGGTCGGAGGGAGTAGTAAAAGTAAATGTTGGGATATGTACGAGAGGAATGATCCCGGCCCAATAATGCGGGTGGACAATAACATGCAGGATATGAGTACATTCGAAAGCACATGCGTACTACGTTATCGGCTACGTACGCGGTGGAATGTTTTTGGTGAACTAATGCATGATATATTGTGAGGTCGTACACCACCATAGGTACAAATATCAACATAGGTTCAGACAAATTTTAGCAAGCTGATGAGCTACCCTAGCAATTTGCATCTCTAGGCAGGGGCCGTCGCAGAGTCGGTGGTCTTCTGTCACAAGCTCAACACTGCACTATTTGGCCGTTAATCGAGCTGCAAACGCATCTCATGTTGATGTTGCATATCTGGAAAGGGAAAGTTTGCTCAGTGAGACAAAAAAAGGTGGGAAAAAAGCGACATGCATTTCAGAGCTAATAACACTGACAAATACTGTAATAAACGTATTAATGTATATATAGTTGCCTATTTGGAACGTAATTTAACCTCACTGGTCATTGATAAAAGGAAAACGATGATGAGAAAGGGACATGACTTTTGTGCTACAGCATGATAGATAATGCCCGTCTTTCCTAGCCTCGTGCTGATATATCTCAATGCGCTTAGATGCTCCGCTTGTTGATTGATGGGAAAATTAAGGAGTTACTGTACAAGTTCTTTTTTCACATTGCGCTCAAGATGTAAAATTCTGCCGAAAAATAGGAAGATAACCACGAACATAGCGAAACAAGGGGCAGTTCTCCCTTGCACCCGCTCCTCCAAAGCCTCCGGCCGGCGGGACCGGTGGTTCCCCTCCCCATTCTCTAGTAATGCGACAATGGGGGGAGATTATCTTTCAGTACTATGAGTAGTTTTTCTATTTTGTGACGAGTTGGCGTTGTTGGTGATAGAGACCGTGTTTCAGATGTCTTTTGGGCTCTAGCCCGTCTTGCCAGTGTTTCTGGTGACATTATCAAGGAGTTGGCACGCATTTCTCTTTGTAGTGCATGTGATCGTGCGCGCAAATGGCGAGTCGTCGTACGTCGTGCGCTTATTGGACATTTCCTTTGTTTTTTGTGTTAGTTATCTCCCCCATGTTGTCTTATACAGTCTAGACTGCTAGTTTTGCACATCGAAGTCAATAATTTTGATCGGGATGTTGACCAGGCTTATAATTTATTCTACCAAATATCCTATGATACATAGCGGGTTGCTACTGTGGCGACATCATAATATTACATCTAGCGGTTAGTGTAGACGCATGACTCAGCGGTTGCTCCTAACCTCTATGATGACGCGATGGTGATGAACCGATGGGTGGTTTCCATTTTTGGAATGATAGTTTCCATAAGTTGGGGACATCTATCCAATGTGAGGATGTTTCCCGTATATATCCTTCAACATACATGCATGTGTAACATAATTTTTAAAAAGTACTCTCAATCAACCAAAGTCTCATTTTGGGTCACCATTACTATGTAAACATAAGGTATCCAACAAAACAATTTTGCACTTCCTCCATGGTTAATAGATGCCATTTTGGAAGTAGACATGTTGCCAAGATACAAAGGTCACATTTGTATTAACATGGTAGAGTGAAAAAAAATACATGATAATACAGTGTATTTTCATGTCAGATATCTAGATAATACATTCTTCCTTTTTAATCTATTTTATACTACTATAGTATACTACTTTTCAACCAAACTATCTAAAAATCATTAATACTATTTCATGATTTTAGCTAGTAATCAATGAGTTTTGATGAATTTCATGATTCTACCAACCTATCATTAATACTTTTCAACTGAACTATCCCAATAAATCGTCATAATCACATAATTGCATTGAATCCCACATAACTACTTGTAATCTCATGATTCTATAACCAATGATTTTGTTTGAATTCCAGTCTGTTCCAATAAATCCTCATAATCTAGTAATTATATTGAATACCCCATAACTATGTATATTGATTAAAATATAAATTATATGTCACAATAAATATATCATTGGAAAGTTTTTTTATTAGTATGATATAACTAGAAAAAATTATAGGGCACTATAATTAATAAGGAGAGAGGTGGTGTTGTATCTTCAATAGCTACTCCCTCCATCCCAAGGCTTAGACTGGTCAAAATGGGTAGTATCATATACTTATATCATGCATATGATACTAGTATATGTTACTATTTCTACAATGCATAATATCATGTTGTAGTATCATAATCTCATCATATTTATTAATTTTCTCCCCTCATTAAGTGTAGTGCCACATCAGCTTTTTGCATGCATGTAATGCATGATACTATATATGATACTCCAATTGTGACTAGCCTTAGGGTGTAAAAGTTTTTTCAAATTTTTGTCATAGCTTAAGGCGCAGGGTGTGTTATGCCCCGTTTCTCCCAGAACTACCCATCCTTTCAGTTTACAGAGACCAAAATATCGGGAGGGCAAAAGTGCTGGCACTGGCCATGCATGGCGCATGCGAGGAGATTAGCATAAAATCTGAAGAGATGTTAATGGGTTTCATGGAAAGATAAAAGGAATGTGGGTCATGGAAAGAAATGCGGAGGTAGCTAATCACGCAGGAGAGACATTAAGGGGAGGACACGCATGCATGCAGGGGCAAGAATGGAAAGAGCCGATTTTTTCTCTCCACCGATCGCTGCCCAAATAACTGCGCTGCGATTTTTACGCCCTAAGCCTTGGGATGGAGGGAGTAAGATACAACCTTTTGACACAGCCATAGAAAAAAAAAGATGGACTAGCCCAGTCACATACATGTATGAGCCTAAACACATTAGGTTTAGATACAACCTCTACGAAAACAATGTATTGGAATACTCATTTCTTGTAATACACTATCACCTAGGGTAGCGCGCTAAGATACAATGCATTATAGAAGGCCTTAGGGCTTGGACACATAGTCCATATTTTTAGAAATTTTCTATTAGGTGAAATCCAGAATGCATAGTGTGTACAATATGTTTGATTCTACATACAATGCTAGAAACATGTAGAATACAAAAAATAAACTCCATATGTAAGTGTTAAGAAAATTCTCTTTCATACATATTTATTTATGTTAGACAAACGTGTATGAGAGTTTACTATCTAGTAGTTATAAAATGTAGTGCTAGCTAGTATGGAGTGGATCATCTAAGTCTCAGCTAGCTGAGAATTGGTTTAATCCTCAGTTAGCTGATGTCATCCATCAAATTGTTGTTTACACGATGACATTCACACGCATACATGTTTTTCATCGCGGGATGGGTGAGGTTTGCAAAAGATAATTAGCGATATGCGTGTAGCCTAGAGCAGTAGTGCTCCAGATGAAACTCTCGTGCATCTCTCATGCCTGGCAACATGTACACTACTACTGTACTAATAAGTTAATAAGTTATCTACACATCTGCTTTACATGTGTATAAACCGACCGGCTTCAGTTCAGTGAGTCATTGGAAATTGTATTTGAGACAAACAACTCGGTTGCAATCCACCTACAAAGGAAAATCTTACTTATAATTCCACTTGCAAAGCAGGAAAATCTCAGTTGCACCTTCACTGGCATTGCAACAAATGAAGGAGATCTCAGTTGCAATCCAATATGCAACTTGGAAAGTATCAGTTGCAATCCTACTTGTAACTGGAAAAATATTTTAGTTATAACCCCACTTGTAACTAGAAAAATTATCTCAATTGCAATCCTACTTGCAACTGTAAAAAAAAAAATTTAGTTACAACCCCACTTGCAACTAGAAAAAAATATCTCAGTTGCAACCCGACTTGTAACTAAAAAAATATCAGAGTTGCAACCCTACTTACGACTAGAAAAAAATATCTCAGTTGCAACCCGACTTATAACTAAAAAAATATCAGAGTTGCAACCCCACTTGCGACTAGAGAAAAATATCTCAGTTGCAACCCGACTTATAACTAAAAAAATATCATAGTTGCAACCTCACTTGCGACTAGAGAAAAATATCTCAGTTGCAAACTCATTTGTAATAAAAAATATATCTCAATTGCAACCTCACTTGTAACTAAAAAAATATCTCAGTTACAACCCTGCTTGCAACCGAAAAAAGTCTTAGTTACAACTCGCCTCACCCAAAAAGTTAAAAAATAATGATTTCTAAATAGATATAATAAAGAAGAAACAAATAAAATCTACACAAAAAAGTCTACAAAGGCAAAAGTGAAAAATTAAAAAAAAAGCCTTAGTCCTAGCGGAGACACAACAACTACACGTAATAGAAAGGAAAAAGCCCCAAAAATGCAGCCCACGCCAGCCCGTACGGTCTCCCCTGCCGAGACAAAAAAGAACTCAGTTGCACAAATCTCCACGCAACGTATCTGACGGTTACAAAGTTGATTAAGCCCTAAGCTAATTCTCAGAGAATTAGCAAAACCGTACTTCCGATTTGAACTGCGTGAAAAATACTTATAAGCTGTGATGATTCAAAATTTGGATCCTTGGAAATTATCTCTTAATTATATGCTAATGCAGAACTCACTACCCATTGATTTTATATTACTTACGTTCATATTGTTCATTATTTTTCTCGTGCGAGATGGAGACATCTTTTTGTACTATGTCTTATATATCTTCCATGAGATATCTAAAAGAAAGAACCTTTTATTCTAAAGGAGAAGTCAGCAGAGAACCAACAAGCATGTCCTACCCCTATGCTAGAAAGGCGGGATAACTATAACATTTTCTGGGCAGTTTGTTTGAAGTATGGAGGGACACCCGGACAGGAGGGTACATCTATAGAGCAATGATTATCGTCCTTGGCTAATACAAAGCCGGGGCAGGAATTTTATGTGTATTTTACGCTTCTTTGTGGAGAAATAATTGGGAGGTCTTTTACCTATTTTGGCTGCCGCGTCAGGTGTAAGCTATCCGTTTCAGGAAGGTCTGACGAGCCCCGGCCGTCTTGTTCGTTCTTTCCGACCACGCACACACACCCAGCCCAAGATCGAATCACTCGTCTCCCGTACGACCTATCCGAAGCTGTGCGATCTTCCTCTCCCTTCCCATCGACACCATGCACGTGAAAAGGAGGGCTTTGATATATGCCGGCGATCGACACCTGGGTAATGGCCGGCCGGCCGGCCGGCCGGGCTGGCCCTGAGAGCTGATTCATGCTCCATCTCCTATGTGAATTAGCTTATCTTTGCATCAAATCGAGCAGAGCATGTACAGTCAATGGACGTCGTCTCGCGGGCTAGCTAGTTGGCAGACATTCCTGCGGCCGCCTTGCCGGCCTGCCGCGGCGGAGAGAGCCCCAGACGCAACGCAACCCTTGTCTAGCACTTTGGCCATTAGTGTGGCGAGATCAAGAGCTTATTACGCTTTCTCTGAACCAGGTGGAGGGGGATCAAAAGCACGCTGCATCACGTCCACGGGATAGATTCAGTTCAACAGAGAGGAGAGACAAAAGTCTCCCAAGATTCTAGTGCCACATAGGCAACAGCCCGCGGTCACGGCCGGTGCAGCTAGAGCTTAGCTTTTTCGCCCTATATATAGTGGCCACCGGCCGTGGGGCAGTTCCAAACTCATCAGCATCATCCATCATCCAGGTAGCTCCTGAGCTCACACACTTGCACTATAGTACTGCTCCAGAACAAAATACGCTTATCTAGCGATCGAACACACTAGCTTGCTCGATGGCCGGGAGGGAGAGGGACCCGCTTGTGGTTGGTAGGGTTGTTGGGGATGTGCTGGACCCCTTCGTCCGTACCACCAATCTCAGGGTGACATTCGGGAACAGGGTCGTGTCCAACGGCTGCGAGCTCAAGCCGTCCATGGTCGCCCAACAGCCCAGGGTCGAGGTCGGCGGCAATGAGATGAGGACCTTCTATACACTCGTACGTATACTACTACTACTACTACTACTACTCATTGCCTGCCTAACTTAATCTAATCTAAAAATAATTAAGATGTAACCTCCAATAGTAGTATCGTATGTGCCAGTTAATTTCGGATCCACACATGCTTCCATGCGTTGGCCAATTAATCAAGCACCTGATGTGCACCCCGCGTTTCTTTTCTTCTTCGAAACTTGCCAAACCCCCACTCATATATAGTTACAGTAGTGGCTACTGGCTAGCTAGTACTGATCATGGGGTGCATGCAGGTGATGGTAGACCCAGATGCTCCAAGTCCTAGTGACCCCAACCTGCGGGAGTACCTCCACTGGTAACTACTCACTGTCTGTGCAAGCTAGTTAGGAGACATGGCATGAATGATATACACATCTGACTGCTGCTGCTGCTGCTGCTGCTGCCTGCTGGTGCGTGCGCAGGTTGGTGACAGATATTCCTGGGACAACTGCAGCTTCCTTCGGGCAGGAGGTGATGTGCTACGAGAGCCCTCGCCCCAACATGGGGATCCACCGCTTCGTGCTCGTGCTCTTCCAGCAGCTGGGCCGCCAGACGGTGTACGCGCCCGGCTGGCGCCAGAACTTCAACACCAGGGACTTCGCCGAGCTCTACAACCTCGGCCCGCCCGTCGCCGCCGTCTACTTCAACTGCCAGCGCGAGGCTGGCTCCGGCGGCAGGAGGATGTATAACTAATTAACGCCGCCAACACCAAGCCTCAGACTTACCTACCTACCTACACAAGATCGACGACCCATTCACAGCGTGCCTACCTATAAGCATAACTATTTACTATACTATATATGGTGTATCATATAAGAAGCGAGCCACGCAGTTGATCAAGCACTATATATATGCATCAATATTGCGTACAAGCACATACATGTATTATAGATAACAGTTCTTTGCTGCATACATATATATACATGGCAACAGCTAAGGGCGATGGATGAACCCTAGCTTCTCGCTTAGCACTGCTCTATGCATATGATTATACCGCAATAAACTGCTAGCAACTATACACACACATGATAGTAGAGGAGCTAGCTACACACACCATGCATGCTAGACATTTAGCTGCACTAGGTCTGTGTGCGTGTGTACACTCTAGCTTGCATATCCACGGACCCTTTCATATTACATACGTCAGGTATATTGTACTCTCACAAAAAAATCTAGTACTCACCACTGCACGCATGAAAATCCATCAATCATACTAATGCACGGAAGACACACATGTAAATGGCGGCGACCGCTACAAATATATTACATAGTGCGGTAGAAGCACATCCATGTTTTGGGTTGGTGCGGTAACTATGTCTGTATTGTACTCATGATTGTGGCAAAGATATACAAATATCAATTTATATGGATCCTCCGTGCCTCCTGCATCAAACTTACTGTACATAGCTCGCTGCAATAACGTCTCTTTCAATCAGCTCTATCGTCCCAGGTCGCATCATACATTCTTTCCAAGGAGATGGTAGGACACTGACCATTCAATTAGATGAATCAAAATATGATTTGCACATGTGATGGATTGGAGGGATCAAAACCAACCCAAGGCCTATGAGACATGAAAACAACACACCAAAAAACTAGAGGACTTCCACGGTACTCCTCTTGGGATGATGGGAGTACCGATCAAATCTAACCATCGATTTTTAATGGGAAATTTTTGAAATGTGTTCGTATTCTCTCTCTCTTTCTCTCTCCATCACTTCTGTATTTGTGACACAAAGTACCCCATTAAATTAAAACTTCTCTCGATTATCTCATTCGGGAAACTTAGGAGCCTTTTTTCTGATGTGTGTCTATTGGGCAAGGTGTGAGGTGATGATTGTGGCTCAAGGATATCCGAGACGATGATGAATTGAATAGATCAAGAGTGAATTTTTACATGGTTCTCTGGGTTTTACACTTAGTATCCCATCACAGCGACCTAACATGGCGGTCCAATCTAACGTAACATGTGAAATTCTCAATGGGGTAAAATTGGTTCAAAGTTTCATAAATGGGGTAATTCGGTAGAGATTTCACAGCTGATATAGGTGTCACAAATGCCAACATGATGGGAGTAAAGTGAAATTAACTATTTCCATTAATAAACAAGAGATAAGAATCACATAGTTGACTATGAAAATCCGGGGAAAAATTAACATGTCCACACGAGTCGTCTTGGAAGATTAAAACACATAGGACTTTGATCAACTTGGCTATCAGCATAGACTCTGCACACAACTAAGAGAAAAGATTCATAGAGTCGGACTACAAGCATGATAATCCATCACGCTCTATCCAACGACTCCAACTTCATCCAGAAAACCATCAATATGTCGATCATGATGAATGATTGCATTAATCCATGTTAGCCAATGCAATATTTCGCTCGGTAAGCATGTCAAAGACACACATATCTGACTTCCATATGGTTCTTTGAAGGTTATCGCACCACTTAATTAGGACATTCACAAATGACCAATATTCATTTTGCACCATCACATATGAGGCTCCTCCACACCAGAACAAAATATGCAAAGAGTGGTGAGTCACTAAACTCCCATCAGGCACGCCAGCAAAAGTAGACTACCATATTATGGCGTGACCCCGACCTTACTTGTAATCATCATTGTTGACATGCAACTCACTACGCAACAAAACTGGGGCAACCACCTCCACAGTTTTCTCGAGACTGGTCCCTCGAACTGGCTCTCACCCTCAAAATGATGCCCCAAGGGGGATGCGATAATAAGCACATACATAATCTGATACGGGTAGACCAAGACTTGAGGTTGCACAATGGGAGGGTAGATGGGCACAATACGCTCGTGGTGATATCAGAAATTTATCTACACCACCCATGCTACCTTCGCCACCTTACTACTAACCAAGGAAAGAAGAAATAGTTTTCAGCAGTAAAGTCACATCACAACCCTGAAACCGATTGGTCCACCCGAAGCTCGCCAAACACTATCCTCCTGCCTGAAGCAGACCGACCAGGTCCTTCAGTTTTGGCAGCCAAATAGGATTGATTGAGGCAACAAGCCTCACTGGAGTCCAAAAGTTGTCACCCCGCACCTTGATGCAAACGTGTTTGCGACAAGCAAATACAACCGACGGGAAGCAACCGCATCACAACATAGTCATATATAGGCGACCAGAGACAAGCCATCGTTGGTTGTGGTCACAGTCACAGAGTCATGTTGCTTCGCGCCGTGTTTCTTGGGCATCGCCAGGAACCTCGACATCATATCACGATATGCCGCCTTTACCCCCGCGACACAAGATGAGGAGACCACACCTCATTGGACCTTAATTTGGGGAATCTACCACTGAAGTAGAGTGAGCCCACCAAAGTCAGCATGTAGGCTTAGCTCTCTGTTGTCATTTGGTAGTAGCGAGGGTAGTGGAAGGGCGTGAAGGCGATGAGATTGTTAGGGTTCCGCCCGAGCTGGCTATGAGGCAGCGTGGGGGTAGCAGGAGGTAAGCTCTAGAATATGGATTCACATTTCACAAAGTCGATACTGGACGGCAAATTTGTGGGGCTAGGTAGGGGTTGAGAAATGTACAACAACTGGTATCCACTTGTGGTACATGATATCTTGCATAATTGTCATGTTCTTTCTGGTTAACATCTGTAAGACCTCATGTTTCTTTGTTGCGTGGATATAATGTTGAAGCATCCGATGTACACTTTGCACTTTTACATGCATGTAAATCAAACTTACGTATAGCTGGATTGTTTTTAGAAACATTATATGGACTTATGGAGCGAATGGTCAGATTTTATCATATGGAATGAACGAGTCTTGGGCAACTGGATATTTTGTTCAACGAGAGAGATGGCAAATGTCAGACAATTGCTATGTGGCAACTCCTGGGTGTTCGTTCCGGTGAGCGTCCGCTCCATATTGAGTCCTTTTGAAAAACAATATTGCGTGGAAATCATCTCATGCATAGTAGTATGTACTCCCTCCGTTTATAAATATAAGATGTTCTAGATTTATGAAGCAAATGTATCTAGATAAGTTTTAATGTGTATATTCGAGTAAATCTACGTACTAAAATATGACTAGATACATTTGCTTCACAAAGCTAAAACATCTTATATTTATAAACGGAGGGAGTAACAATGTATTCACCTCGCTAATAGAAATAGCCTACCGCCTTAGGAATCAAGGCCAGATATTAACCCGTGTGCATCTTTGGGACGAATGGTCAATGAAAAAATCTAGCAATATTCTCTTATGTAGAAGGGTAGGAGGAGATATGGCGTGATGTGATGGATGTATTATTGAGCCTCTCGGGCGAGTACATATAGGAGTTATACAAGGCTTGGAAGCCAAGGAACCTAAGGAACCTTGGAAGCCAAGAAACCTACTACCTTGGAAGCCAAGAAACCTATGTACTCTAACATCCCCCCGCAGTCGTAGCGGTAGTGACGTGAACAATTGGAACATCGCAAATGGTCAGACTGGAGAGAAACCGAAGTAGACCAGTGCGCAGACATCTCCCCCCGCAGTGGTAGCAGGAACATCGTGGACGGTGTCACGTCGCAGAAGCTTGGACTGTAGAGAATGCTGGTGAGGAGCTCAGGCGAGGTGGTAGCCCTTGTGCCGATGTCGAGGTAGCCGAGAGCGGTGGGTGCTGCAACCTTGGTCGAGGTAGCCGTGCGAGGGGTCGCCGTGGTCGATGTCGTGGCGAGTGCCGATGACAAGGTAGCCGCAGATGAAGCCGCAGGCGCGTAGGGCACCGTAGAAGGACGGAGACGCGTCGAGGCAGTCATCGAGGAGAGCGATGCCGAAGTCGATGCAGTCCGAGCCATCGAGGACGAGATGCGGCCATGGCTTTGCTAGAACCAGGCGCACGTCAGGGACGAAGGCATACTCCGGTTGTGCCAAAACTGAGTACGCGAAGATGAACACGGGGACGAGGCGCTGCGGCCGAGCTTGCCAGACTCGGGAACGCATCGGGGACGACGGCAAGCACCGGTATTGCCAGTACCGGGCGTGCGAAGAACGGGACCAGTTGAAACAACTTCACGCCATGTCGGAGAGCAGACTAGCAGAGAAGGACTCCACGACGGTTGCGAGGCGCAGAGCGACGAAGGGAGAGGGTGCCGATGTAGCCCACGGTTGTCGGAGTAGACGAGCAGGTGTGGTTATGAACAAGGCGATGACGCTGGCGATGAAGTCATGCAGGACGTAGACGCAGAAGGCGGCGAACCAGCGACGGCCAAGAGTGGTCATGCTAGATGCCTAGACAAGCGGAGGGGTAGTCGGCGGGACCTGCGACGGCCAAGAGGGCCATGCAGGTTACCTGTGGAGATGCGGCGGTGGTACTCGAAGTAGGCGAGGAAGAACCCAGCGGTGCGACAAAGACCATGCGCGGACGGCGACATCCCGCACCGAGGGAGGTGGCGTGGTGGAAGCCAGCGATGTCCTCCCGAGGTGACGGCGATGACCGCGTGCAGCGACGCAACGATCCGATGGGACGGCGTGGCTGCAGGGCGCGAGTCAGTGCAGCGGCGTGAGAACCACCAGCAACGTACATGCCGGAGAAGGCACGTTGGTAGCCGGCGGCGGGGACCAAAGGCGGCGACGCTACAGCCCGAAGGGGCGATGCAGCGACAGCCTGATGCTCGAACGGTGGTAGGTGCGTGCTCGGGACGTACTTGGCGGAGACATGCGCCAGATCGGTTGATCAGACCGACGGCGGCGCTGTACGCGCCAAGTCCTTGATGATGGCACACAGATCGTAACCCGTGGCGTCATTGTCGGTGAAGTCCCTGGCGATGACGGCGAAGACGGACCGGCGATGGAGATCGCGCAGGCGTGGAGCCGGCAGTGACGCACCGAGGCGTCCCTCGGACGATGCGTCCGACGTTGCCACGCGGTTGGTGAGGGTGAGCCGGCCAGCGCGGAGTCGGCGCCGGCGAGACGACCGCGGCAGCCTACCGAGGTAGGCGCAGCAGCTGACCAAGGGACTGCGACAACCGGTAAGAGCCGATCGAAGCGGCGATGGCGCCAGCGTGTCGGCCGCGATAGCCGGCGTATGGGTGGCCGCCGGCGCGAGGTCGACGCCGAGGTTGGAGTAGAGGCGCTTGGTGAAGGCGGTGATGGGCGACTCAATCCGATCTAAGATCGGTAAACCAAAAAGAAAACGCCGGTCAAGCGACCGGCGAGAAAAAGACATAGGGCAGCCGATCAACCGATCGGCGGACGAAGCCTAATACGGGCAGCGTGGCCCCCGGCGGAGATCATGGAGATCGACCTCCCCGGGGGCGGCGCGATGCGGAAGCGGGGCGGCGGCTAGGTCAAGGATCTTGCCGCTCTGATACCATGTAGAAGGGTAGGAGGAGATATGGCGTGATGTGATGGATGTATTATTGAGCCTCTCGGACGAGTACACATAGGAGTCATACAAGGCTTGGGAGCCAAGGAATCTAAGGAACCTTGGAAGCCAAGAAACCTACTACCTTGGAAGCCAAGAAACCTATTTACTCTAACATCTTATGTAAAGAGCTAACACTAGTAGAAAAAGGGTCTTTGGTCCAGCACCCAAATGTCATCTGTCCCGGTTCGGCTGGCCATTGGGGACCAATGACACTTATTGGTCCCGGTCCATGCCGCCTGGAGATTAGTCCCGGTTCATTTCGGGGTATCGGTCCCAGTTTGTGGCATTAACTGGGACCAAGGCCTCCCCAGCATGACACGTGCCTCTATGCGGGTCATTGGTCCCGGTTCATGGCATGAACCGGGATCAAAGACCCTCCCCTGGCTATAAATTGATACCCAGCCCTTTGCCCTTTGCCACAAAAATTTGCTGAATTGTGTGTGTGGTGTGGGTGCTAGCTTTTTTTTCCTTTGATTGCACACAAGGTGTTCGACGAAATGTCCATGCCACATTTAAGTTCGCACAACACGGTATCCTCCGCCGAGGTTAGCAACCTTATCTTCTTCATCTGTAACTGATATAAAAATCTTGCATATGTGTCCATGTGGGTGGTCATTTCACTATTCATGATGTTATTATAATAGTTAATTATTATAACGCAGATCGATGCGCGGATGCGATGGATGTACGACGACCGACGCAATTCTGATTTTATTGCAGGCCTGCATAAATTTATCGATGTGGCTAAGGCAAACAAAGTGGATAATTTTATGCCTTGTCCCTGCATCGACTGTCGAAATTTGACGGAGTACTCTGCCCCGAGAATCCTTCAAAGCCATCTGCTTCAGAGAGGTTTCATGCCCGGATATTATTGTTGGGCCATGCACGGAGAAAGAGGGGTTAGGCTGGAAGAAAATGAAGAAGAGGATGATGACAGCTATCCTGAAGAATACGGTGATACTGCAATGGAAGACAATGAAGAAGAGGGAGGCGGCAATGAAGAAGAACAACGGGCATCGGATGAGCCCGGTGATGGTCTTGGTCGGGTCATTTCTGATGCAAAGCAATAATGCGATACAGAAAGGGAGAAGCTGAAGTTGGAGGCCATGCAAAACGATCACAAAAAGTTATTATACCCAAATTGCGAAGATGGCAGCACAAAGCTCGGTACCACACTTGAATTGCTGAAATGGAAGGCAGAGGCTGGTTTATCTGACAAGGGATTTGAGAAGTTACTGAAAATAATAAAGCCAAAGCTTCCAAAGGATAATGAGCTGCCCGAGACAACGTACGAAGCAAAGAAGACTATCTGCCCTCTAGGATTAGATGTGGAGAAGATACATGCATGCATTAATGACTGTATCTTATACCGTGGTGAGAAGTATGAGAATATGGATAAATGTCCGGTATGCACTGCATGTCGGTACAAGATCAGACAAGATGACCCTGGTGATGTTGAGGGTGATGACGAGCCCCCCAGGAAGAAGGTTCCTGCTAAGGTTATGTGGTATGCTCCTATAATACCACGGTTGAAACGTCTGTTCAGAAACAAAGAGCATGCTAGGTTGTTGCGATGGCACAAAGAAGAGCGTAAGAAAGACGGGAAACTGAGACACCCCGCCGATGGGTCGCAGTGGAGAAACATCGAGAGAAAGTACTCAAACTTTGCAGGTGATGCGAGGAACTTATGGTTTGGTCTAAGTACAGACGGCATGAATCCTTTTGGGGAGCAGAGCTACAGTCACAGCACCTGGCCTGTGACTCTATGTATCTACAACCTTCCTCCTTGGTTGTGCATGAAGCGGAAGTTCATTATGATGCCAGTGCTCATCCAAGGACCGAAGCAACCCGGCAACGACATTGATGTGTATCTAAGGCCATTAGTCGATGAACTATTGCAGCTGTGGGCAGAACCAGGTGTAAAGGTGTGGGATGAGCACAAACAGGAGCCATTTGACCTACGAGCGTTGCTGTTCGTAACCATCAATGATTGGCCTGCTCTTAGTAATATTTCAGGACAGTCAAACAAGGGATACAATGCATGCACGCACTGTTTAGATAAGACTAAAGGTACATATTTGGATAAATGTAAGAAGGTTGTGTACCTGGAGTGTCGTAAATTTCTTCCGACCAATCATCAAGTAAGAAAAAAAGGCAAGCATTTCAATGGTGAGGCAGATCACCGGAAGAAGCCTAAGCTCCCTAAAGGTGCTGATGTATTTGGTATGGTGAAGGACCTAGAAGTAATATTTGGAAAGGGTTCTGGCGGTCAATCTGTTCCGAAAGACCCCATTACCGGACACACGGCCATGTGGAAGAAGAAATCTATATTTTGGGAGCTTGAGTATTGGAAAGACCTAGAGGTCCGTTCTTCAATCGATGTGATGCACGTGACGAAGAATCTTTGCGTGAACCTGCTAGGCTTCCTAGGCGTGTATGGGAAGACAAAAGATACACCAGAAGCACGGGAGGACCAGCAACGTATCAAAGACCCACACAACAAGCATACTGATAAAGGCCGTCAATACTTAAGCAGCTACGCTCTTACCAAAGCAGAGAAGGAAATCTTTTTTGAATGCCTGAATAGTATCAAGGTCCCGGCTGGGTTCTCGTCTAATATAAAGGGAATAATAAATATGGCAGAGAAAAAATTCCAGAACCTGAAGTCTCATGATTGTCACGTGATTATGACGCAGTTGCTTCCGGTTGCATTGAGGGGGCTTCTACCGGAAAATGTTCGAGTACCCATTGTGAAGCTATGTGCATTCCTCAATGCAATATCTCAGAAGGTGATCGATCGAGAAAGTCTAGAAAGGCTGCAAAAGGATGTGGTCCAATGTCTTGTCAGTTTTGAGTTGGTGTTCCCCCCGTCCTTCTTCAATATTATGACGCATCTCTTAGTTCACCTAGTTGATGAGATTTTCATTCTCGGTCCTGTATTTCTGCACAATATGTTCCCCTTCGAGAGGTTCATGGGAGTCTTAAAGAAATATGTTCGTAATCGTGCAAGGCCAGAAGGAAGCATCTCCAAGGGCTATGGAACAGAGGAGGTCATTGGGTTCTGTGTTGACTTTCTTCCTGACCTTAAGCCGATTGGTGTTCGTGAATCACGGTATGAGGGGAGACTAAGTGGAAAAGGCACGCTAGGAAAGAAAGCAATGATATTTAGGGACGGGCATTCTTTGAATCAAGCACACTACACAGTTTTACAAAGCTCTACCTTCGTGGCTCCGTATATCAAGGAACACATGAATGTTGTACGCTCTAAGTTCCCGGGGAAGGATGACTACTGGATTAAAGAAAATCACATGGAGACTTTTGGCACTTGGTTGCAATTACATCTCATAAATGACACCACTATTGGAGATCAGCTCTACTTGTTGGCCGCGACACCATCTGCGACTGTATTGACTTTCCAAGGGTACGAGATAAATGGGAATACATTTTACACGATCTCCCAAGATAAAAAGAGCACTAACCAAAATAGTGGTGTCCGCTTTGATGCAACATGTGACAATGGGAAAAAGGACACATACTATGGTTACATAGAGGAGATATGGGAACTTGACTATGGACCTACTTTTAAGGTCCCTTTGTTTCGGTGCAGTTGGGTCAACATGAATAGAGAAGGGGTAAAGGTGGACCAGCTGTACGGAATGACAACAGTGGATCTCAAGAATCTTGGTTACAGAGACGAACCATTCGTCCTAGCCAATGATGTGGCTCAGGTTTTCTATGTGAAGGACATGTCCTCCAGACCGAAAAAAGGAAAAATAAGGAAACGAATACATCAGACGATGAGCCCAGGCGTCACATAGTTCTTTCAGGGAAAAGAAACATCGCGGGAGTCGAGGACAAGACAGACATGTCAGCAGATTATGATAAGTTTGAAGAAATTCCGCCCTTCACCGTGAAAACTGACCCTTGCATCCCGTTAAATAATGAAGATGCTCCATGGTTACGGCCTAAGAAGCGATCATAGGCAAGGGATCGACATACGCGACGAAGGAGAATTACCCTAAACCCTATGTAAATCTATGTAATGTATGAAAACTATGACATGTCATTTTGTGAATGATTTTTTATGATGTTTGCAATTATCCAAGTTCAATATTTTTCCATGCAGCTATGACACATAATATTGGAGTGATTCAGTCATAGTCATGCCTAGCCCTATAAACATCGCCACTGTAGTCGTCGTAGTCGTCGGAGTCGCGGTAGTCGAACCTCGGCGGGTGAGCACGCGTGGGCTGAGACTGAGGGTAGCACAGGCGGGGGCCACGGTAGGCCATGACGCTCTGGAGAGTCCGGCCGCGCCACCACAGCCGACGGCCGGCCTCGTTGAAGTTCGAACAAGGTGGGCCGTCCTCCTCATGCCTGGCAAGCGCACTCTCACGCCGATTGATGAAGAAGGCGTCCCAAGTCGGGCTGTAGTCGGGATGCCACTGGGGATTCCTCCGCTGCTCTGGCGTGAGCTCGAAGTAGTAGTGGTTCGTGATGGCCATCTGACGCGCCACACCTAGAGGGACAGGAGGGACCGGTATGCCTCCGACGCTCAGCATCCAGCCGATGAGGTTTGCAGATATGAGTCTAGATGTGATATGTAAATGGAGGCCAAGCCTACATATATATAGTGAAAAAATGGCGGGAAGACGGAGGCGGGAAAAGGTGGAAAGCGCGGGAAGAAAATAGGCGGGAACGCAGTGGCGCGGGAAACTATCTAACCTTTAGTCCCGGCTGGTGGGTACAACCGGGACTAAAGGTGGTTTTTGTGTCATCTAACTAAACTGTCGGTGGGATAAGGAAAACTTTCTCCTGCAACATCGTAAGCCATTCCAAGATGCATGTGTGCACAATATGGGCACATTATCATAAACTATGCCCTGATTCTAGCCATAACATTGGTGGTTTGACCTAAATGCCATGAAACCTCGAACATGATAGGTCATTTTGTGAAGGATTTTTTATGATGTTTGCAATTTTCCAAGTTCAATATTTTCCCTTGCAACTATGACACATAATATGACACCACGCGAAGGTTTCACATTGTTTGGATCATTTTTGAATTTCTTATGCCCGTTTCAAACTATATTCAAAGCGGCGGGCTTGAAGCTTCTTAGCCCGGGGCTGAGCCTCTCTAAACTTGAAGTAGATCTCTAGTGAAATAGCATGTTGTGAACCTATAAATGATTTTAAAAAAAATTCACAAGCATTATATCCTGTACTTGTAGTACAAATCTGGGCACCCTCCTATCGAATCGGCAGGAATTTGTCTTTTTCATGAGGGATGGACGGTAAGGTTTCTGATACACCGGTTGGGAATTGGTCCATCTAAGGTGGTCTAGTATTTTTGAAAAATGGGTTGGTGCCAATGCCAAACTTTAATTTGGTGGTTCCTTCATAGAACACCCCAATTTCGGCACCTCAAAAATGGAAATTGGCTATTTCGTGCGTCGAAAACGAAAACTTCCTCCTGCAACATCGTAAGCCATCCCAAGATGCACATGTGTGCACAATAAGGGCACATTATCATAAACTATGCCCTGATTCTAGCCATAACATTGGTGGTTTGACCTAAATGCTATGAAACCTCGAACATGATAGGTCATTTTGTGAAGGATTTTTTATGACGTTTGCAATTTTCCAAGTTCAATATTTTTCCTTGCAACTATGACACATAATATGACACCACGCGAAGGTTTCACATTGTTTGGATCATTTTTGAATTTGTTATGCCCGTTTTAAACGTGTTAGTGCATTTTTTATTAAAAATAGTAAAATTGTTTAGTTAGAATTCATAATTTTGAAAACAGAAAATGGTTTTAGATTAGTTATTTAAATTGAAACACTTTTCCTGTTGAAAGTTTTTCCAAATTTTAAATAGAAGAAAGTTTTTTCCTGTTAAAATGAAAACAGCAAGTTAAAACAGAAAAACAATGGGCACGTGGCGGCTCAGCAGCGCCCCTCGCCCAGGACATTGGTCCCGGTTTGTGGCATCAACCGGGACCGTTAATGGGCACGTGGCGGCTCAGCAGCGCCCCTCGCCCAGGTCATTGGTCCCGGTTTGAGGCATCAACCGGGACCGTTGAGTCATTGGTCCCGGTTGGTGCCACGAACCGGGACCAATGACCCCTCCAAATATAACTCGCCCTTCTTCCTCCCCCACTTCCCCCCAAATCGGCCGAAACTTCTAAGGACTTTTGCGCGCGGAGCGAAAACACGCCGGCAGGCTGTCCGAGTTTCCTGCCGCCGTCCTCGGAGAGCGCCGCCGCTGCCGCCGTCCTCGGTGAGCGCCGCCGCCGCCGCCGCGACCTCTCCCTTTTCCCCCCGCGCCGCCGCTCATCACATTCTCTCTCTGCAGGTGGCCTGCGCCGCCGCCCCCCCCCAGCGTCGCCGCGACGCCCGGCCCCGTGCGCCCGCCCCGCACCCCCAGCGCCGCCCCCCCCCCCCTTCGACGGTGATCCGTAGGCAAATTTTTCATTACTTATATATATATAATACATTGAAATTAAAAAAAACATAGAAAAATAAAAATAAAAAATAAAAATAAAAAGCCCTCGTCGGGGCGGGCACAGGGGCGTCGGCGTCGTCGTCCTCGCCGCGGCCTACTCGTCGTCCTCGTCGGGGAGGATGATGTAGGGCCCCTGCGGCCACGGCCAGTTGGCCGCAGGCGGTGGAGGAGGACCTGGTGGAGGAGGCGGCGGTGGAGTCGCCGCACGCGGTGGCGGCGGCGGTGGGCCTGGTGGAGGAGGCGGCGGTGGAGTCGCCGCACGCTGTGGAGGAGGCGACGGTGGCCGGCCGTGCTGCTGGTGCACGGACATGGCCAGCGCCGTGTCGATGCCGGCCCACCGCCTCTTCTCCTCCTCCTCGGAGACGAGGACGGCGACCTGGAGCTCCTCCTCCTCGGACATCGGTGGCGGGGGTGGCGGCGCCTCGCCGTGGTCCATCGCGTCGAGGATGCCGTAGGCGACGCTGCCGACGAAGTCGTCGGTGTCGTCCCTGGGCTCCTCGCCAGGGATGTCGTCGCCGCCCACCTCCGGCGGCGCCTCCTCGTCCTCCTCGTCCTCCTCCATCTCCTCGATGAAGGGATCCGCCTGCGGCGGCTCTGGCCCCGGCTCCGGCATGTACACGCCGGCGTAGGGGTTGGGGGCGACCTCCCCTAGGAAGGCCGCCCGCCGCACCGGGTCGCGCTCCCGCGGCCCGAAGTTGTCCCACCATTGGCTATCGTAGCCAAAGGCGGGATCGGCGCGGAGGCGCGCCGGCATCAGTGCGCGCCGGCGGCGGATCTCGGCGACCCGCTCCGGGCCGAAGCGCGGCACTGGCGGGACCAGCACGCACCGGCTGTTGAGGTGCCACCCGCCAGGGAGGCTGCAGTCCGGCCAGTCCACGCTCTGGCCGCACTGGTACAGCGCCTGGCAGTGACTCACCGGAATGTACCGGCGGTCAGGCTGGCGCTGCGGCGAGGCCGTCCTGGCGCGGCGTGGAGGAGACTGGCGGCGTGGAGGAGACTGGCGGCGCCCAGACCGGCGCGACCCGCCGGCCTCGTGGTCGTGGCTGCCCTTGCCCTTCTTCCAGAACCCCATGGCTACTGTGGTGGCCGGGATGTGGTGGCTCTGGCGGCTGTGCTGGCTATGGCGATGGAGGCTGGTGGCCGCGGCTCCGTTGGCCTCCTTTTAAAGGGGCCAGTGGCCGGGCGTCCAGCGGCCGCAATGAATGCCACCGAGCGGCAGCCCAATCGGCACGCCAGCGTTGATGCCGCGGCAAGCATTGAAGGTGACGGCGGGGCGCCCAAAGCACTGACGCGGCGGGACTCGAGGCGACGGGCACTGACGCGGGCGTCGTGTTGGAGAAGACGTACTGACGCACTGACGCGGGCCGACGCGGTGCTGTTTTTTTGGGCCTCTTTTGCCCGCTGGTGCTGTTTTTTCGGCCTCTTTTGCCCGCTGGGTGCTGTGGGCAATTCCTATTTGACGCGCACCCCCCACAGACGTTAAAATCTTAGTGGGCTGGCCCAATAGAAATAAAAATCTATTATTTTTGTCCGGTCAAGAACATGCCTTCAGGCGTCCACCCGTAACAGGCGCTTGAAGCGCCGAATAGGAATGCCCTTAGTACTTAGTTAGAAGTTAGTGTTAGTTTGTTAGTTAGAATTAGAATTAGTTAAAATTAGTTTTAGCGTGCATTTTGAATATATAGCGTGTATTCTAACTAACAAATGTCGGTATATTGCAGAAACTATGGATCCAGCACATAAAAAAAGTCAAGATGATGAATACTTCCTCCAAGGAATGATCCGAGAAAATGTAGATATTGATGTCACCAGGACATTTCTGAACGATTCCGGTGAGGGAGATGAATCTCTCAACCGAGGAGACGACTCCGGTGAGGTAGAAGCCTGGGACGGGGGAGAAGCCGGTGAGGGAGAAGCTGACAAGGGAGAAGGTGACGAGGGAGAAGCCGACAAGGGAGAAGACGACGGCTCCGGCCGAACCTTAAATCTCGGAAACTCCGGCGAGGTGTATATATGTTTTTTTGTAATGCCCGACTGTCTATATATATACATGCATATATTAACACTCTTTCTTATTTTAGCCCTCCGGATCGAGCACTTGTTCCGTCAGAACAAAACGAGGCCCAACCAAAAAGTTGGACAACAAAGTGAGTTATAGGATCGAAGTGGTCGGTGTAGACGGCCAACCGCTAGCTCCTGAAGATGTCGCAAAAAAATTTGTCAAGCAATGTGGAGTTCTTGTGAGGGACCACATCCCGATCATCGTTCAAGAATGGAATCGGCCAAGCAGCGGTGGAGTCCTGTTTGTCGGCGACGTCGCCAAAGATAAGCTTTTTGACAGGCTTATGCTTAATTTCCTCCTGCCGAGGCTAGATGTGAATCCAGATGAGGAGAAGGAAGCAAATAAGGAGCTACTTAAAAGAGTAAAGAAGTTTGCTCTGATCAAGATGGCCGAGGCATTCAAGAACTGGAAGAAGAAACTGTACCTTAAGTTTGTCAAGTTAGATAAGACTCCGGATTTTAATCAAGCCGGCTATGCTAAGTTAAGACACCAGTGGGCTGATTTTGTGAAGTACAAGACATCGGAGAAAGCTTTGGAAAGGTCGAGAATAAATCAAGAGAACGCTGCTAAGAAAGTGTACCACCATAATATGGGGTCTGCTGGCTACGCCGGTTGCATGCCTAAGTGGGATGCACTTGAGGTCAAGTATATTGCTGCCGGGATCAGACCAGAGCCCACAACATGGACACCACGGGCGAGAAACTGGTTTTACGGCCATGGGGGCACGTTGGATGAAGAAGGGAGGGCAATATATACCCAGAAACACAAAGATCATCCCCTACTGCCCATCGAAGATATTAGAAGTGCAGTACAAGATGTGGAAGCGGGACGGTTCGTTCCCGATAGAGAGAACGACGAGCTCACACGAGCCCTCAAAAATGATGAACACACCGGACGAGCACGGGGCACACCGGGCTCCAAGCCGTGGAAGGTTGCCTTCCCCGCGGAAATGAAGAGATATCCCGATAAAAGTCATCAGAGGAGAAAGGAAAGGGAGGCAGCTGAGAAAGCGGCAGCTGCAGACCAGCTGCGTAATGTAGAAGAAGCATTAAAGCGGCAGCAGGATCAACTCGACAGACTTAGCCAGCAAGGTATCAGCAGCCAATCTCAGCGGCACATGGTAGAAGCTGCATTCGATGGTATCGACGCCCTATCAAATAAGAAAAGCAGCGTCGCTTCCACCCAGCTCCACGATGGTGATGATGATGCACTGACGATGGCTCCTCCTAAACGCTACCCAGTGGATGATATCACGGAGAGCACAACTTGTGAGCTAAAGGTGCAAGTTATGAACTTAAGGGTGACAGCGGCGGTCGGCATGGCCGTACCAACTGCGCCTAACGGAACTTGGCATTGCAGACCGATTCCAAAAGGGTACGCTGTCGTCACGGTGGATGATGTCAAGCAAGATTTTGAGGAGCTGAAGCTGGACCACCCTGCAGGGGAAGATAGGGACCTGACTGAACTAGGAGAAGCCAAAGGGGGGACTATTGTATGGCCAAAGGAGCACATCGTGCTTCCAAATTATGTCCCGCCAAGGCCACCCACTCCTCATAGCAGCAGTCCACCTTCGCCGCCACCTCACCATTCTCCAGCGCAACCGTCGCCTTCACCGCCTCACCACTCACCGCAGCTGTCTCCACCGCCGCCTCAGCCGTCTCCGCCGCCGCGTCAGCCGTCTCCGTCCCCTGAGCCTCAGAGACTAAAGCGGAAGTATACTAAGAGGGGCAGCACCACCAGCAGCAGCAAGAGCACGTTCCGATCACCGAAACGTAAGCTATCGCCCCTCCCAAGAGTACCTCATCGGAATATGAAGAAGCTTCCTTACGAGAAGACAGATGAGGAAATTGCTACGGCCGCAGATGCCCATTATCAACAGTGGAAGACTGACATGGCAAACAAGAAAAATCCAAAGCCGACGGAGCCATTGATCTTCCCGGTCACCGCAGAAGATAAAGCCAAAGCAGCCGCGCTTAAGATTCAGCTTCACCAACCCATAGCGCTCACACCTGACTATAATCGCTCTATTACCAAGTCAGCTGAGGCAAAAGAGCGGAGAGTCGGGAAAGAAGTTGCCCAGCTCAGACAACAGAAAAATCAATCGATCGAACCGCTCAAAGTGTACGATACCAATGAGTGGAGAGCCCAGGAGCGGCATGATCCGAACATTGATCCGGAGTTTATTCAATTCTACGGAGAAAAGGCCAAGTTATATGGACTGTCTATTGCTGAGTACATGAGCCGTCTAGATGAGTTCAAGGGGTACCAGCAAATAGCGTACAAATACCGGTACGGGGATCCTCTCGTCAAACCCGAGTTAGTCAAAGATCTACCAACAAAAATGCGGAGATTGCATAACTGGTACATACAAGCCTGTGCTGAATCCACAAACTGGATCTATGCTGGATATAAACACCACCATTACGGTCATGGAGATGGCTTCTTACTGATGGAATTTCTAGAATTATTTCAGTTTTACCAACAAGACGCCCTCGACAAAACTATTGTCAGTGCCTATTGCCTGTAAGTATTATTAAGTCTTTCTAGCTCAGCTCATTCGTTGCTTGTATAATCTTACTCATCATTATACTAATTATATATGCAGAATGAAGATTCTTGAATGCGACCGAGGAGGAATCTTTGACCTTGGGTTCGTTGACTGCAATTTCGTTCATGAAGATACTCTAAAAAAAAACCCAAAGAGACAGAGGATAACTTGGTACAATCGTTGAAGTATTTCAGCAACAGAAGGGAAATACTATTTCCTTACAACTTCGAGTGAGTGTTACTGTCTTGTACACATTTTGTTTTCGCTTTACTCGATGTTAAGCTATTTGACTCATTATGTCTGTGCAGCTTCCACTTTATTCTGTTAATCATTAGTGTTGACGAAGGAGTAGTCAAAGTCATGGACTCAAAACGCACATCTTTAGGAAATTGGGTGAACATGCAGGAATGCCTCCAGAAGGCTTGGAAACGGTTCATCGCCAACACTAGGGGTGTTTGGAAGCTAGAGCTTACATTTAAACCATTGAATGTAAGTACTACTTGCTAGATCCACGTATCTCTTTGATTCTAGTTTCAATACAATTATCATGCTTGATTCTTATTTTGATTGAACTCCGTTCTCGTAAAGTGCTTGAGGCAAGAAGCTGGGAATAACTTATGTGGATACTATGTCTGCGAGTTCATTCGCCAGACGACCAAAGAGAAGGGTGCAGACCGAAACATCAAAAAACTTGAAGTACGATAAACAATAATCTCAACATTATTTTATTACCATCAACTGTGTTTAGTTTCATTCATATATATTGATCCCCTTCTTTAAATTAGATCGAACGGATGCGGGACGGTCTTCTACCACGGGAACGCGTGCAAGCAATTCAAGAGGAAATTGCCGGTTTCTTATTAGAACAAGTCATAGATCCGAAAGGAGAATACTATTACCCGGTTCATTTAGAAGGGTGAAGTGTAAAAAAGAAGATGTAAAATCAAATTTGTGTGAGTTACCGATTGTAATAGCGACCAAGCACGACGGATGAGACGGTGAATAATATATTCGTGACCATGATGTGTAATATATATATATAGTGTGGTTCCTTCATTATTGATGTATATATATAATACCATTAAATTGAATACAAAACACACCAAATAAAACCCTGAACCCTAAATGGGAAAAAAACCCTGGATCAACGATCCCAGCTCGTCCTACGAACCGGGACCAATGACTCAGACCCCCTCGCCCCGCAGCGCGTCCACGTGGAGACCTATCGGTCCCGGTTCGTGCTGGAACCGGGACCGGCATTGGTCCCGAGTAATGGATCCCGGTTCGGCAACCGGGACCAATGGCCCAAATAAACCGGGACCATAGGCCCTTTTTCCACCAGTGTAAGCTAGAGCATCCATCTTTCTCGTGCCACTGGTGGGCACAGCAGCCTCCTTTCTTCAGCGACCTGGCCCAAGATTCACCGTATGTAAAATTCGTCGGCGTGCAGCACATGTCGGTAAACGGTTTACTTGTACACAATCTGTATCGATATTGGCTGGCCGGGGTTTTGGGTGCATGTACTTTAGTACAGCCGTATATACTTGCAACAGGTTCATCTACATCCGGTGTCGGTCTTGTCCCTCTGTTCAGTGGCACTCGCTAGCTAGCAAAACGGTACTGTACAGACTACCTACGTACAAAGTGATGTCCAGTAATTAACTGTGATCTTCATCGATCTACAATTATATACTGTATGTGATACTTACACATCTAGTAGGAGTGGGTACTGTAGAATCAGCTGGTTCAGCCCTCCATGAATTAAAGGAGCAAAATTGTTTGCCAGTCTAACTAGATTTTTTTTTTAAAATTGCCAATCTAACAAATTCATGAGGTACATTGTTTGATTTCGTAGGAGGCTAGGACAAATGATCATAAGTTGCCTTGACAAACTTTCCAGCTGCTCGCTAGGAGAGGACAGCCGGGCTGAGTTAATCTCTGGACCTAGATGCCATAATATCACGTATGTAGCTCAAGGAGGTGAGTAACGATCGGCCATCCGTTCACCGCGGCAGTCTAGACCAGACAACGCCGCACGCTCGATCTGTACGTGTGCCCTATTGGTGGAGCCGGTCCTCGATGGGGGATCCTATTCGGCGCTTCAAGCGCCTGTTACCGGCGGACGCTTGAAGGCGTTCGGAAGTGGGCCGACTTAATTGGGCCACACATTATTCATTTTTTTCTGTAGGTTTGGAATCTATGTAAATTTGACAATTTGTTTAAATTCAAAAATATTCCAATTTGAAACTGTTCACTTCTGAAATTGTTCAAATTTGAAACGTGTTCAAATCCAAAAATCTGTTTAAATCCAAAAACTGTCCAAAATTCAAAATCTATTCCATTTGAATATGTTCAAATTTGAAAATCTGTTCCATTGAAATTTGTTCCATTGAGATCTGATCCATTTAAAATATGTTCAAATTTGAAAATCTGTGCAAATTCAAAATCTATTAAAATTTTAAAATTGAAAATTGTTCACAATTAATATTGTTCAAATTAGAAATTGTTCAACTTTGAAACTTTTCAATTTTTGTAAAAAATAAAAAAATAAAAAAAGTAAAACAAAATAGAAAAAACGGAAAACCATGAAAAACCAATGAACCGAAATAGAAGGATTCTGAAAATCATCCTTAAACTGGAGAAAAACAAAAAAGTTTACCATCCGTGCTAGGCGGACCCAGTAAAGAATTTAATGCTAGAGGGGTGTGCGTCCGTCGGTAACGAACGCAAAATGCATCAAATAGGAATTGCCGTCCTCGGCTGCCTTGCATAGATGAGGCTAAAGTTCGAAGAATGGGCTTCAGGATGGCCGACGGTACCTCTTGCAATTGGGATCGATGGCCAGCCACCTAGAATAAGAGCTCCTATAGGCAAATTTGGCAAACCCTATTTGATGCCCGCGGGCATGCGCAATATGGTCGCGCCCGCACGGGGTCATGATTGGGCCGTGGCCCATTAGCGGGCTGTAGGGACCGGTTGGCTTTTACTTGGTTTCTTTCTTTGGTTTGTGCTGGTTCTTTGGTTCTGTTGGGTTTTTTTATGGGTTCAAAAACACTTCCAAATTTGAACCAATTTCAAATCTGAGCAATTTTGAAATTCGAATAATTTTCAGATTTTAACAATTTTCAATTTGAATAAATTTTGTATTCGAACAACTTTTAGATTTGAACAAAATTCAGATTTGAACAAAAAAACGTATTTGAACAAAACTCCGATTTGAACAAACTTTGAAATTTTGGATTTGAACAAATTAAATTTGGACAAATTTAGTACCTGAATAAATATAAAATTTGAATAATTTTTGAATTTGAACAATTTTCTAATTTAAACATTTTTCCTAGATCTGATTCTATTTTGTAAAATGAAACTGGAAAAAGAAAAACCCTGCGTACCCCTACTTGTGCCTGGCCCATACCGAAGCAGTAGCGTGCGGGGCGGAATAGGGCATGCTAACGTGCGGGAAGTAGGAGCTCCCAAAAAATTCTATTTGCAGCTCGGTGCGGAGCACATTCCGGTCCACACACCATGGCAGCCTAGTGGGCCGACCTAATAGGGTCTTTTCAACCGTTTTCTCTAGTTTTTGTTTATTTTCCTCAATTCTTTTTCCTATTTTCCTTTTTTGTTTAGTTTTCATATAAAACAGTATTTTACATTTAATATAGATGTCCATACTGGGCATTCTTTGATAGAGCAAAGAGTTCATATTGAAAAATGGTTCGAATAACTTAAATGGTCTTTAGGGGAAACCGCTTAAATGATATAAATATTTGTAATGAAAAATCGTTTACATAGCATAAATGTTTATATTCAAAAACAAAATAAAATAAAATATATGTGTTCTTTAGAAAATCGTTCAAATGAGATAAATGTTCAGACTAAATAAACCATTCAAAAATATGAAAATAAATAATATGAAAATTTGTTGAATAATCAAATTAATTGAAATTGAATTTTTAGAAGAAATTAATTAAAATTAGATTGTAGTTTCGTTTGGCCACATAAGTAGTGGCCCATGAAAAATCCTTTCTAACAGAGTGATAATGGCTCCCACATCGATCTATATGTGTGCCCTATTGGCGGAGCCGGTCCTCGGCTGCCTTGCGTAGACGAGGCTAAAGTTTGAAGAATGGGTTTCAGGATGGCCAATGGTACCTCTTGCGATTGGGATTGATGCGCAGCCGTCTAGAAGAAGAGCTCCTGTAGGCAAATTCAGCAAACCCTATTTGACGCCCGCGGGCGTGCGCGATACGCTCATGCCTGCGCGGGGTCGTGATTAGGCCGTGGCCCATTAGCGGGCTGTAGGGACCAATGGTTCAATTTTTTCCAGTTTCTGTGACTTTTACTTTCCACCTTTTGTTTTTTGTTTTTTGTTTTTTATTTGGTTTGTGCTGGTTCTCTGGTTTTGTTGGTCTTTTTCTGGGTTTAAAAAAACTTCCAAATTTGAACGAAATTGAAATCTGAGCAATTTCGAAGTTTGAATAATTTTAAGATTTTAACAAATTTCAATTTAAACAAATTTCGTATATGAAGAAATTTCGTATTTGAACAAGTTTTGGATTTGAATAAAAAATCGTATTTGAACAAAATTCGGATTTGAACAAAAAATCATATTTGAACAAAACTTGGATTTGAACAAATTAAATTTGGAAAAATTTAGGATCTGACCAAATATAAAATTTGAACAATTTTTTTAATTTAAATTTTTTTCCTAGATATAATTCTATTTTATAAAATAAAACTGGAAAAAGAAAAACCCTACGCCTCGTACGTGTGCCTGGCCCATACCTAAGCAGTAGTGTGCGGGATGGAATAGGGCACGCTAACGTCCGGGAAGTAGGAGCTCCCGGAAAATTCTATTTGCTGCTCGGTGCGGAGCACATTCCGGTCCACACACACCTTGGCAGCCTAGTGGGCCGACCTAATAGGGTCTTTTCAACCGTTTTCTCTAGTTTTTGTTTATTTTCCCAGCTGTTTCCTATCTCAATTTTTTTCCTGTTTTCCTTTTTTTGTTTAGTTTTTATATAAAACAATATTTTATTTATGTAAAAATTATTTTTTTTCTTTAATCATTTAATATAGATGTCTATACTGGAAATTCTTACATATAGCAAAGAGTTCATATTGAAAAATGGTTCAAATAACTTAAATGGTCTTATAGAAAAATTGCTTAAATGAGATAAATATTTGTAATGAAAAATTGTTTACATATCATAAATGTTTATATTCAAAATTGTTTCAATAAGATATATGTGTTGTTTAGAAAATTGTTCAAATGAGATAAATGTTCAGACTAAACAAAACATTCAAAAATATGAAAATAAATAACATGAAAATTTGTTGAATAATCAAATTAATTGAAATTTAATTTTTAGAAGAAATTAATTAAAATTAAATTGTAGTTTAGTTTGGCCACATAAGTAGTGGCCCATGAAGAATCCCTTCCAACGGAGTGACAATGTCTCCCACACCGAGCGGGAAATAGGACATTCCGCTCCTATTGACGTTGATCGCATCAAACACTGCCTTGGTGCTTGAAAAGATTTGACATGGGGCCTATTTTGGCACGACCTTATAAGGTGCATTTTTTGTGGATCTTCGAATTCAAGAAGAAATATGGGCCAGCCAACGATATCTAAGAAAAAAATGTTGCCAACAAATAACCGATGAAAAGAAAATCAGATATGGCAATGCTTGTATTGGCTGGTAATGAGATGTGAGAACTGTGGCTGGTTAACCAGGGCTATACATTGTACTCCATCATTTCCACAAAAGGAGGAGTATAAATTTTGTCAAATGGTCGAAAAGACAAAAACAAGAGAAAACGGTCCATACGAAGTTCGCCTGAACTTTAGGAAGATATCAAAATATGGGATGTCAAATCAATCTTATTAAATAGACTGTGAAATATATTTTTTGTATTGTATTTATATGGTATTATAATTGTTGGTAGTATTTTCTGTAAATTGAAAAACTTTACTTGGTTTGACACGTTTAATACACACCTATTTGACGAAAACTGAGGTGGTGGAATACTAATATTGTACTCCCTCCGATCGAAATAACAGTCCACGATAACATCCCTAAGGAGCTGTAAGCTCCCTGGAATTGGCGACTTGTGGTTACTCCACGATGAGGCGCTGATTTAGGTTGGTCTCACAACATGTTACTCCATAAGTTCTGTTTCCGTATAAAACGCTCTTATCCCCTGAAGCTACGTAGTTCTTTTCCTGCAGCCGCCGCCGCTTTGACCTAGCAGCCGCCTCCAAGCTTCGCCTCCTCCATAGATCGGTTCCCCCTCCTCCGGCCGGCTTCGCCGGTGTCGGGGGGGTGAGGAACCCGATCTATGGGTGGAGATTTCAATAAAAGTAGTATTTTCCAAAGAATAGGTTAGTGTTTTGGTAGCCATCTTCGTTTTCTTCTACGTCAATGGAGATGTCATCGTTCATAATAAGTGACCTTCAGCTCTTCGTTCGGCGACGAGATCTTCTTCCCGACGTCAATGGTGGTGCTGTAAGATTACAGTTTTTTAGGTACGGTCTTCAAGATCTTGCTTCGCCAGATCGGTTTTGGATTGTTTCTCCTGGTTGCCGCGAGGAGGGTTATCCTCACAATATTTGTCCCGACTGCTACGTCTTCGACAATGGTGATTCGTACGCTCGGCTTTCCAGCGACGTTGATAAGACTGTTCGGTTTCTCTTCCCTGGAATACTGGTGTTGGTACTCTTGCCGATGTGGTATGATTGCTTTAATGGTTGCGTGCGTGCACGTAGCATTGGCACTGCGGCTCAAATTAAAAAAAAGGGAGAACCACTATTGGTATTTACAGGTTTATGGTTTGATATTTGTGCCATTATCTTTTGGCTGGCTTCAGGAAAATACAAGATTGTGTCATGGAAGAAGAAGAGTTTGAAGGCCTCGAAGATTAGCTCGTTTTTTCTTAGACTTTATTTTGTAATCGCTGGAGACAGCTTATATATCTCTACTATGTACCGTTTGTTGCTATAATATATCATGATATTGTTTCAAAAAAAGCTCTGTTTCCGTATGGTCAACAAAAAAAGTCAGATACGACTTCTCCTTCCCAAGATTGCTGTCCGCGCAAAAAAAAAGATCACGGCGACGCTGCCGGCGCTGCCTCTGCTCGGAAGTCGGAACGGATCACCGCCACCGCCTCTGCTCCCACGGATCCCTGCCGCTGCCTCCTCTTCTCCCTGCATGAACGCCGCCCCCGCCGCCTCTGCTCGCTCCACATAGGCCACCGCTGCCGCCTCTTCAGCCCCTGAAGGATCGCTGCCGCAACAACCATCCAGCTACTCCCACCACCGCACGACCCATCGCAAGGGCTGGCCGGTGTCGTGCTAGAAGAGACAGGTGGCGAGCTGGATGCCAGGTTGCAGAGGAAAAGGTGAGGGAGTCGTGCCTGGCGCTCTTTTCCTACGTCGGGAACGACGAGCAGCGAATGGACGGCCACGGCCGTCCGTCCCGGAGAAGATGTAGGAACTGCGAAGCAGGTGAGTACAATTTTTTTCATCTTTTCCCTATGTTCACCTCCCTTCTGGCCACAGCCAATCGCATGATTGCTGGAGTAGCGAGTGGGGAAAATTGCCTGCGGCTATTCTTCCATTACCACGTGATGCATCTGGTGAATGATGCATTTATTTAGCCACACTATAATCTGAATGTGGTACTTGTTTAAATTCCGTAATACGTGGTAGCTATTTACTAGGTAGATCAATTCTTGCATCTAGGTGTTATTAACACTCGACAGGAATATGATAGGTGCAGTTCTTAGATTTTAGGTTCTGTCCAGCCAAGTCTTTCTTTGCCATACTTCTAATTGGATGCCATGTTGCTTATTTCTTAGTCGCAAGGCCATGTATTTTTCCTCAATATATTTGCACTAGGTATATACTAATTGTAAAGGTCTTTCAGTTAATCATCTGTGCATATAATCAACCTTACTAACAGGACCAATTACTGTTGCTTAGGTCATAAAATTATTTATAGATTTTGTACAGAAAATGAAAGCAGTTGTACAGGTAGTGAAGTTTTAGAGCATGCCAAATTCATGTGAGACAATTTCAGGTACTGAGCCACCGCGTGCACAAGGATATGGTGGCCTTTAAGTTCTCTGTTGCAGGTCCAAGCCAATCCAAAACAACTGAAGGACAATATGAATGATGCTTCTGCTGCACTTCTTACTCCCCAGGGTTCAACTATCAAGTCAGACGTTCACATCCAAGGAGCCAAAATTTTCTCTGATGCTTGGTGGAAGACCAAGAAAGTGCCAGTAAGAGCAGACTACCAGGCAAGTGACATTGGACTCTTTATGCAGCTCCAATTTACTCAGACCAGCTGCACTCTAATGATGGAAGCGTCAACAAATCGCACTCCATCACCACTTCAAGCAGAAGCGGAGCTGTGCTTTTAGCAGCAAAGCTCCTCTTTTATTTTCTGATTCTGTTTCGTTGCGTTGTACTTGTTGGGCTGCGTGGAGTGTTGTGGGATTTTGCTGGGCCTATTGACGCGCGTCAGCCGCTGGGAGCGGGTCGGTTCGCCGCCGTTTGAATGGCAATTTATCCGGCGATTTCTGCGGTTGGGTCTTTCAGCGCCGCCACTGCCGACCTCCTCCACCTCCCCGTGCTCACTCTCCACTTCCCCACACGCCCCCCGGACCAGCACCCCTCTCCCCATGCTAGAGCGAGTCGATTGCCGGCAGCGCCACCATGCATGGAGGTCGTGGGCAACATGTCATGTTCCCTTTGAAGCTACAGGCCGTCCACTGATGAGCTGTTGCCGGCGTCTGTTCCAACTCCAAGTCGCACCAGCCGGAGGTATGGTCTCGATGTTGATGTCGTAGAAAAGCTAGACGAATATCCCACGTGGAGGAGGCTAACTGGCTAAGGCGGAAGACCAGCCCTGAGCAGGAACCCCGTCAATGGCTCTTGGAGGAGCCCGGCTGGGAGCGTCCTTGAGGAGCACAATGAGGCACGGGGACGCGCACACGCGGTCTGTGCTTGTGGTGCATATAGCCTAGGTGAGTTTCAGAACATTACAACCTAATTAAGTCAGGGAATGGAGATAAGTTGATAATGCATTCCTGCAGATAGAACTAATTCCTGCATAAAGAGTTTGCAGGTAGTACTACCCAGCTAGCTAAATATGCCCAGGTTTAGATTCCCTTGACATTGCAAGTCTAAGTTCTGAATTTCTCTCAAGAAAGTAGTCTGAATTTAGCCAAAGTGCAGGGTTGGCTGTAGCTATTTTTTTTGTTGGGGTACCACTCTTTTCCACACCAAAAATGTTACTTGTGGTGCACCTGCGTTCTGTAAGATTAACAGATTGTATGTTCTAAAAATACATTGCAATTGAACTTCAGAGGAAAAGAAGAAGTCCTCTCTTAACCGGTTCCTTTTCTGTTCTGCTGACATGCTCCTTTCTAGATCCGGTTCATTCTTCCTCCATGGTTGCAGCGTTTGATTTGATTTGGAGGAGTTCGTCCGTGATTTCAGGTTCTGTACGGAGACGTGATGTTTTTCTTGAGCAAGTGTGGTGCGAATCATTCGAACGATGTGACGCCACGAACAACCGGCAGGAGGCGCCATGACCCAATAAGGTGAAGTTGCAATGAAGCTTGAGTATTGTTTTTGTTCTCTTTTTCCTGTCAAGCTTTGAACACCTTCATGTCCTGCTCATCCAAAAATTATCCTAGCTAGCCCACTACTAAAATTGGTTCTCATTGGTTAATTTATTTTCATAAATGATTATTTATTTTGTTCTGAACTTTATGGTTTTCTTAATCCCATTATAATCCAATGGAAGATTTAGCTTTTTTACTACAGAATATGCTCTTACTTCAATCCTTCTAGACCTGAAAAAAATCTAGACTTTTGAAATATTTGATTCCTTGGTAACCAAATAAGTAGAATATATTCTTATTCTTTTGTCCATTAACAAGGAGGTGGATTACACTTACTAGATCACTCTACCACATGGTTGTTTGTCCTTTGACATTGCTTTCTGCAGTGGGAATATGTGGACCATTTTATTGGCAACAAATGGTTATGTGATCGATTTCTTAAACTTCAGTGAGTATTTTTTACTGCTTTTCACCGAGCATTTGTCTCCGATGTCGTATTACCGGGTGCACACATAGTTATCTTTGTCTTTTTAGGTAGGATACTAAGATTTCGTATAGAGGATATATACTGTACACTCCATTCTCCACCCAAATGAGGAATTTATTCCTCTGACATTGTGTACCTTCTAACAGTTTGCGGCCATCTATTTCTGAGAACATGACATTCCTCTATTTTTCGTGCCATGATTTCCTAAGTATTGAAAGATTACATTGTATATACCGTCGTAATAATATGCTATTAAATACAATTTTAGCTGAAATATGATTCAAGTTCTAATGTTCGTTTTCTGAACTGGAAAAAATTCCAAAAGGCAAAAGCATTTGAGAGTGTCTACACTCTGGTTACCTCTTTCCCAAAGATGAAATATATTTATTTATGCTATTTGCATCTACAAATAATTCACATTTTTGTGCCTACTTTGAGTTTTCCTTGGTTATTAATGCCTTCTCAGTGTCCTGCATATTTTTTACCCTTCAGCCTAACTGATAACAACACATCAGTTGTAGTTTGGTCATCACCAAACAAATTAGGATTATAGGTAATAAGGACACTTCATGAGGTGTTTCAGTAAAAAATCTGCACAAACATTTTTTTGAATTGTACTGCAACTGAAAGTTCCAGATCTTCTAGGAGCTTGGATGCAGACCATTCGGTATTTTGTCTCCATACTTTGCAAAACATTGGACTTCTCTTCCTCGGAGAAGCACGACTAATCTTTAGAACTATTTTTGTTGTGTCCATTAGCAATTAGGATCCTTTTGAGTGGTGGAAGTTTGTGGTGCGTTGGCAGCCCAGGCATACTAAACTGTGGAGCATGACTGCTTCATTACCTTTTAAATTTAATTTAATATAGCCGTTCACTGGGAATTTTTATTATTGCATGATATTAGACAGTGCTAGAACCATATATGATGTTGCGCACAGTTTAGTTTAGAAGAAAATCTTAATTTCTTAGGCTTTTTTGGCTGTCAAGATGCTGGACCTAAAAGTGTGTCTTTTTCCAGTCTACTATAGACCATGGCTACTTTATTGTGTGATTTTTGTTCTAGAGAAGCTCATGTTTTCGTAGGTAAAATTATCACTGTCATTCCATTAAAAGTAAACCAGCTTGTGCAACTCAAACTTTATAATTTGTACCCAAGGTAAATGATCTTCAATAATTAATATTCTTATTAATTCAAAATTAATATAATTCACCTACCCAACCTAGACATCTTGCAGATGCTTTCTTATTTGTAGTTATGTAACAAGGTAAGTGTTTAATCAGCTGTGTTCTTGTATATGTCAACTACGTGCATAGGCACTGGTTGTTTTATATTAATCTTGAAGTGTTGAGTTTGTTTGATTATTCCCGCCGTGATAAAAAGAGGACTAATTTAAGGATCGATTTTCACCATAAAGTTCTGTATAACATTTGCTCTCAGTCCTTCCAATATAGATCTCTACATACTTTTTTGGCACATCTTTGAAGTTACTTTTCTAGCTTAGCGTGTTTGTCGATATACTCAGATGGTTCATGTTTAATGCCATTTGTTCTGATCATGTGACTCCATGAGTTTATCTTGTGCCCATTTTAGGACACGCTTAAGAAAGTTGCTGAAGAGGAAGGCACATATTGTGGTTCAGTTCTGTTAATTGGGCATGTTCAACTCAAAAGGTTTAAAACCATTCTTCACATCTAGAACATTTCGATTATCATTATCTATGTCTAATAAAATGGTGTACTCTCTTTCTTAGGTCTCGGATCAAGGATGCTACATTCAATGTTCTCAAGAAGATAGCACCTATCCCCCGACATGTTCCTATATATCAGTACACATCAAGTCCATAGCATGGCAAAGTCCAAGTTGGCATGCATTCTCTGCCTGCTTAGTCTTTTAGACATCCATAGGTTTGGTAGGTGGTAATGGCAATCGCAATGTATCAATTGATGCCAAACTTTTGTTAAAAAATATAGACTTGGACTAGAATTGTATGATGTTATCCAATATATTATAAGGTGCAACAAGAAACACAAATGCATTCTAGATTTTTACTTTCTTGAGTTGGAGCCCAATAGAATGCTAGCTATTTTTTAAGGAGGAAATAGCCAGCGATAGAAGCAAAGGTCGATGCAGCGAAGCGCGCATGGACCATCTAGTACCATTACAACACCAAACGGTTTCAGAGAAAGCAATGAACCACAATGGCACATAGGAGGAGAAGAGCAGAGATGTGACACTATAAAGGCATGCACGCAGAAACGTTACGCCCCAGTGCCTGACCAGGCGACTCCTAGGCGATCTGATCGCATCTCTTCCTGCCTCCCGCCGGCGCCACCGCAGATCGGCTTATCTCTGTGGCCTTTGAGCAATGGAGGTGTGGTGGATCTCGGCCTTTGTTGGTGGGAGGGCTCTGCCCTCTGTTTTGAGGGCTCTGTTTTTCGTTTTTAGAGTCAAGGTTTGTAGGGGCGGAGCTCAGGTGGTGGTGGCGGCGCCTCGTGCAATAAGGTTTTCCTGGCTTCAATCCCATCTTGGCGGCAACGTCGAGAGGCTTGTGGGAGTGGTGTGATCTTCATGGTTTTCGTTTGGCTATGGGGATCTTTGGATCGTCAAGGAGCTTCATCGGCAGTTCTTCCTTCTTCTTCGTCTTTGGGATGGATGTGGTCTTCTTGACCCGTTCGGCGACTTCCCGTCCGCAACCAACAACGTCAGGCCGACTCAGGGAGGAGCGGTAGTGGCGGGGCGCCGTCGACATGGTCTAGAGTTTGAAGATGAAGGGTTTCTCAAGGATCTCGTTGTAATTTTTGTTTTTCTTGAGGTGCTTTGTATTGTTTGGTGTTTCTTCTAATGCCAGAGTCCTATTCAAAAAAAAGCCACGCACGCACGTTACCTGAGAGCAATTGCAGAGCAGAGGAGCGTAGCGTCAGTGGTCGCTCCGGGACGACTGGCCGTGGACTTTGCTCATGCTCTTCCCAACCTGCCACCGCCGGCGGCAGCCGCCAGTGGAAATCAGGCGCCCGTTGTGCTTCTGGCTTATTGTCTTATTGAGCGAGAGAGTGACGATGATCCATTATATGCACACGAGGCAGGCAGGCAGGGGAGCGCAGGGCCAGTGGCAGGATCCCCACTGCTTGACGACTCGAATAACACACCAATTCAATGCATTGGGGGCTCCGGAGCGTCTTTGCCTCTTTGCGCCGAGACGACCACATCATTCACGGAGCTGTTTACCCTAATAGCCATGAAGACCATCTTCAATAGTGGCTCTATAATCCGACACTTTATATATTGTTTGCAGCGCGTGACGGCTGAAAATGGCCCTCCATCAGGTGCTACAAAACTTGTATAGAATCAACGATCAAACAAACTCAAATAAATCAGCAATAAATTGGCTAGTTATTATTACAACACAAGCAAATAATACATAAACAATACAACAAGTACAACAAATGTTCACTAACAAATACAACAAGTTGTTCATCAACAATTGATGGCGCGGTGATGATGGTGCCAGAAAACTTGTTGGCGTTTGTTGATGAAGTAAAAATGACCGGCCAGTTGGAAACCCTAAGAGAAGGTTTGATGAATATAGCAGCAAGTTTTCCCTCAGTTATGAAACCAAGGTAGTCAATCCAATAGGAGGGAGACAAACGACCGAAGGTGATGCCCGCTAGCTTCGAGATAGCTCCGGACATTTTATAGGGCGCCTCGTCCAAGCTTTGCTTTGCGATCGGCAACGTGGAACCTGCACACAACACAACCAAATACTTTGTTCCCAACTTACGATGAGGTTGTCAATTTCACCGGTTTGCTTGAAATAAAGGGTATGAGCGTATCGAGTGGAAAGTGATAATAGTATGCAAGTAAAGTAAACAGTGCGAGTAAAGTAAACAGGTGATGGCAATATAAAGGAAATAGGACCAGGGTCCACAGTTCACTAGTGATGTCTCTCCATAAGATAAAATATTACATACTGGGTAAACAAATTACAGTTGGGCAATTGATAGAATAAAGACAACGTGCATATGTCGAGAGGATCACTATGAGATTTACTTTGGGCATTACAACAAGATACATAGACCGCCATCCAACTGCATCTATGACTAATAATCCACTAGTGGCGAATCAATCCGAGAACTCCACAAGTATTAAGTTGCGAACAACAGATAATTGCATTAAGCAAAGTGTGTAATGTAAATAAAGCATATGCCCTTGAGCATATGAATGTTGTTTTCCCCCTAGTAGCAACAGCACATCTACAACCTTAGAGGTTTCTATCACTCCCCCAGATTAAATAGAGGCATGAACCCACTATCGAGCATAAATACCCTCTCTTGGAGTCACTACCAACTACTCGGCCAAGATAGCTACTAACAACGGAGAGCATGCAAGATCATAAACAACATAGAGATAACATAAGATAATATTCAGCACATCAACTCAATCATAACACCAATATTCATCGGATCCCAACAAACACAACATGTAGAATTACATAACGGTGATCTCGATCATGTAAGGCAGCTCACGAGATCTAAACATGAAGCACATGGTGGAGAAGACAACCAACTAGCTACTGCTATGGACCCATAGTCCAAGGTAGACTACTCACTCATCGCGCCGGAGGCAAGCATGGCGATGAAGAAGACCTCCGGTGGCGATTCCCCTCTCCGACAGGGTGCCGGGAAGAGCTTCTGGACCCTCCAGATATTCAGGTCGACGGCGGCGGCGGATCACGATGTGTTCTGGAAAAGTGATTGGGTATTTAGGTTTTTCCCGTCGGGGGGTCTTTATAGGCGAAGGGGCGTCGTCAGAAGTGGGCCAGGGTGGCCACACCACTAGGGGCGCGGGCCAGCCCTAGGCCGCGCCACCCTGTGGTGTGGACGCCCTATGGCCCCTCTCCGTCTCCTCTTCGGTGTTCTGGAAGCTCCGTGAAATATCTAGACGTCTGGCTTTGGTTTTGTCCAATTCCAAGAATATTTCCTATGTAACTTTTCTGAAACATAAAAACAGCAGAAAACAGGGAACTGGCACTGTGGCATCTCGTTAATAGGTTAGTTCCGGAAAATGCATAAAAATGCCACGAAGTGTAATGAAACACTAAGCAAATGGTGTAAAAACAAGCATGGAGCATCAAAAATTATGGATACGTTGGAGACGTATCAGCATCCCCAAGCTTAACTCATGCTCGTCCTCGAGTAGGTAAGTGATAACAAAAGAAATAATTTTTGAGGTGACATGCACCTACACAATCTTGATCAAATATGTAAGCGTTGTGCGCTGGGATCAAAGAACTTAAAACATGGGCATGAAAGATATAATCTTGATAGAAGAAACTTAGCAACCATGTTATAACATGAAAATGAACAAAAACAAAAGATCATGAAAATAAAACAATGAAAGTCAAACGTGTATTCAAATCATAAGGAAAAACATACAAATGGTTTTCAGCTTGTCCCTCATGGAGTAGTGATACGTCTCCAACGTATCTATAATTTTTGATGCTCCATGCTTGTTTTTACACCATTTGCCTATTGTTTTGTTACACTTAGTGGCACTTTTATGCATTTTCCGGAACTAACCTATTAACGAGTTGCCACAGTGCCAGTTCCCTGTTTTCTGCTGTTTGTGTGTTTCAGAAGTGATACACAGGAAATATTCTCGGAATTGGACGAAACAAGTTCCTGAAGTCTTATTTTACCCGGAAGCTTCCAGAGATCCGAAGGAGAGTAGGAGGGGGGCCACCAGGGCCCCACACGTAGGGGTGGCGCGGCCAGGCCCCTGGCCTCGCGGGCCCCGCGTGAGGGCGCCTGGCTCCTCCTCTGACATCGCCCCTTCGCCTATAAAGACCCCCCGACGGAAAAAAACCTAAGGACCCGATCAATTTTCCAGAACACATCGCGATCCGCCGCCGCCGTCGACCTGAAGATCGGGAGGGTCCAGAAGCTCTTCCCGGCACCCTGCCGGAGAGGGGAATCGCCACCGGAGGTCTTCTTCATCGCCATGCTTGCCTCTGGAGCGATGAGTGAGTAGTCTACCTTGGACTATGGGTCCATAGCAGTAGCTAGATGGTTGTCTTCTCCACCATGTGCTTCTTGTTTAGATCTCATGAGCTGCCCTACATGATTGAGATCACCGTTATGTAATTCTACATGTTTGGTTTGTTGGGATCCGATGAATATTGGTGTTTATGATTAAGTTGCTGTACTGAATATTATCTTTTGTTATCTCTATGTTGTTTATGATCTTGCATGCGCTCCGTTGTTAGTAGCTATCTTGGCCGAGTAGTTGCTAGTGACTCCAAGAGGGGTATTTATGCTCGATAGTGGGTTCATGCCTCTATTTAATCTGGGGGAGTGACAGAAACCTCTAAGGTTGTAGATGTGCTGTTTCTACTAGGGAGAAAACAACATTCATATGCTCAAGGGCATATGCTTTGTTTACATTACACACTTTGCTTAATGCAATTATCTATTGTTGGCAACTTAATACTTTTGGGGTGTTCGGATTGATATCCCCGGGAGTGGATTATTAGTCATAGATGCAGTTGGATGGCGGTCTATGTATTTTGTTGTAATGCCCAGAGTAAATCTCATAGTGATCTTCTTGACATATCACGTTTATCTTTATTCTATCAATTGCCCAACTGTAATTTGTTTACCCAGCATGTGTTATTTTATCTATGGAGAGACACCACTAGTGAACTGTGGACCCCGGTCCTATTTACATCATATTGCTATCATCTGTTTACTTTACTCGTACTGTTTACTTTACTTGCATACTATATTGTTTTCCACTCGATACGCTCATAATCTTTGTTTCAAGCAAACCGGTGAGATTGACAACCTCATCGCAAGTTGGGAACAAAGTACTTGGTTGTGTGTGTGCAGGTTCCGCATCACCTTTAGTCGTCATTGTCTCTCCTCTCCTGACCGATATTAAACCTTGGTTTCTTAACTGAGGGAAAACTAGCTACTATACTCATCCTACCTTCCTCTTGGGGTTCCCAATGGGCTGGTTATTCACCACGCACAAGGACAGTCTGCTCCCACGTCAACCACACGCCAGCAGCTTCTTTTCTGGCGCCGTTGCTGGGGAGGAAGAGAAGACTTCTGCGAGGGGAGTTTTCGCACACACATCCTTTACTTTGTTATTGTTTTGCTTTACTTTATTTATTTTACCTGCATTGCTTTTTATCAAAAACCCAAAAAAAATTAGAATCCTTGGTAGTTGTTTTTACTTATCTGCTTTTAGTTTTGTTAAAATGAGTAATCCTGAAGTAGAGGTTCGTAGTTTTAAGCAACAAGGGGGAGAAAGTTTAAAAGATGCTTGGTACCGTATTAACAATGCTCATCATAGGTGTACCAAAAATCACTCTACCATGATCCTCCTTAGAAATTTTTATGTTGGTATATCCAGTTGGAATAGGTATGTTCTTGATACTCTTATAGGAGGTAATTTTCTGGGTACTCCCGCTGGAGAAGCATGCACTATAATTGAAAGTTTAGTGGGAATACCACCTATTCATGTTGCTAAAACCGAAACCACCTTGGAGGAGGTGGTAGAAAAGCTCAGTTCTTTAGAGAAAAGTTTGCCAAGTATCCTAGAAAATGCTAGCCGCGTTAGTGAATTAATAGAAAACATTGGTAAGAGAATTACCATTTTAGAGGCTAGCACTACTCATGACAATCAAAACTTAAGGATTGGTAAACTAGAGGAGTCTATGGAAACTCTTAGCTTAATCTTCTCTTCTCTTAAATTTAAGAAGGAGAAAGTGTTTGTTGGAAAAGAGCAAAAATTTATGTATGTTCCCAAGGTTTCTGCGCTTAAATCTCAACATGTTCTTAAAATTGATAAGACTCTTAGTTCCACTAAGGGTGACTTGCAGGTTGAATCATCTTTGGGAACCTTCAAACAAACTCAAATAAATCAGCAATAAATACAACAAGTTGTTCATCAACAATTGATGGCGCGGTGATGATGGTGCCAGAAAACTTGTTGGCGTTTGTTGATGAAGTAAAAATGACCGGCCAGTTGGAAACCCCAAGAGAAGGTTTGATGAATATAGCAGCAAGTTTTCCCTCAGTTATGAAACCAAGGTAGTCAATCCAATAGGAGGGAGACAACCGACCGAAGGTGATGCCCGCTAGCTTCGAGATAGCTCCGGACATTTTATAGGGCGCCTTGTCCAAGCTTTGCTTTGCGATCGGCAATGTGGAACCTGCACACAACACAACCAAATACTTTGTTCCCAACTTACGATGAGGTTGTCAATTTCACCGGTTTGCTTGAAATAAAGGGTATGAGCGTATCGAGTGGAAAGTGATAATAGTATGCAAGTAAAGTAAACAGTGCGAGTAAAGTAAACAGGTGATGGCAATATAAAGGAAATAGGACCGGGGTCCACAGTTCACTAGTGATGTCTCTCCATAAGATAAAATATTACATACTGGGTAAACAAATTATAGTTGGGCAATTGATAGAATAAAGACAACGTGCATATGTCGAGAGGATCACTATGAGATTTACTCTGGGCATTACAACAAGATACATAGACCGCCATCCAACTGCATCTATGACTAATAATCCACTAGTGGCGAATCAATCCGAGAACTCCACAAGTATTAAGTTGCGAACAACAGATAATTGCATTAAGCAAAGTGTGTAATGTAAATAAAGCATATGCCCTTGAGCATATGAATGTTGTTTTCCCCCTAGTAGCAACAGCACATCTACAACCTTAGAGGTTTCTATCACTCCCCCAGATTAAATAGAGGCATGAACCCACTATCGAGCATAAATACCCTCTCTTGGAGTCACTACCAACTACTCGGCCAAGATAGCTACTAACAACGGAGAGCATGCAAGATCATAAACAACATAGAGATAACATAAGATAATATTCAGCACATCAACTCAATCATAACACCAATATTCATCGGATCCCAACAAACACAACATGTAGAATTACATAACGGTGATCTCAATCATGTAAGGCAGCTCACGAGATCTAAACATGAAGCACATGGTGGAGAAGACAACCAACTAGCTACTGCTATGGACCCATAGTCCAAGGTAGACTACTCACTCATCGCGCCGGAGGCAAGCATGGCGATGAAGAAGACCTCTGGTGGCGATTCCCCTCTCCGGTAGGGTGCCGGGAAGTGCTTCCGGACCCTCCAGATATTCAGGTCGACGGCGGCGGCGGATCACGATGTGTTCTGGAAAAGTGATTGGGTATTTAGGTTTTTCCCGTCGGGGGGTCTTTATAGGCGAAGGGGCGTCGTCAGAAGTGGGCCAGGGTGGCCACACCACTAGGGGCGTGGGCCAGCCCTAGGCCGCGCCACCCTGTGATGTGGACGCCCTGTGGCCCCTCTCCGTCTCCTCTTCGGTGTTCTGGAAGATCCGTGAAATATCTAGACGTCTGGTTTTGGTTTTTTCCAATTCCAAGAATATTTCCTATGTAACTTTTCTGAAACATAAAAACAGCAGAAAACAGGGAACTGGCACTGTGGCATCTCGTTAATAGGTTAGTTCCGGAAAATGCATAAAAATGCCACGAAGTGTAACGAAACACTAAGCAAATGGTGTAAAAACAAGCATGGAGCATCAAAAATTATGGATACGTTGGAGACGTATCAGCATCCCCAAGCTTAACTCATGCTCGTCCTCGAGTAGGTAAGTGATAACAAAAGAAATAATTTTTGAGGTGACATGCACCTACACAATCTTGATCAAATATGTAAGCGTTGTGCGCTGGGATCAAAGAACTTAAAACATGGGCATGAAAGATATAATCTTGATAGAAGAAACTTAGCAACCATGTTATCACATGAAAATGAACACAAACAAAAGATCATGAAAATAAAACAATGAAAGTCAAACATGTATTCAAATCATAAGGAAAAATATACAAATGGTTTTCAGCTTGTCCCTCATGGAGTAGTGATACGTCTCCAATGTATCTATAATTTTTTATGCTCCATGCTTGTTTTTACACCATTTGCCTATTGTTTTGTTACACTTAGTGGCACTTTTATGCATTTTCCGGAACTAACCTATTAACGAGTTGCCACAGTGCCAGTTCCCTATTTTCTGCTGTTTGTGTGTTTCAGAAGTGATACACAGGAAATATTCTCGGAATTGGACGAAACAAGTTCCTAAAGTCTTATTTTACCCGAAAGCTTCCAGAGATCCGAAGGAGAGTAGGAGGGGGGCCACCAGGGCCCCACACACAGGGGTGGCGTGGCCAGGCCCCTGGCCTCGTGGGCCCCGCGTGAGGGCGCCTGGCTCCTCCTCTGACATCGCCCCTTCGCCTATAAAGACCCCCCGACGGAAAAAACCTAAGGACCCGATCAATTTTCCAGAACACATCGCGATCCGCCGCCGCTGTCGACCCGAAGATCGGGAGGGTGTCGTCATGGTGAAACAACATATGCCATAGGATGGCTTAAATGGGGGCCGAACTAGATGCTGGAGGATTCGGGAGAGGGGAACGAGCTAAAGAGCACGACAGAAAGGAACACAGATCTACCCAGGTTCGGGGCTCTCGTAAGGAGATAACACCCCTACTCCTGCTCTACTGATTGTATATTTGGGTCGATGTAGTACACAACAATGGTGCTTCCAAGCTCTCTGCTAGAGAAGGAAGATGAACTGCTAAGTGTAGGAACACAGAGTGACCAACCAACCCTTTACTAGGGCTCCCTATGCCACCTTATATAGTGGTGGCCAGGGTTACAACGGTCATACAAGACCACAAGACACGGGCTACACTCCAAACAGGAGCTGGTGACGATGGCAGAGACCCTTGACTTCGCCCCTGATTGCTCTCGATGGGACGCCATATCCCTGTACCTTGTACCTCTTGAACTGTGGCCTTACCTCTGTGCGGTAAGCTCGTACTTGTGCACAGTGAGGGTAGGTAACCTCCACTGTGCACCCTGCCATCTTACTCTGCTACCATGCTTGGATGTTTTCTTCCTTGATTGTAGGGATGTGACACCTTGGTTGACTTAAGTATCACGGATATGACCATTGGCCATACCCAGGACTTATATGCCGGACCAACGACCTACGAGGGTCGGGTAATCCGGCCTCCCCTGCTCCTGCACAACACACCGAATGGTTAGGCCGGCATATCTAAGTATATGCCGGCACACCTATACTAGTATTCCGGCCATACCGGCATATCCAGACACCAGCCGGGATATACATATATGCCGGCCTGGCCGATGCTCCTATATTCCGGCCAGGCCTTTTCTTGATAACTCGGCACAAGTCAACCATAGACTTTGTGTCTTTCTAGTCTCTTGACCCTACCGGGGGTTATCCCCCCGACACTAGTCCCCGAAGCTGCCGAGGTTCCCCAGTCATAACTGTGGAGCCTTGACAGGTTCAACATACCTTTCTTCATTATGCCCCGGCGATCAGATTTATATGCCGGCACATCTGCACATATCCCGGCCTCTGTTCCTGTTCCAAAACTTATTCCGGCCGGTCCCGAGGGTATTCCGGACGGAACATATACATCGGGCAATTAATCCGACATATAGACGAGTCTTCCTCGAGAAGCCATGCCTGACAGCTTTGCATCGAAACTTGTAACTGCCCTGCCACCTCGAACGGTCACCCACGATGTGACGGTTCACAGTGCAGTTACTCCTTGCCATCATTGCGTCATGGCACGGTTACCGGAACCGCCGCCCCACTCCGTGCCGCCACGTGGCGACTCTCTGCAGGAACGGTCGGGGGAGTGGAACACTCCCACGATCCCCACGACCCCCACGACCCTGACCTGGCAGACATATAAATAGGGCGGCGGGGGTAAACTTATCTTTTTACCCCCCACCATCGTCTTCCTCGCCTGCTCCTTTGCCTCCTGCGCTCCACCGCCGTTCCGAAGAACAGCATCTCCGCCGCAGCCGTCCTGCTCCCCGCCGACGCCGACGCTCGACGGCGCCCTGCATCTCCGTCGACGACACCGCCGCTGCCGCACCGTTCCTCCGCGACATTGCAGGGAGATTGGATCTTCTTCTGTACGCTCGCCGTCGTCGTTCTTTCGCCGTCGGCCAAACTCCGGTGAGTTCCTCTCTCCCTCTGTTCTTCCTCTTTGATGCTTCTTCATAGCTTCTCATTGGTAGCCATATCCGCATAGATCTAGTGCAGTTCCTCTCTGGATTCGACTAGCATTGCTAACAGCGCTCACAGGTGTTCTTCCTTAGAATTTTTACCCTTATTTGTTTCCTGTTTTAACTGGCTCGGTAGATCTTTGATTTCTGCTAACCTTGGGGAGAGTGGTATGCCGGAGAGACTAACCTCCCTCTTTTCCCCGGCCTTGATAGGAATATCATCACGGGACTCCGGCTCTCACGCCTTGTCCCGGCCACTAAGATGGCATCTTCAAGCACGACGGGCACCTCGGCCTCTGAGGAAAATACCTCGGCCCGAGCCCAAGGACGCTCCGGCTGGGAGGGGTCGGAGGTTACTCCGGCCGACATATCCTGGGTCACCTCCACCAGGAGAGTCCCGGAGGGCGTAGCATGCCGGCTACCAGCAGGAGAAACTGTGCCGGCACCTGAGCCTGGCGAACGCGTCGTCTTCCTCGCCCACTTCGAGCGTGGCTTCGGCCTGCCGGCATCGGACTTCTTCTGGGACTTCCTCAACACCTACGACCTACAACCTCATCATATCCCGGCCAATGCCGTGATGATCCTCTCCGCCTTCGCTGCTTTTTGCGAGGGCTATGCCGGCATAGTGCCCCTTACTCAAGGCTGGGCGAAGTACTTCCAACTGCGGAAGCAAGTCGTCCAAGAGCCGCCCCGGAGCAAGGACGACCCGCCAGAGACGGCCCAGGAAAAGAAGGACCGCCCCATGACCCTCTGCGGCGCGGCCACCATCATGTCCCGAAAGGGCTCGGACTTCCCCAAGGTGGAACTCCTGGAATCTTGCAAGAAGTGGCAGAAAAGCTTCTTCTACGTCAAGAACACCACCGACGAGGATCTGCTCAACCTGCCGCCATTTGTGGACGAGCCACCCTTGGCTATGACGAACTAGACCTACAACCCGAAGAACTCGGTGATGCCGGTGAATGCGCTTCACTGGGTTAAGGGCGAGCTCCTGGATGCCGGTCTTACTCCTCAAGACCTGGTGGCCTGCTATATAAGCCAGCGCGTCTCCCCTCTGCAGCGCCGGTCGCACAAGATCTGCCAGATGAGCGGGCCAATGGACCCCAACCGGCACTCCACACACGAGCTGACTCCGGCCGACATTCTGCGCCGGATTAAGGATGTCTGCAAGTCCTCTCAGGCCACTTTTGCCTAGGGGCTAGAACCATACAGCCGGGATAGGCCCGCCCCAACGGTAAACCATCTTATCCGATACATAAAGTCCATGTCCGGCACATAGATACTTAAACCGACACATGTCTGTTTGCCGACACATATCATATTGATCCGACATACCTCTTCCACCGGCATATTTCCTTGTCTGAATACTTGACTTTGCTGTTTTATACAGAAATTCAGCTTCCAAACCATGGAGAACTCCCGGATCAAGATCGCGGCGGACCACACTGTTGCGGATGTTGAAGATCCGGATCATTGGGATAAGCTTCCCAGGAGCACCCGTGCTGCAGCTGCCATGGGTAAGGGCTCTTCATCCCGACATTATACTCAAGACCGGAGTGAGATTGATTCTGACGAGGAGATCCTGCTGTACTATGACCCGATGCCACTTGCGTACGCCTTTCCAGAAACACCTATTGCTTACGAGTTTCCAATGCCGTCCTCAGCTATCCCGGACGATATGGTTATCGACGCCGCCCCTCTGAACCAGGGACCTCCTTCCACCGGCGGACGTGCCGGCCGGAAGCGAGGGGTGAAGCCCCAGTCCGACACACCTCAGAAGTCGAAGAGGCAGAAGGTCGGCGTGCCCATAGCGAAGAAACCGAGACCTGTCGCCGCGGGGTAAGTTCCTTCTGCTTGTTTCATTTTCGACATATCTCTTGCTTTCATTATTGACTTGGCGTTTTCTCTCTTTCAGAGCTCCTCTTGCGCCGGAACAAGCTTCTGGCTTGAGTGGCGACCCGAAGGTTACCAAGCCCGCTGCCCCTGCTACCTCCGACATTCCCTCTGCCAGTCACACGACCTCCCCGGCGCCGGCATCCTCGCCTGCGCCCGACAAGACCTCCTCCCCGGCGAAGGACGTTCCTCCGCCGGAACAAGACACCTCTGCCCCCGACGTCCACATGGACACAGGAGCCCACCAAGAAGCACCAGACTCCGGCGCGCCCACCAGCGACGCCGGCACAACTGAAGACGCCGGAGCAGACATCAAGGGTAAAGGCCCTTTAGTGCCGGAAGTCCGGACTATTCCGGATCCTGCCTCTGCTGGCCAAGATGCACCGGCCGCACCGGAACAGCCCGTGCCCAAAACTCCTTCTGCTGAAACGACTCCTGCACCGGCCAAGACCACGGCGCCGGCCAAGACCTCTGCCCCGGCCAAGTCCGGCACATTGAAGATCCAGCCGACCAAGTCCGGCACTCCATCCACCGCCACTGCTCCTCCTAAGGCAACGCCTCGGACCAGCTCTGCTATGGCCTTGCATCTTGGCAGGGCAGCAGCCCGGCCTGGCTACCGGCGCAACTTCTTCGACACGCCAGAACTTGAGGGCATCATCCCCCTGGTGACAAAGAGTTCCCAAAGCCTCGGGTCTCTCAAGGAGCGCTGCGAGAAATGGAATGACGCCGGCTCCCTGGACACAGCTGACTCCCAGAAGAAGAAATAGGCCGAAGCTTCGGCCACCGGCAACCCAGCTGATATCCTGGCCGCTAAGCCCATTCCTATTGCCTGCGAACTTCTCAGTCTTCAGCAACGACTTCATCGCCTGGCCGATGCCACCAACGTAAGTCCTTTACATATAGATATCCCCAGTCCCCGAAAATGTCGGCTGTCCGGGATACGGACATCCGGGATTTTCCAAGACCTTTTGCACTTAGCTGCTTTTGCAATTAACTTTCCGACATATGAGCTCGATTCGAGCTTCAAATCCTAGTCACCGAGAGCCGGGATAGGTGCGCAGCACCTGTGCCGGGTCTCTACAATTTCACATCTCAATTATTTTTCAAATCCTCCTGACCGAGATATAAGCTCGATTCGAGCTTCAAATCCTAGTCACCGAGAGCCGGGATAGGTGCGCAGCACCTGTGCCGGATCTCCTATAGCATAAATAGTTCGCATAATCTTCAACTGTACTGGCATGCTTTAGTTATCTCATATCCCTTCAAATCCTAATACTTTTGCAGCGCATGAATAACGCCCATGCCGACATGTTCCATGACTTGGTGTGCGAGCATCGGAAGCTTTCCGACGCACACAACAAGCTCCAGCTGGAACTGTCCCAGAAAGGTAATTTCAGCCGACATACCTTGCCCTTCTCAATAGTCCTCTGGCCGGCACATCTTAATATGCCGACACCTAATCTTTGTCCGACATTTCGCAGCTGGTGCCGAAGCCCAAGTCACCGAGCTTGCCAAGAGAGTGAAGGAGCTGACAGGTATGCCGGATCCCCTTAATCTTCAACTAATCCTTCTGTACTTCAAATCCTTTAATATTTTCACTGTTTTCTTTCTTCAAATCCTTGTTTTGACTTCAAATCTTTTCAGACGAGAAAGCTGCACTGGAGGCACGCCACCAGGACTGTGTGTCCTCAGTGGATGTAGCCAAGCAACTGGACGACCGGGATGCCGGTCACAAGGCCGAGGTTGAGCAGCTGAAGGGCCGGATCACCGAGCTTCTGGACGAAAAGGAACAGAGGGAGGGCCTACTGAAGAAAACCCAGTCCCTGCTTGTCATCTCCGAGACTGATGCCTCCAACGCCCACGCTGAACTGGATAGCCTGAAGGAGCAGGCCACCAAATGGGAGGTTACAGTTGCACAGCTGAATGCCGACCTTGCCAGTAAGCTTCAAATCCTTTCCCTTTATCCTTCCCGACATAGTGTAATTCTCTCCGGCATATTCTCCTTTTGCTAACATTGTTTCTATTCCTCAGACATGTTTCCCGCTTCCGTCGCAGACGTTGAGAGGGCTTTGCAGTTGGATCGAGAAAACCGGGGTGTTCCGGTTGACTCGCCCAACTGGGACATGTCGGAGCAGCTGTTGGCTCTGCAGTCCCGGAAGAACGCCATGTCGCTCTACACTGAAGAACTCTTCTATGGCGCCCAGGAGGCATTCTCTGCCCTCTGGCCGGGACAAAGGACTCCCACTGACCCCGTCGACCTCGGCAACGATCTGCAGCTGGCCAAGGTTCGCCTCCGGGAGTGGCGAGATTCCGGCGCGAGGGTTGGAGCTGACGAAGCTCTCAGCTACTTCTTGTCCTGGTATGAAAAGGCTGACTTGGAGACTTTGCGCACTGTGCGCGAAGGATCCATCTGGACCACGGATCCGGAACATATCCGGCGCCGGCGAGAGTTGGCCCACAGCTATGTGGACTATGCCGACACCGACGCCTTCGTTCGGGATATCCGTGAGCCGGAGAAGAAGGACGATGCCGGGACATCCGCCGCTGCTGAGGGCTCCGACTCCAGCCAGGATGAAGATGAAGCTGAAGAGGCCGACACTGATGTCCCGGAACAGGCATCTGCCCCGGGCGGAGGTGATGGCTCCATTCCATCTGCTGGGTCCGGCACTCCTGAAGCCGACATCTCCACCGCCACTGCTCCACCAGCCGGCGCCTCTGCTTCTGCCCCTGGTCCTTGACTTTGCAGCATAAAAACTTTAAGTTTTATCAGATCCCCGGTATGCCGGGTGCAGATGTAATATACACGCTTAATTTCCTTTGGTTTGCTTCCTGAACAAGTTTTATCTTGGTTTGCTTGTTACTAATGCCGGATCATCTTTTGGCTAAGTCACCGAGTTGTTTTCCTGTTTCCTCAATTTCACAACCTTGGCTGCTTGTCTACCTCAATTGGCTTTCGACGTATGAGTCTCAAGGTTGCTTCCTCGAACATACAGTACTTTAACTTTGAGACTTAGACTTCAAATCATCCGACACTTTAAATTTTAACTTTAGCTTTAACGAAAATGTCGGTTCGCTTGCTTTGTATTTCCTTAGCCGTTTTCCATGTGTAGACAATCTCCGGCATCTACTCTTGCTAGCCATGAAGCCGGGTTTCGGACAGCAGCTGAGTCGAAGAGTAGCCTTTGGTGCCGACACATTACTAGGCCGACATAGGAAACATTCAAATAAAGCCAGCCGGCATATAACAAAAAACTGTAAATAAACAACAAATATACCTCGGAGCTAGTTACCCGGCTTCTTCGGGATGCCGGTATTTCATTCATTAGTCTTGTGCCGGCACAACACGCCGGCATACAAAGGAAAATATGGAAATACATACATTGTGTTGCTCAGGAGTAAAAGGGGCGCAGTAGAGCTATGTTCCATGGCCTCTTGGTTTCTTCTCCGGACCTGTCCGCCTTATTCTTCTTGGGGTCCTGCGCATCTATAAGATAATAGGCATCATTGTGCAGAGCTCTGCTCACAATGAATGGCCCCTCCCATGGAGGAGTTAACTTATGCCGGCCTTCTGTTCCTTGCTTTAGCCGGAGTACTAGATCTCCCTCTTGAAATCTCCTTGGATTTACCTTCTGCGCATGATAGCGTCTGAGGTTCTGCTGATATACTGCTGTTCTTGACAAAGTTATTTCCCTTGCTTCCTCTAGCAGATCAACATCATTTTCTCTGGCTTCTTTAGCCTCTTCCTCAGTATATAGCACTATTCTTGGTGCATCATGTATTACATCTGTTGGAAGCACAGCTTCTGCTCCATACACCAGGAAAAATGGTGTGTAGCCTGTTGATCTATTCGGAGTTGTTTTTAAACTCCACAGCACTGCTGGCAGCTCATCTAGCCAACATCCCGGAGTTTTCTCCAGGGGCTCTATCAGCCGGGGTTTTATGCCGGATAATTCTAGCCCATTCGATCTCTCTACTTGGCCATTGGCACAAGGGTGGGCAACCGACGCAACGTCCAGCCGGATTCCCACTTCCTCACAAAATCTGGCAAATGGCCCTTGGGCAAAGTTTGACCCATTGTCAGTGATGATGCTATGAGGAACACCATATCTCAAGATTTTATCCTTTAAGAATTTCACTGTTGTGTGACCATCACACTTGCTTATGGGCTTCACTTCAATCCACTTGGTGAACTTGTCCACCATGACCAGGATATGGGTCATTTTCCCTCTGGCCGGCTTAAAAGCCCCGACCATATCCAGGCCCCAAACAGCAAAGGGCCAGGTTATTGGGATAGTTTTCAGGGCAGATGCCGGCTGATGAATCTGGTGGGCATATCTTTGACACCCATTACATTTCCGGACCAAGTTTTCTGCCTCTTGTAGTGCCGTTGGCCAATAGAAGCCATGCCGGAATACCTTTGCCACCAATGCCCTGGACGAAGCATGGTGACCACACTCCCCCTGGTGAATTTCTCGGAGCATCTCCAGACCCTCCGCAGATTCGACACATCTCTGCAATACTCCGGTGGTACTTCTCTTGTATATTTCTTTGTTGATGATGGTATACGCTTTGGATCTCCTTATAACCCGGCGGGCCTCGGTTTCATCCGCCGGTACTTGACCATCCACCATGAAGTTCATGATAGGACGTGCCCATGAGGGCGCTTCCCTGACAGTGAACACTGCCTGATCTATTTCCATCATTTCGACCGACACATAATCGATCTCCATGGGCTGCGAAGTCCCCGGGACTGAAGAATCAGTCCCCGGGTATGCCGGAGCAGTCCCCGGGTATACCGGCACAACCTCTTGGCACATTTTACCCTTGCCTTTAGTTTTGCTCCGGAATACTGTACTAACAGCATATGCCGGCCTAGTCCCCGGGACTGAGGAAACAGTCCCCGGGTTATCCGTCCTGGCTCCGGCATCTATCTCCATTGGAACTGCTTCGTCTGGACCTGGCGGGACATAAATGGAGGATGACTCCGGCGAGGGTTTGATCGATGGCTTCCTCAGATGCTCCAGCGAAATGCCGGGGCGGGATTGAATCTCGGGAAGACCCCAGCATGGATAATGCATCGGCTGCATCGTTCTGAGCCCGGAGAACGTGCCGGAACTCACAACCTTCAAAGTAACCACTTAACTGCTGCACTAGGAAACGGTATGATGCCATGTTAGCATCATGCGCGTCCCATATGCCGGAACACTGCTGAATCACTAAGTCAGAATCCCCAAAGCACATAATCCGGCGAATTCCTATGTCCTTAGACACCTTCAGGCCATGCACAAGTGCCTCATATTCCGCCACATTATTTGATGCTGCAAAGTGAATCTGCAGGACGTATCTCAGCTGGTCATTCTTTGGTGAACTGAGAACTATGCCGGCACCCAAGCCATGGATTGTCTTGGACCCATCGAAATGCATCCTCCAATAATTGGCATCTGGCAATGGCGGCTCATACTGTATCTCGGCCCAGTCAATAAAGAAATCAGCCAAGACCTGGGACTTGATTGTATCCCTCTTATCGTACTGCGGTGTATATGGTGAAAGCTCTATTGCCCACTTTGCTATCCGGCCGCTGGCATCTTTGTTGCCTATAATTTCCGAGATAGGGGCCTCGGCCACTACTCGGATTGGATGCTCTTGGAAGTAATGCTTGAGCTTCTTGGCCGCCATATAGACACCATAGGTCATCTTCTGATAGTGGGGGTAATTTTGCTTTGAGGTGGAGAGGACTTCACTCAGATAATATACCGGCCGCTGCACGGTTTTGCCTCCTTCCTCTCGCTCTACTACCACCACAGCACTGACAACTCGGTTGGTTGCCGCTATATAGAGCAACATTGGCTCCCGGGGCATCGGAGATGCTAATACCGGCGCTGTTGACAACAACTGTTTCAATTCTTTGAAAGCTGCATCTGCTTGCGTTGTCCAGACAAATGTGTCGGACTTTTTCATCAACTGATATAACGGCAGAGCTTTCTCTCCCAGCCGGCTTATGAAGCGGCTCAGGGATGCGAGGCACCCAGTGAACTTCTGTACTTCCCTCAAATCTGTCGGCGGCTTCATCCTTTCTATGGCACGAATCTTGCCGGGATTCACCTCAATACCCCGGCTGGAAACAAGGAAACCGAGCAACTTGCCCGCCGGCACACCAAAGGTGCACTTAGCCGGATTCAACTTCATCCGGAATCTCCTCAGGTTCCCAAAGGTTTCCCGGAGATCATCTATGAGAGTCTTGCTCTCCTTGGTTTTTATGACGATATCATCAACATATACCTGCACATTTTTATCTATCTGATCATGCAAACACTTTTGCATACACCTTTGGTAAGTTGCGTCGGCATTTCTTAAACCGAACGGCATAGTGAGATAGCAATAAGCCCCGTACGGGGTAATAAAGGATGTCTTTATTTGATCTGGCTCATGCAAGGGGATCTGGTGGAAACCAGAATAGGCATCTACGAATGATAACAGTTCACATCCGGCTGTGGAATCAATCACTTGATCGATCCGAGGGAGCGGGAATGGATCTTTAGGACATGCCTTATTCAAGTTGGTGTAATCAACACACATCCACCATACTTTCACTATGGCGGGCTCGTCTTTCTTCTTTTCCACCAAAACCGGATTAGACACCCAATCCGGATGAAGTACCTCCTTGATAAAGCCAGAGGCTAAGAGCCTGGCCACTTCCTCCCATATGGCTTTCCTTCTATCGCCGGCATTCCGCCGGAGCGGCTGCTTTACTGGCTTAGCATCGGGTCTCACGTGCAATGCGTGCTCAGCCAGCTCCCTCGGCACACCTTGCAGGTCCGAAGTAGACCATGCAAAGATATCCCGATTCTCACGGAGGAAGCTGATGAGCTCGCTTTCCTATTGGGATCCAACTTGCCCCAACCAGGGCATGGCGCTCCGGGAAAGCTTCATCCAGAGGCACCTTTTTGACTTCCTTACCTCACTTGAAAAGAAAACGCTGCCACCGGGATTTGTCATGCCCGGCATAGATTTGCGGCCACAAACCGTCTCAGCAATCTCCACTGCTCGCTTGAGCCTCTTCCTCTCCTCTGCAATGATCAGAGTCTCGCCAGATTGGATCCGGCGGTGGCAATGCCATCGAACGCTTGTAATCACCAATGATGGTGATCACTCCTTTGGGTCCCGGCATCTTCATCTTCAGATACGCCACATGCGTAGAGGCCATGAATTTTGCCAGTGCGGTCTACCCAGCAAAGCATGGTAGGGGCTCTCCAGATCAAACCACCTTGAACATGAGGTTTTCCACCCTGCAGTTATCCCGGCTGCCAAACATCACATCCATCCGGATCTTGCCCATCGGCGCACACGAAAGTCCCGGCACAATGCCATGGAACGTGGTCTTGCTCGGTTCCAGCATATTTTCCTTGATTCCCAGCTTCTCCATCGTATCCCGATACATGATGTTGATGCTGCTTCCATTATCAATGAGGACCTTGCTGAATCTTACGTTATTAGCCGGCCCGACGAATGTCGGATCCATCACCAGAGCATATCCGCCGGGATTTGGCATGATCCGTTGATGATCTGCCCTGTCCCAACCAACAGCCTGGTCAGACCAGTACATCAGCTTTGGCACAGCCGACATAACGGCATTCACCTCCAGACACCGCCGGTACAAGCTCTACTTGTCTGTTCTCTCGGTCTCAAAGACCATATAGCTCTGATCATACTCCTTGTACTCATTCCGGCCCGCTCCTGGGCCTCCGGCGTTATATTCCGGATTATAGCTCTGGTCAACTTGATTTACGCCGGCATTTCCGGCGTTGCTCTGATTCCCAGGATTAACCGGCCTAGGTGGGACTGCAATCGTATTGGCACCTGTCAACGGCGATGGAGCTGCCAGGACAGAGGGTCTAGCCGGTCCCAGGGACCTGCACGACCTGCTAATATGTCGTCCAGCCACGAACAGTTCCTTGTCAAATGGTTTGCCGGCTTTCCCGGCTGGAATGTGTGGAACACACAAGGCTTGTCCATGGCAAGACCCACAGTATACTTCGGCACTGCTTCTTCTGGCCGGCGGCTCCGCCGGCATTCTTGTTGGTCCAGACATTCTTCTTCTGGAACGGCTGTGCTTGCTGCTGCGGCTGCTGCTGAGGCTGCTGATAGTTCTCATATCTCGGACGCTGGCTACTGCCGGCGCCCCCTTGCTCTTCCTCCACAGCTACAACTTGTGCTGCCCCATACCGGTGATCGGCCTTTCATCTCTTCTCTTGTTCCGGTTATCAGTGCGATAATATTGCCCTGATCTCCCGGCATTGCTGGTGTTCCCCTGGGTTTGCCCCTGTCCTTGTGAATCGAGACTGGGCTGCATGGGATCTCCCAGAGCATAACTATCAGCGATCTTGATTGTTTCGGCCAGCGTGGCCGGCATTTGCCTCTGAAGCTTTTGCCACAGCATGGTGCCATGCCAGCACCCATGAGCGAACCACATGATGGCCTGCTGCTCATTGATTCCTTCGCAGGAATTGCGCAACGTGCACCACCTGGTCAGATAGTCACGGTCAGTCTCATTCACTCCTTGCCGGCAGTTAGCCAGCTGCTGCGGACGGTTGGGCCTCTTGTATGTACTTGTAAAGTTCGACACAAACTGCTCTTCGAAATCAATCTAGCCATTGATACTCCCGGCCGGCAAATTATTCAGCCATATCCTGGCTGGTCCTTCCAACATCTGCGGCACATATCGTACCGCCCATCTGAGGTTTCCTCCGGCGATGTTCACCGCTGTGGAGTAATCCTCCAACCAATCTTCCGGCTTCGTACTGCCATTATATGTCCTCGTGCCACGCACGAGCTGGAAGAAGTAAGGCACCGGCTCCCCCATAATCCGGGGTCCGAAACACCTAGGGCCCGGAGCTCCTTGTCTCTCCACCAACTCTGATTGGTGGATCTTGTCCAGCTTGAAACGTGCATCATTGGCTTCCAAGGGACCGAGGTCCAAGCCGGGATGCTATTGGGCCTGCGATCATCTGCTGCTGCTGCTCTCCGGCTGATGACTACTCACTATGCCGGCCTTGCTGGTGCTGCTGCGGATATCCCGCCCTAGCAAGGGCGGAATTGCCGTCATCCTCTCGATGTCCCGGATAGGCCTGACCCTGCTGCTGCGCTGCACACTCCGGCGCACTGTTGCTGACGCCGGGCTGCACTGTTACTACCGGCAAACCACCGGCCGCGCCTGCTTCATGCCCGGCCAGGCACAACTCTGGCCGGGCTTCTTGCTGCCGACATAATTGTCAGGCTTGGCCGACATTTCTTCTGCACCATCGCCCTGCTTTCCGGGCAGCGGTCGTACACCTGGATCTGCTTGTCCCGGCGGCCAGAGGTCACACTTCCGGCACGCCGGGCGCTAGGATGCGGGGACGAGGCTTGGCCCCTCGACCTCGCGCCGCCGGCACCGCGACCACCTGCCGACACAATGTACGCCCCGGCACCCGGGTTTGCCTTCTTAAAGGCCTCCTGCTGCTTTGTAGCTTCAGACAAAAGTTGGTTAAGCCGGGCTTGCTGCTCACGCAGTGCTTCGCCGGATAAACAAGATAAATCCTTAGCTACCTCGGCCGCCGCTCTAAGGTTCTTTACTGGCGAACTATAGACTACCTTAGGCACAGTACTAGTTGCGGTATGACTCTTATCTCTAGCATCTTTTCCTATCTCAGCATTAAGATTTCTGCCTCTAGTTCTAACCTCTTCTATCCGGCTAGGCCGGATTACTACAGGAGTAAAACCATGGGCTGCCTCATACTCACGGAGTTGCCGGTTAAACCGTTCGCGCTCCTGGTTCATGGCCAGGGCCTCGTCGACGAGGGCCTGACGAGATCCCTCCAGGACCTCCCTTGTCTGCTCCGGATCAACGCCGGATCGCACCGGCTCGAGAAGCCGGTCGATGATGGGAAGAAGAACCTCGCCCCTAGCCGGCACACCGGAAGTGCCGGCCAGGTTCTCCGCACGCTCCAACGGAGGACGCGCCGACCTCTTGACCTTCGGCGGCTCCGGAGGAGAAGCTCCGGCCGCTGCTGCTTTGCCGGCATCTTCCGCCGGCGGCACGGATGTGCCGGCCATCATCACCTCAGCCGGCTCTACTGAGCGAGCGCTACGCCCAGCGTGAGCCAGCCGATGTGACGGAGGATCCGACGCCACCAGCACCTCCTTCCTGCAAATTCTCTCAGTCCCCACGTACACCTCGTGGGAACCGAAAGACATAATCCGGCCATCCCTGGGGAACGGCCGGCCACCGAGACAACCGGCGTTGTCACTGACGAAACTGAGCGAGCCTAGCCTCTGGACGAGGCCAGAGACCACGCGCACTCCCGAAGCTGCTATCACAGACCCCGTCCGAATGAACACTCCGCCCAGCATATCGATCTGCCCCCGGTGGGCGCCAAATGTCGTCGTGGTGAAACAACATATGCCATAGGATGGCTTAAATGGGGGCCGAACTAGATGCTGGAGGATTCGGGAGAGGGGAACGAGCTAAAAAGCACGACAGAAAGAGACTGATCTACCCAGGTTCGGGGCTCTCGTAAGGAGATAACACCCCTACTCCTGCTCTACTGATTGTATATTTGGGTCGATGTAGTACACAACAATGGTGCTTCCAAGCTCTCTGCTAGAGAAGGAAGATGAACTGCTAAGTGTAGGAACACAGAGTGACCAACCCTTTACCAGGGCTCCCTATGCCACCTTATATAGTGGTGGCCAGGGTTACAACGGTCATACAAGACCACAAGACACGGGCTACACTCCAAACAGGAGCTGGTGACGATGGCAGAGACCCTTGACTTCGCCCCTGATTGCTCTCGATGGGACGCCATATCCCTGTACCTTGTACCTCTTGAACTGTGGCCTTACCTCTGTGCGGTAAGCTCGTACTTGTGCACAGTGAGGGTAGGTAACCTCCACTGTGCACCCTGCCATCTTACTCTGCTACCATGCTTGGATGTTTTCTTCCTTGATTGTAGGGATGTGACACCTTGGTTGACTTAAGTATCCCGGATATGACCGTTGGCCATACCCAGGACTTATATGCCGGACCAACGACCTACGAGGGTCGGGTAATCCGGCCTCCCCTGCTCCTGCACAACACACCAAATGGTTAGGCCGGCATATCTAAGTATATGCCGGCACACATATAGTATTCCGGCTATACCGGCATATCCAGACACCACGGGATATACATATGCCGGCCTGGCCGATGCTCCTAATTCCGGCCAGGCCTTTTCTGATAACTCGGCAAGTAACCATAACTGTGTCCATAGACTTTGTGTCTTTCTAGTCTCTTGACCCTACCGGGGGTTATC
>QXEO01000764.1:0-394925 GCA_007115705.1 Dactylis glomerata | reverse complement strand
GAGGTGTTCATTGTCTGCTTGTCCTGTCATTTTGGTGTGGGCTTGTTCCATGTCATCGGGCACGGAGGTACCCCATTGGCGGTTCTCAATGATACGCATATACTTACAATGACAAGAGCCTTGCTTGGGACTCTAAGTAAAGTAGCATGAGGTTTGGGTACTCGTATTCACGGGGCACGAGGTCTTCAACTTATGATTTGTCAAGCATATGCATCATAATTGTTCTCGCATTAACTTTAACCATTCAAGATGCTTATGATCGGGGCAATGAGAGCTCAAAGCCGGTAAGTACCATAATTTTTGAAGGTTATAAAACTTGCAATCACTGCTTCCCTCTGTGAAGGGCCTTTCTTCTACTTTTATGTTGAGTCACCACCTTCTTTCTTTATGCACCATTAAGAGAGCATAGTTGTCATTCTTAGTGTGATATGCATTGTCCCAAAGTTCATTGATTGATTCATATTGTTGGTTTCAGTTGTTCTCAAATTATTTGTATCTAGTCGCCCTTTTAAACTTGAAGGTGTCCTATGCATTTATGTTTTGCTCTCTTTGAAGGACAAGCTGAAAACCATTTGTATGTTTTCCTTATGATTTGAACAAACGTTTGACTTTCATTGTTTCATTTTGATGATCTTTTGTTTGTGTTCATTTGCATGTTTATAACATGGTTGCTAAGTTCTTATTGTCAAGATTATATCTTCATGCCCATGTTTTAAGTTCTTATGATCCCAGCTCACAAATGCTTACATATATGATCAAGATTGTGTAGGTGCATGTCACCTCAAAAATTACTCTTTGTTATCACTTACCTACTCGAGGACGAGCAGGAGTTAAGCTTGGGGATGCTTGATACGTCTCCAACATATCTATAATTTTTGATGCTCCATGCTTGTTTTTACACCATTTGCCTATTGTTTCGTTACACTTAGTGGCACTTTTATGCATTTTCCGGAACTAACCTATTAACGAGTTGCCACAGTGCCAGTTCCCTGTTTTCTGCTGTTTTTGTGTTTCAGAAGTGATACACAGGAAATATTCTCGGAATTGGACGAAACAAGTTCCTGAAGTCTTATTTTACCCGGAAGCTTCCAGAGATCCAAAGGAGAGTAGGAGGGGGGCCACCAGGGCCCCACACATAGGGGTGGCGCGGCCAGGCCCCTGGCCGCGCGGGCCCCACGTGAGGGCGCCTGGCTCCTCCTCTGACATCGCCCCTTCGCCTATAAAGACCCCCCGACGGAAAAAACCTAAGGACCCGATCAATTTTCCAAAACACATCGCGATCCGCCGCCGCCGTCGACCCGAAGATCGGGAGGGTCCAGAAGCTCTTCCCGGCACACTGCCAGAGAGGGGAATCACCATGGGAGGTCTTCTTCATCGCCATGCTTGCCTTCGGAGCGATGAGTGAGTAGTCTACCTTGGACTATGGGTCCATAGCAGTAGCTAGATGGTTGTCTTCTCCACCATGTGCTTCTTGTTTAGATCTCATGAGCTGCCCTACATGATTGAGATCACCGTTATGTAATTCTACATGTTTGGTTTGTTGGGATCCGATGAATATTGCTGTTTATGATTAAGTTGCTGTACTAGATATTATCTTTTGTTATCTCTATGTTGTTTATGATCTTGCATGCTCTCCGTTGTTAGTAGCTATCTTGGTCGAGTAGTTGCTAGTGACTCCAAGAGGGGGTATTTATGCTCGATAGTGGGTTCATGCCTCTATTTAATCTGGGGGAGTGACAGAAACCTCTAAGGTTATAGATGTGCTGTTGCTACTAGGGAGAAAACAACATTCATATGCTCAAGGGCATATGCTTTGTTTACATTACACACTTTGCTTAATGCAATTGTCTATTGTTCGCAACTTAATACTTTTGGGGTGTTCGGATTGATATCCCCGGGAGTGGATTATTAGTCATAGATGCAGTTGGATGGCGGTCTATGTATTTTGTTGTAATGCCCAGAGTAAATCTCATAGTGATCTTCTTGACATATCACGTTTATCTTTATTCTATCAATTGCCCAAGTGTAATTTGTTTACCCAGCATGTGTTATTTTATCTATGGAGAGACACCACTAGTGAACTGTGGACCCCGGTCCTATTTACATCATATTGCTATCACCTGTTTACTTTACTCGTATTGTTTACTTTACTCGCATACTATATTGTTTTCCACTCGATACGCTCATAATCTTTGTTTCAAGCAAACCGGTGAGATTGACAACCTCATCACAAGTTGGGAACAAAGTACTTGGTTGTGTGTGTGCAGGTTCCGCATCACCTTTAGTCGTCATTGTCTCTCCTCTCCTGACCGATATTAAACCTTGGTTTCTTAACTGAGGGAAAACTAGCTGCTATACTCATCATACCTTCCTCTTGGGGTTCCCAACGGGCTGGTTATTCACCACGCACAAGGACAGTCTGCTCCCACGTCAACCACACGCCAGCAAGTAGCAAAACATAAATGCATAGGACACCTTCAAGTTTTAAGAGGGCGACTAGATACAAGTAATTTAAGAACAAGTGAAACCAACAATATGAATCAATCAATGAAAACTTTTGGACAATGCACATTATACTCAGAATGACAACTATGCTCTCTTAATGGTGCATAAAGATAGAAGGTGGTGACTCAACATAAAAATAAAAGGAAGGCCCTTCGCGGAGGGAAGCAGTGATTGCAAATTTTATAAACCTTCAAAAATTATGGTACTTACGGGCTTTGAGCACTCATTGCTCCCATCATAAGCATCTTGAATGGTTAAAGTTAATGCGAGTACACTTATGTTGCATATGCTTGACAAATCATAAGTTGAAAACCTCGTGTCCTGTGAAATACGAATACTCAAACCTCATGCTACTCGACTTAGAGTCCCAAGCAAGCTCTTGTTATTGTAAATATATGTGTATCATCGAGAACCGCCAACGGGGTACCTCTTGCCTGATGACATGGAACAAGCCCACATCAAAATGACAAGGCAAACAGACAATGAACACCTCGGCATCTCTTTTATTTACCATTGGTATAGCTTTTTTATTGTGAGATGCGTCGTCGAATGTTCACAATGGGCATGCTATAAATTTTCACCATGAATTATGCATGGCTTAGATTAGTGGCCCAGGCGTTTCCCTAACACATATAAAAACTCCATGATCCCGCAAGATTCCCAACTTATTTCACATCGCGAGTATTCATAAACAAAAGATCATGATATCAACTCAAATGAAAGATAGTGCAATGTTGAAAGCTTGACCCATGACGGCATGGCTGGGCTAATTCCCAACTTACAACTTGCAAGCATAACAACTCAACATAAGAGACCACAATGTCAAAATTTTAAAACGGGAAAAGTAAAGTGTGCCATCCGGTTCGTGAGAGCTTTACTGACCAATTTTCGCATAACACCAAAAAGAGTTTAATTTGAAGGATACATAAAAGCAAGTCAAATGTACTTTGGAATAGCAAATTGCTAATAGGTATGTATGGTGGACACAATGGCAAACTTGGTTTTTAGGAGTTGGATGCACGAGTAGAGCTCATACTCAGTACAAAATGAGGGCTAGCAAAAGACTGGGAGCGACCAACTAAGAGAGCAATAACGGCCATAATCATGCAAAGCGACAAAGCATCATTAAAAGAAGCATAAGATGGCATCAAAAGTCAAAAACTAAATGATCATTGAGGCAATGGCGACTTTGTATGAGTCTAACATGTGTGAGCATGCGCCAAGTCAACCCAAATAAAGCATCAAAGGAGAAAACCAAAATAATGCTTCCAAATAATTAAAACAACGCATGATTTTTCAAAGGCTCATTAAGCAATCTCAGTCATTTGAGACAAGTCATGCTATAGAAAAACCACTAAGCATACTATCAAAAAGACATCAAGCACGACATGCAAAAGCCTAGGCCGCAGTCTACACAAGCTCCTTCTTGTACCACTTTTTTGCATAAAGCTTTTTCTCTTTTCCAACACCATTCAAACTTTTTATAACCAACTCTTTTGATGAAAACCAATATGGACCAGAGGCAAATATACACCTTAATGAAAAGATATAACAAGATCTGAACACAAATCAAGGCGAAAATCGAAAGCTAAACGTAGTTCTAGAAAAAGAGAACACTCGTTGAAATTATAAGAATGGAAAACGAAGTGTTCTTGGCAAATGAAAAGCAAGGCAACTTCTCCAAAAGGAATTTGTTGGGGTCCAACCATTTATTGCAGCAAACAAAACTAAAAAAAACTGAAAACTAAAAACAACTGACGCTCCAAGAAAAACACATAATGCATGAAGTAATAAAAATATAGTGTTTTGAAAGGTGACCTGATTTTTGCCGATGAAGAAGGGGTGCCTCGGGGGCATCCCCAAGCTTTGACGCTTGTACCTCTTGGATATTTCTTGGGGTGATGGGCATCCCCAAGCTTGAGCTTTTGTCCATTCTTCAACTCATCTCATCATTCTCCAATCCCTACACTTGAAAACTTCCTTCATACAAAACTAAACACAAATCTATTTGCAACATTAGTGTAAGCATAATAATGAATCAACCCTTTTTGCTTCAGGTTTCAACCTAAAACCACCACATATAAAGTATATACTACTGTAGCAACTTCCCCAAAAGTTCCGTGATCAAAAGAACTCAAAAAGAAAGCGATAAAGCGGCAAACACAAATATTGGCAGAAATCTGTCAAAATAGAATAGCTGACAAAGGTCGAATTTTTAGAGGGTTTTCTGTTGCTCAAATCAAAAAGTGTTCAGCTAACGAAAGTTTGGATATAACCTGGGGCATATGCACAAGAAATTGCAGGTCCAAAAGATATACATAGAAGTTTCACGAATTTTTACGGTGCAGCACCGAAAACTGTTTCAGGACAGCAACATCCCCAAATCTTACCTCGCTCAAATTAGAGGCTTCTCTTGGCACAACAACGAAATAAAAAGGATAAGGAAAGGTCATTACAGTAGTAATAACTTCCAAGACTCAAATAAAAGAAAAAGAACTGAATGTAAAAACATTGGGTTATCTCCCAAGAGTGCTTTTCTTTAAGGCCTTTGAGCTAGGCGCAGAAAGTGCGAATCAAGTATTATCAAGAGAGGCATTAAGATCAACTGTTTCCTCAAGATCACCATTTACCACACTAGGCACTTTAGAGGTTCCCGAAGATGATTCAACCTGCAAGTCACTCTTAGTTGAACTAAAAGTCTGAGCAATCTTAAAAACATGCTGCGGTTTATGCACAGACACCTTGGGAATTGCTGCGTGTGGTGGTGTATAGTTGACGTGGGAGCAGACTGTCCTTGTGCGTGGTGGATAACCAGCCCATTGGGAACCCCAAGAGGAAGGTATGATGAATATAGCGGTGAATTTACCCTCAGTTAAGATACCAAGGTTTATCGATCAGGAGAGGAGAGACAATGATGACTGAAGGTTATGCGGAACCTGCACACACACAAACAAATACTTTGTTCCCAACTTGCGATGAGGTTGTCAATCTCACCGGTTTGCTTGAAACAAAGGTTATGAGCGTATCGAGTGTAAAACAATATAGTATGCGAGTAAAGTAAACAGTATGAGTAAAGTAAACAGGTGATAGCAATATGATGGAAATAGGACCGGGGTCCACAGTTCACTAGTGGTGTCTCTCCATAGATAAAATAACACATGCTGGGTAAACAAATTACAGTTGGGCAATTGATAGAATAAAGATAACGTGATATGTCAAGAAGATCACTATGAGATTTACTCTGGGCATTACAACAAAATACATAGACCGCCATCCAACTGCATCTATGACTAATAATCCACTCCCGGGGATATCAATCCGAACACCCTAGAAGTATTAAGTTGCGAACAACAGATAATTGCATTAAGCAAAGTGTGTAATGTAAACAAAGCATATGCCCTTGAGCATATGAATGTTGTTTTCTCCCTAGTAGCAAGAGCACATCTACCACCTTAGAGGTTTCTGTCACTCCCCCAGGTGAAATAGAGGCATGAACCCACTATCGAGCATAAATACCCCCTCTTGGAGTCACTAGCAACTACTCGGCCAAGATAGCTACTAACAACGGAGAGCATGCAAGATCATAAACAACATAGAGATAACAAAAGATATAATTCAGTACAGCAACTTAATCATAAACACCAATATTCATCGGATCCCAACAAACCAAACATGTAGAATTACATAACGGTGATCTCAATCATGTAGGGCAGCTCATGAGATCTAAACATGAAGCACATGGTGGAGGAGACAACCAAATAGCTACTACTATGGACCCATAGTCCAAGGTAGACTACTCACTCATCGCTCCGGAGGCAAGCATGGCGATGAAGAAGACCTCCGGTGGCGATTCGCCTCTCCGGCAGGGTGCCGGGAAGAGCTTTTGGGCCCTCCCGATCTTCTGGTCGACAGCGGCGGCGGATCGCGATGTGTTCTAGAAATCTGATCGGGGCTTTAGGTTTTTTTTGTCGGGGGGTCTTTATAGGCGAAGGGGCGTCGTCAGAGGTGGGGCCAGGTGGCCTCACACGGTGGTGGCGCGGGCCAGGGGCTGGCCACGCCACCCCTGTGTGTGGGCCCCTGGTGGCCCCCCTCCTACTCCTCTTCGGATCTCTGGAAGCTTCCGGGTAAAATAAGACTTCAGGATGTGGTTTCGTCCAATTCCAAGAATATTTCCTGTGTATCACTCTGAAACACAAAAACAGCAGAAAACAGGGAACTGGCACTGTGGCACTTCGTTAATAGGTTAGTTCCGGAAAATGCATAAAAGTGCCACTAAGTGTAACGAAACAATAGGCAAATGGTGTAAAAACAAGCATGGAGCATCAAAAATTATAGATACGTTTGAGACATATCAAGCATCCCCAAGCTTAACTCCTGCTCGTCCTCGAGTAGGTAAGTGATAACAAAAGAATAAATTTTGAGGTGACATGCACCTACACAATCTTGATCATCAATGTAAGCATTTGTGAGCTGGGATCATAAGAACTTAAAACATGGGCATGAAGATATAATCATGACAATAAGAACTTAGCAACCATGTTGTAAACATGCAAATGAACACAAACAAAAGATCATGAAAATGAAACAATGAAAGTCAAACGTGTGTTCAAATCATAAGGAAAAACATACAAATGGTTTTTAGCTTGTCCTTCAAAGAGAGCAAAACATAAATGCATAGGACACCTTCAAGTTTAAGAGGGCGACTAGATACAAATAATTTAAGAACAAGTGAAACCAACAATATGAATCAATCAATGAACTTTGGGACAATGCGTATCACACTAAGAATGACAACTATGCTCTTGTAATGGTGCATAAAGAAAGAAGGTGGTGACTCAACATAAAAGTAAAAGAAAGGGCCCTTCGCAGAGGGAAGCAGTGATTGCAAGTTTTATAACCTTCAAAAATTATGGTACTTACCGGCTTTGAGCTCTCATTGCCCCCATCATAAGCATCTTGAATGGTTAAAGTTAATGCGAGAACAATTATGATGCATATGCTTGACAAATCATAAGTTGAAAACCTTGTGTCCCGTGAATACGAGTACCCAAACCTCATGCTACTTTACTTAGAGTCCCAAGCAAGGCTCTTGTCATTGTAAGTATATGCATATCATTGAGAACCGCCAATGGGGTACCTCCGTGCCCGATGACATGGAACAAGCCCACACCAAAATGACAGGACAAGCAGACAATGAACACCTCGACATCTCTTTTATTTGCCTTTTGTTTAGCTTTTTATTATGAGATGCGTCGTCGAATGTTCACCATGGGTATGCTGCAAATTTCCACCATGAATTATGCATGGCTTAGATTCGCGGCCCGGCGTTTCCCTAACACATATACAAACTCCATGATCCCCACAAGATTCCCAATTCATTTCACACCGCGGGCATCCATAAACAAAAGATCACGATATCAACTCAAATAAGAAATGCAATGTTGAAAGCTTGCCCATGACAGCATGGATGGGCTAGAATCCAACTTACAACTTGCAAGCATAACAACTCAACATAAGAGACCACAATGTCAAATTTTTAAGAACAGGAAAAAGTAAAGTGTGCCTTCCGGTTCGTGAGAGCTTTACTAACCGAGTTTCGCATAACACTGGTAAGAGTTTAATTTGAAGAGAAAATAAAAGCAAGTCAAATTTACTTGGAATAGCAATTGCTAGTAGGTATGTATGGTGGACACTTTGGAAAACTTTGGCTTTTAGGAGTTGGATGCACGAGTAGAGCTCATACTCAGTACAAGGTGAGGGCTAGCAAAAGACTGGGAGCGACCAACTAAGAGAGCAATAATGGCCATAATCATGCAAAGCGACAAAGCGACATTAAAAGAAGCATAAGATGGCATCAAAAGTCAAAAACTAAATGATCATGAAGGCTATTGATGACTTTGTAAGAGTCTAACATGTGTGAGCATGCGCCAAGTCAACCCAAATAAAGCATCAAGGAGAAAACCAAAATAATGCTTCCATACAATAAAAACAACGCATGATTTTTTCAAAGGCTCATTAAGCAATCTCAGTTATTTGAGACAAGTCATGCTACAGCAAAACCACTAAGCATACTATCAAAAAGACATCAAGCATGACATGAAAAAGCCTAAGCCGCAGTCTACACAAGCTCCTTCTTGTACCACTATTTTGCACAAAGCTTTTTCTCTTTCCAACACCATTTGAAATTTTTATAAACACCTCTTTTGATGAAAACCAATAAAGATCAGAGGCAAAAATACACCTTGATGAAAAGATATGACAAGGTCTGAATGCATAACAAGGCGAAAACGAAAACCAAAAGCAGTAGCAGAAAAGAAGAACACTCGATTTTTAATAAGAGTGAAAACTAGAGCGTTCTTGGCAAATGAAAACGAGCAACTTCTCCAAAAGAAATTTGTTGGGGTCCAACCATTTATTGCAGCAAACAAACAAACTAAACTAACTAAAACAACTGACGCTCCAAGAAAAACACATAGTGCATGAAGCAATAAAAATATAGTGTTTTGAAAGGTGACCTGATTTTTGCCGATGAAGAAGGGGTGCCTCGGGGGCATCCCCAAGCTTTGACGCTTGTACTTCTTGGATATTTCTTGGGGTGGTGATGCATGGGCATCCCCAAGCTTGAGGTTTTGTCCATTCTTCAACTCATCTCATCATTCTCCAATCCCTACACTTGAAAACTTCCTTCATACAAAACTAAACACAATTCTATTAGCAACATTAGTGTAAGCATAACATATAATCAATCCTCTATTTGCTTCAAGTTTCAACTCAAAACCACCACATATATATCATATACTACTGTAGCAACCTCCCCAAAAGTTTCATGATCAAAAGAACTCAAAAGAAAGCGATAAAGTGGCAAACACAAATATTGGCAGAAATCTGTCAAAACTGAACAGCTGACAAAGGTCGAATTTTTGAGGGATTTTCTGTTGCTCAAATCAAAAAGTGTTCAACTAAGAAAAGTTTGGATATAACCTGGAGCATATGCACAAGAAATCGCAGGTCCAAAAGATAAACAGAGAATTTTCACGAATTTTTACGGTGCAGCACCGAAAACAGTTTCAGGACAGCAACATCCCCAAATCTTTACCTCACTCAAATTAGAGGCTTCTCTTGGCACAAAAACGAAATAAACAAGATAAGGAGCGGTCATTACAGTAGTAATGACTTCCAAGACTCAAATAAAAGAAAAAGTACTGAAAATAAAACATTGGGTTATCTCCCAAGAGTGCTTTTCTTTAACGCCTTTGAGCTAGGCGCAGAAAATTGCGAATCAAGTAATATCAATAGAAGCATTAAGATCAACAGCAGAGATCTTTTCAACAATGAAGGAAAATATGTTCAACTGAGTTTTTGAAAATCCTTTACGGTCACGCTTTGGCACACTACTTTCATCGAAAGGATTTTCTGGGCAAATCCAACTGGAATTCTTTTCCCAAGCATCATGAATTCCTATAAGTTCATACGGTATTGGTACTTTAAAATCATCGGGCGTACCAACAATCGCTACAGGTGAGCCAAGCTTATTAAACTTCTTAAAAACTTTCCTAGCCTCACTTGCAACATCTTTAAATTCTATGCGCAGAGTTTCCAAGATAAAAGCTTTCTTTTTGGGATCCTCAATTTCATGAAGCTTAAGGAACATATATTGCATAAAAGGATTAAGACTAGCAAACCTAGCTTCTAACATGTGAACTAAATGAGCAGAAGCAACTTCAATACTAGGAGCAAGCTCAACCCAAGACTTTTCCTCAACTTCCTCATGCATACTAATGTGATTAAAGAACTCATCAATGTTACTTTTGCCAATAATCGAACCACTACCTACTGAGAGGTCCTCCAGAACGTACTTAGGGATCAACATGATAAACTAAAGTAAAGAAATAACAACTACCAAGGATTCTCATTTTTTTGGGTTTTTGATAAAAAGCTATGCAGGTAAAATAAATAAAGTAAAGCAAAACAATAAAACAAAGTAAAGGATGTGTATGCGAAAAACTCCCCTCGCAGAAGGCTTCTCTTCCTCCCCGGCAACGGCGCCAGAAAACTAGCTGCTGCGTGTGGTGGTGTATAGTTGATGTGGGAGCAGACTGTCCTTGTGCGTGGTTGATAACCAGCCCGTTGGGAACCCCAAGAGGAAGGTATGATGAATATAGCGGCGAGTTTTCCCTCAGTTAAGATACCAAGGTTTATCGATCAGGAGAGGAGAGACAATGATGACTGAAGGTTATGCGGAACCTGCACACACACAAACAAATACTTTGTTCCCAACTTGCGATGAGGTTGTCAATCTCACCGGTTTGCTTGAAACAAAGGTTATGAGCATATCGAGTGGAAAACAATATAGTATGCGAGTAAAGTAAATAGTATGAGTAAAGTAAACAGGTGATAGCAATATGATGGAAATAGGACCGGGGTCCACAGTTCACTAGTGGTGTCTCTCCATAGATAAAATAACACATGCTGGGTAAACAAATTATAGTTGGGCAATTGATAGAATAAAGATAACGTGATATGTCAAGAAGATCACTATGAGATTTACTCTGGGCATTACAACAAAATACATAGACCGCCATCCAACTGCATCTATGACTAATAATCCACTCCCGGGGATATCAATCCGAACACCCTAGAAGTATTAAGTTGCGAACAACAGATAATTGCATTAAGCAAAGTGTGTAATGTAAACAAAGCATATGCCCTTGAGCATATGAATGTTGTTTTCTCCCTAGTAGCAACAGCACATCTACCACCTTAGAGGTTTCTGTCACTCCCCCAGGTGAAATAGAGGCATGAACCCACTATCGAGCATAAATACCCCCTCTTGGAGTCACTAGCAACTACTCGGCCAAGATAGCTACTAACAACGGAGAGCATGCAAGATCATAAACAACATAGAGATAACAAAAGATATAATTCAGTACAGCAACTTAATCATAAACACCAATATTCATCGGATCCCAACAAACCAAACATGTAGAATTACATAACGGTGATCTCAATCATGTAGGGCAGCTCATGAGATCTAAACATGAAGCACATGGTGGAGGAGACAACCATCTAGCTACTGCTATGGACCCATAGTCCAAGGTAGACTACTCACTCATCGCTCCGGAGGCAAGCATGGCGATGAAGAAGACCTCCGGTGGCGATTCCCCTCTCCGGCAGGGTGTCGGGAAGAGCTTCTGGACCCTCCCGATCTTCTGGTTGACGGCGGTGGCGGATCGCGATGTGTTCTGGAAATCTGATTGGGGCTTTAGGTTTTTTCCATCGGGGGGTCTTTATAGGCGAAGGGGCGTCGTCAGAGGTGGGGCCAGGTGGCCTCACACGGTGGTGGCGCGGGCCAGGGGCTGGCCGCGCCACCCCTGTGTGTGGGCCCCTGGTGGCCCCCCTCCTACTCCTCTTCGGATCTCTGGAAGCTTCCGGGTAAAATAAGACTTCAGGATGTGGTTTCGTCCAATTCCGAGAATATTTCCTGTGTATCACTCTGAAACACAAAAACAGCAGAAAACAGGGAACTGGCACTGTGGCACTTCGTTAATAGGTTAGTTCCGGAAAATGCATAAAAGTGCCACTAAGTGTAACGAAACAATAGGCAAATGGTGTAAAAACAAGCATGGAGCATCAAAAATTATAGATACGTTTGAGACGTATCAGGAACATACATAAATTTTTGCTCTTTTCCACCAAAAACTTTCTCCTTCTTAAACTTAAGAGAAGAGAAAATTGAACTTAAAGTTTCCATGGACTCCTCAAGTTTCCCAATCCTAAGGTTTTGACTATCAAGAGTAGTGCTATCCTCTAAAATGGTGATTCTCTTACCGATACTCTCTATCAATTCATTAACACGGCTAGCATTATCATGGATACTTGGCAAACTTTTTTCTAAAGAGCTAAGCTTTTCTAAAACTTCCTCCAAAGTGACCTCAGTTTTAACAACATGAATAGGTGGTACCCCCACTAAACTTTCAATTAAAGTGCATGCTTCAAGAGCGGGAGTACCCAGAAAATTTCCTCCTGCAAGAGTTTCAAGAACGTACCTATACCAACTAGTTATACCAACATAAAAATTTCTAAGGAGGATCATGGTAGAATGCTTCTTTGTACACCTATGATGAGAATTGCTAATACGGTACCAAGCATCTTTCAAGCTCTCTCCCCCTTGTTGCTTAAAGTACGAACTTCAACTTCAGGATTACTCATTCTAACAAGACTAAAAGCAAGCAAGTAAAAACAACTACAAAGGATTCTAGTTTTTTTGGGTTTTTGATAAAACGATGCAAGTAAAAATAAAGTAAAGGCAAAACTTAAAACAAAGTAAAGGATGTGCGTGCGAAAAATCCCCTTGCAGAAGTCTTCTTCCTCCCCGGCAACGGCGCCAAAAAACTTGTTGATGGCGCGGTGATGATGGTGCCAGAAAACTTGTTGGCGTTTGTTGATGAAGTAAAAATGACCGGCCAGTTGGAAACCCCAAGAGAAGATTTGATGAATATAGCAGCAAGATTTCCCTCAGTTATGAAACCAAGGTAGTCAATCTAGTAGGAGGGAGGCAAATGACCGAAGGTGATGCCCGCTAGCTTCGTGACAGCTCCGGACAATTTATAGGGCGCCTCGTCCAAGCTTTGCTTTGTGAGCGGCAATGTGGAACCTGCACACAACACAACCAAATACTTTGTTCCCAACTTACGATGAGGTTGTCAATCTCACCGGTTTGCTTGAAACAAAGGGTATGAGCGTATCGAGTGGAAAGTGATAATAGTATGCGAGTAAAGTAAACAGTGCGAGTAAAGTAAACAGGTGATGGCAATATAAAGGAAATAGGACCAGGGTCCACAGTTCACTAGTGGTGTCTCTCCATAAGATAAAATAACACATGCTGGGTAAACAAATTACAGTTGGGCAATTGATAGAATAAAGACAACGTGCATACGTCGAGAGGATCACTATGAGATTTACTCTGGGCATTACAACAAGATACATAGACCGCCATCCAACTGCATCTATGACTAATAATCCACTTGTGGCGAATCAATCCGAGAACTCCACAAGTATTAAGTTGTGAACAACAGATAATTGCATTAAGCAAAGTGTGTAATGTAAACAAAGCATATGCCCTTGAGCATATGAATGTTGTTTTCCCCTAGTAGCAACAGCACATCTACAACCTTAGAGGTTTCTGTCACTCCCCCAGATTAAATAGAGGCATGAACCCACTATCGAGCATAAATACCCCCTCTTGGAGTCACTAGCAACTACTCGGCCAAGATAGCTACTAACAACGGAGAGCATGCAAGATCATAAACAACATAGAGATAACATAAGATAATATTCAGCACATCAACTCAATCATAACACCAATATTCATCGGATCCCAACAAACACAACATGTAGAATTACATAACGGTGATCTCGATCATGTAAGGTAGCTCACGAGATCTAAACATGAAGCACATGGTGGAGAAGACAACCAACTAGCTACTGCTATGGACCCATACTCCAAGGTAGACTACTCACTCATCGCGCCGGAGGCAAGCATGGCGATGAAGAAGACCTCCGATGGCGATTCCCCTCCCGATATTCGGGTCGACGGCAGCGGCGGATCGCGATGTGTTTTGGAAAAGTGATCAGGTATTTAGGTTTTTCCCGTCGGGGGGTCTTTATAGGCGAAGAGGCATCGTCAGAAGTGGGCCAGGGTGGCCACACCACCAGGGGGCACGGGCCAGCCCTAGGCCGCACCGCCCTGTGGTGTGGGCGCCCTATGGCCCCTCTCCGTCTCCTCTTCGGTGTTCTGGAAGCTCCATGAAATATCTGGACGTCTGGATTTGGTTTCATCCAATTCCGAGAATATTTCCTATGTAACTTTTATGAAACACAAAAACAACAGAAAACAGGAACTGGCACTGTGGCATCTCGTTAATAGGTTAGTTCCGGAAAATGCATAAAAATGCCACGAAGTGTAATGAAACACTAAGAAAATGGTGTAAAAACAAGCATGGAGCATCAAAAATTATGGATACGTTGGAGACGTATCAACAATACAACATATGATTTTCAAACAATACAAAAAATATGTAAATAAAGTAGCCAGTATTGTTGTCTATTCCATTTCAAACACTCTTCCATGGTATCTTTTTGAAGCTCATCATGTGTATCATCCGACCGAATCAAACGATACGAGACAACGAAACGAGCCACCCTATGTTGGTTCCTCCTCACTTGCACGGAAACCCCCATCAATTCGTAGTAGCTATGATCCTCATCTTTGCCACAATCATCCTCTATATCATGTTATGCATGGTGACACAAGCATTCGTGATAATATAATATCAATCACTTGGCGTCCATCTAATGCATCGACTATGGATATTTCATATCCCCCTTTTCTTTATGTAGTATCTTGCTTACTATACCTTTTTATTAACATTAAGAAAAAAGAATATAACTAAAAGGCACTCTTGGTCCCAAAATCTTGTCGATCCTCTTGCAATAGCAAATTGGGCTTGCAAAATTCCAAATGCTCTTTCCACATCTTTCTTAGCCACCACTTGTGCATTGTGAAATTGGGTTTGTTTCTTACCTTTGGGTTAAATAACTGGCTTTACAAATGTTTGCCACCCTGGATAGATGTCGTCGGCAAGAAAGTAGCCATACTTGTACTTGTGGCTATTTGCTTCAAACTCCACCACTGGGCCTTCACGCAATGCAAGTCTTGTAATTAGTCGTGACTGTTGAAGAACATTGATGTCATTGCATGACCCGGGCATTTCAAAGAATGCATTCCAAATCCAAGTCTCATGATCATCGACTGCTCAAGGATTATAGTGGTATCCTTTTTGTGCCCTTTAAATTGTCCATGCCATGCCGCTGAACAATTATTCCAATTCTAGTGCATACAATCAATTAACCCAATCATAGGGCATATCTTCTTCACTTTTTTTTTGAACCGTAAATGCCAATGTTCATTTCCCTCTGTTTCAGTAATACTAGCAAAGTCCAAGATCTGATCGTCGATATCCCCATACCTCATTCAATCTTGTTACTGACTCTTGCTACTTAACTTGTTTTGTGATATTCCACCCCCATGACTTAGTCACGTACTGCATAGCTTCGGATGTAATCCCACCGAGTGGGCTCTGAGTATCTTTCCATCACGCGGATGAACAAATCCCGCTCTTGGTACATACGCCTCAACCTACTCCATTAGAAAACCTGAAGGCACCTTTTTAATCAGCCTTTTATGGAAAGAATGGTTGATGCAATCAAAGCAGCTGCTAGAAAGTAGTGATTAGATATGACATCATGGTATAAGGATTAGGTTACAACGCTTTCTTATTATTGCAACATGGACATCATGACATGATCATGTTGCAATACTAATTTTTGGGTATGTCCACCATGGTATTATCTTAATAGCGTGATCTCAATGTCAATTGGCATAAATGCTCCATGATCTTGTCGTCGTGGTGAAACAACATATGCCATAGGATGGCTTAAATGGGGGCCGAACTAGATGTTGGGGGATTTGGGAGAGGGGAACGAGCTAAAAAGCACGACAGAAAGGAACACAGATCTACCCAGGTTCGGGGCTCTCGTAAGGAGATAACACCCCTACTCCTGCTCTACTGGTTATATATTTGGATCTGTGGAGTACACAACAATGGTGCTTCCAAGCTCTCTGCTAGAGGAGGAAGATGAACTGCTAAGTGTAGGAACACCCAGGGACCAACCCCTGGCTAGGGCTCCCTGTGCCACCTTATATAGTGGTGGCCAGGGTTACAACGGTCATAAGAGACCACGAGACACCAACTACGCTCCAAACAGGACTTGCTGACGAAGGCAGCGACCCTTGACTTTCTCCCTGATTGCTCTCGATGGGACTTCATATCCCTGTACTGCCTGCACTGTGACCTTACCTCTCTGAGGTAAGCTTGTACTTGTGCACAGTGATGGTAGGTAGACCAACACTGTGCACCCTGTCACCATGATCTCTCTCCATACTTGGCAGAACCTCTCCTTGATTGTAGGCATTGGACACCTTAGCTGACTTATGTATCCCGGATATGACCGTTGGCCATATCCCGGACCTATATGCCGGACCATCGACCTATGAAGGTCGGGTAATCCGGCTACCCTGCTCCTGCACAAGATAACATATAAGTTAGGCCGGCATATCTATGTATATGCCGGCACCCCACAATAAGTATCCTGGTTATACCGGCATATCCGGACACCAGCCGGGATATACAAATATGCCGGCCTGGCCGATGCTCTTATATTCCGGCCAGGCCCTTCCTTGGTCAACCAGCATAAAGTCAACCATAGTCCTTGCATCTTTCTAGTCTCTTGACCCTACCGGGGGTTATCCCCCCGACATTAGTCCCCGAAGCTGTCGAGGTCCCCCAGTCTTGACTGAGGGGCCTTGGCAGGTTCAACATATCCTCTTCTCATTATAACCCGGCTCTCCGTTATATCCTGACTATCAGATTATATGCCGGGACATACACCCATATACCGGCCACTGTTCCTTCTCCAAAAGTTAATCCGGCCGGCCCTGAGGATATTCCGGATGGAACTTATTCTCCAGGCAGCCAAGCCGGCATATAGATGAGACTTCCTCGAGAAGCCACGCCTGACAGTTTGCATCGAAACTTGGAACCGTCCTGTCATCTCGAACGGTCACACACGATGTGACGGTTCATAGTGCATTTACTCCCTGCCATCATTGCCTAGTGGCACGGTTATAGGAATCGCCGCCCCACTCCGTGCCGCCACGTGGCGACTCACTGCAGAAACGGTCGTGGTAGTGGAACACTCCCCACGACCCCCATGACCCTGGCCCCGCGATATAAATACAGGGGTGGGGGTAAACTTGCTCTTTTTACCCCCCCCCCACACAGTCTTCGTCTTCCTCAGATCCTTTGCCCCTTGCGCTTCGCCGCCGGACCAAGAAACAGAGAAGGAAAGCCGCCGCCGTCGCCCACCTGCATGCCGGTGCCTCCGCTTGCCGACGTCCGGCATCATCATCGACGACGCCGCCGCTCCTCTCTGCGACATTGCTGAGAGATCGGACCTTCCTCTGCACGCTCGCCGCCGGCCAAGCTTCGGTGAGCTTCTCTTTCTCTGTTCTTGTTCTTCATCCCTCCTGCCTCTCTGTAGCTATACCACGATAGCCCTGCTAGCTTGAATCTGTGGTAGCTTCTCTGCTTGATGTCTCTTTGACTCGATTTAGCATTGCCAGTGATATCCCTTTGGAGTTCACCGCTGTTCTTCCGTGGGAATTATATCCATGTTTATTTCCGGTTTTAACTGCCTCGGTAGATCTTCTACTTCTGCTAACATTGGTGAGAGCTGTATGCCGGAGAGACTAACCTCCCTCTTTTCTCCGGCCTTGATAGGATTAACATCATGGGACTCCGGCTCTCATGCCTTGTCCTGGCCATTAAGATGGCATCTTCAAGCATGACAGGTACCTCGGCCTCGGAGGAAGATAACTCGGCCCGGGCCCAAGGACGCTCCGGCTGGGAGGGGTCGGAGGTCACTCCGGCCGACATATCCTGGGTCGAGCGGGGTTTCGGCCTACCGGCGTCGGACTTCTTCTGGGACGTCCTCGACACTTACGATCTACAACCTCATCATATCCCGGCCAATGCCGTGATGATCCTCTCCGCCTTCGCTGCCTTTTGCGAAGGCTATGCCGGCATAGAGCCCCTTACCCAAGGCTGGGCGAAATACTTCCAACTGCGGAAGCAAGTCGTCCAAGAACCGCCTCGGAGCAAGAATGACCCGCCGGAGACGGCCCAGGAGAAGAAGGACCGCCCCATGACCCTATGCGGCGCGGCCACCATCATGTCTCGGAAGGGCTCGGACTTCCCCAAGGTGGAGCTGCTTGAATCTTGCAAGAAGTGGCAGAAGAGCTTCTTCTATGTCAAGAACACCACCGACGAGGATATGCTCAACCTGCCGCCATTTGTGGACGAACCACCTTTGGCTATGAAGAATTGGACCTACAACCCGAAGAACTCGGTGATGCCGGTGAATGCGCTTCACCGGGTTAAGGGCGAGCTCCGGGATGCCGGCATTACCCCCAATGATCTAGTAGCATGCTTTATCAGCCGGCGCGTCTCTCCTCTGCAGCGCCGGTCACACAAAATCTGCCAGATGAGTGGGCCCATGGACCCCACCCGGCATTCCACACACGACTGACTCCGGCCGACATTCTGCGGCGGATCAAGGACGTCTGCAAGTCCTCTCAGGCCACCTTTGCCTGGGGACTTGAACCATATAGCCGGGATCAGCCCGCCCCAACGGTAAATCCTTTGGCCGATACATACTTTCTATTCCGGCATATATATGCTTAGGCCGCACACTTCTATTTTCCGATACTTATCATGCTTGATCTGGCATACTTATTGCACCGGCATATTTCTTGATTCTGATCCCTTGTCTTTGTCTCTCGCAGAAGTTCAGCTTCCAGGCCATGGAGAACTCCCGGATCCAGATCGCGGCAGACCGTACTGCTGCGGATGTTGAAGATCCGGACCATTGGGACAAGCTGCCCCGGAACACCCGTGCTGCCGCTGCCGCGGGTAAGGCCTCTTCATCCCGGCATTTCACTCAAGGCCAGAGTGAGGGTGAATCTGACGAGGAGATCCTGACGTATTATGACCCGATGCCACTTGCATATGCCTTTCCTTCTGTACCTTTTGCTTATCCTATGCTGTCCTCAGCTATCCCGGACGACATGGTCGTCGACGCCGCCCCTCTGAACTAGGGACCTCCTTCCACCGGCGGACGTACCGGCCGGAAGCAAGGCGTGAAGCCCCAACCCGACACACCTCAGCAACAGAAGAGGCAGAAGGTTGGCGTGCCTATTCCGAAGAAACAGAGGCCTGTTGCCGCGGGGTAAGTTTCTTTTCCTTGTATTGCCTCCGACATATCTCTTGCTTTGATTACTAACTTAGCATTTTCTCTCTTTCAGGGCTCCTCTTGCGCCGGAACATGCTTCCAGCACAAGTGCTAGCCCCAACATTGAAAAGCTGGCGGCCGCTGCCACCCCCGACATACCTTCAGCAAGCCATACTACCTCACCGGCACCGGCATCTTCGCCTGCGCCTGACAAGACCACCTCCCCGGCGAAGGACGTTCCTCCGCCGGAACAAGATACCTCTGCCCCCGACGTCCACATGGACTCGGGGGCTCAACAGGAACCTTCGGCTTCTGATGTCCACATGGACACCGGAGCCCACCAAGAAGCCCCAGACTCCGGCACGCCCACCAGCGATGCCGGCACAACTAAAGATGCCGGCGCAAGCAACAAGAGCGCCGGCATAGATGACAAAGGAAAAGGCCCGGCCGTGCCGGAAGTCCAGACTATTCCGGAACCTGCCTCTGCTGGCCAAGCTGCACCGGCCACGCCGGAACAACCTGCCCCCCAGACTCCATCCTCTGAGAAGGCTCCTGCCCCGGCCAAGCCTGCTGCCCCGACCAGGACTTCTGCCCCGGCCAAGACCACTGCCCCGGTCAAGTCTGGGACTCTCAAGATCCAGCCGACCAAGTCCGGCACACTAGCCGCCGCCACTGCTCCTTCTAAAGCAGCATCCCGGACCAGCTCTGCCCTAGCCCTGCATCTTGGCAGGGCAGCAACCCGGCCTGGCTACCGTCGCAACTTCTTCGACACGCCAGAACTTGAGGGCATCGTCCCCCTGGTGACGAAAAGTGATCAGAGCCTTGGGTCTCTCAAGGAGCACTGTGCCAGGTGGAATGACGCCGGCAACATGGACACAGCGGATTCCAGGAGCAAGAAGATGGCCGAAGCCTCGGCCACTGGCAATCCCTCAGACATCCTGGCCGCGAAGCCCCTTCCGATTGCCTGCGAGCTCCTCAGCCTCCAGCAAAGACTTCACCAATTGGCCGATGCCACCAACGTAAGTCTTCTCTACCTACACACATATCCCCAGTCCCCGAAAATGTCGGCTATCCGGGATACGGACATCCGGGATTTTCCAATACTCTTGTAGTTAGCTGTTCTCGAATTAACTGTCGACATATGAGCTCGATCCGAGCTTCAAATCCTAGTCACCGAGAGCCGGGATAGGTGCGCAGCACCTGTGCCGGGTCTTTACCTATTTCACCTTTTAATTATTTTTCAAATCCTCTTGACCGAGATATAAGCTCAATCTGAGCTTCAAATCCTAGTCACCGAGGGCCGGGATAGGTGCGCAGCACCTGTGCCGGGTCTTCCAAAGAGTGATCACTTGTTAGAATCTTCAACTTTTAACTGATATGCTAAGTTTCTCTCCTGATATTTCAGATCCTAACACTTTTGCAGCGCATGAACAACACACGTGCCGACATGTATCATGACCTGGTATGCGAGCATCGGAAGTTATCCGACGAGCATAGCAAGCTTCGGCTGGAGCTGTCCAAGAGAGGTAAACTTCGCCGACATACCGCTATATGCCGGATACCTTTCCTCTTTTTTACTTTGCAATACTATTCCTACCGACACATAACCTTGTGCCGACATTCTTCAGCTGGCACTGAAGAACAAGTCGCCGAGCTTCTTAAGAGGGTGAAGGAGCTGACAGGTATGCCAGATTCCTGGAGATCTTTTATCTCTTCCGTTGTACTTCAAATCCTTCAACTCTTGCCATTGTTTTCTATCTTCACATTATTTTGACTTCAAATCTTTTCAGATGAGAAAGCTCGACTGGAAGCACGCCACCAGGACTGTATGCCCTCTGTGGATGTGGCCAAGCAACTGGACGACCGGGATGCCACTCATAAGGCCGAGGCAGAGCAGTTGAAGGGCCGGATTGCCGAGCTTCTGGAGGAGAAGGAGCAGAGGGAGGGTCAACTGAAGAAGACCCAGGACCTGCTCGTTGCTTCCGAGACTGATGCCTCCACTGCCCATGCCAAACTGGCTAGCTTAAAGGAGCAAGCGACAAAATGGGAAGTCACAGTCGCACAGCTCAATGCTGACCTCGCCAGTAAGCTTCAAATCCTTTTTCCTTATCCTGCCCGACATATCATGTTCTCTTCCGACATATCCTCTATGCTTCCGTCGCTTCCGTCGAAGACGTTGAGAGGGCTTATTCTCCTTTTGCTAATCATCATTTATTTTTCTCAGACATGTTCCCCGCTTCCGTCGAAGACGTTGAGAGGGCTCTGCAGTTGGATCGAGAGAACCGGGGTGTTCCGGTTGACTCGGCCAACTGGGACATGTCGGAGCAGCTGCTGGCTCTGCAATCCCGGAAGAATGCCATGACGCTCTACACCGAAGAACTCTTCTATGGCGCCCAGGAGGCATTCTCTGCCCTCTGGCCGGGACAAAGGACGCCCACTGATCCTGTTGATCTCGGCAATGACCTGCAGCTTGCCAAGGTTCGCCTCCGGGAATGGCGAGATTCCGGCGCGAGGGTAGGAGCTGATGAAGCTCTCAGCTACTTCCTCTCCTGGTATGAAAAAGCTGACTTGGAGACTTTGCGCACTGTGCGCGAAGGATCCATCTGGACCACGGATCCGGAACACATCCGGCGTCGGCGGGAGTTGGCCCACAGCTATGTGGACTATGCCGACACCGACGCCTTCGTCCGGGACATCCGCGAGCCGGAGAAGAAGGATGACGCCGGGGCATCTGCCGCTGCTGAGGGCTCCGACTCCAGCCAAGATGAAGAGGAAGCCGAAGAGGCCGACACCGATGCCCCGGAACAGGGATCTGCCCCGGGCGGAGGTGATGGCTCCATTCCATCTGCTGGGTCCGGCACTCCTGAAGCCGACACCTCTACTGCTACAGCTCCACCAGCCGGCGGCTCTGCTTCTGCCCCTGCTCCTTGACTTTGCAGCACAAAAACTTTAAGCTTTATCAGATCCCCGGAATGCCGGGTGCAATTGTAAGATATACGTTTAATTTCCTGTGGTTTGCTACCTGAACAAGTTTTATCTCGGTTTGCTTGTTATCAATGCCGGATCATCTTTGGCTAAGTCACCGAGTTTGTTTTCCTGTTTCCTCAATTTCACAACCTTGGCTACTTGTCTACCTTATTTGGCTTTCGACGTATGAGTCTCAAGGTTGCTTCATCGAACATACAGTACTTTAACTTTGAAACTTAGACTTTAAATCATCCGACATTCCAAGTTTCATTTTTAACTTTAACATAAATGTCAGTTCGCTTGCTATTTATTTCCTTAGCCGTTTTCCATGTGTAGACAATTTCCGGCATCTACTCTTGCTAGCCATGAAGCCGGGTTTCGGATAGAAGCTGAGTCGAAGAGCGGCCTTTGTTGCCGACACATTACTAGGCCGACATAGGAAACATTCAAATCAAGCCAGCCAGCATATAACAAAAAACTGTAAATAAACAACGATATATCTCGGAGGCAGTGCCCGGTCTCTTCGGGATGCCGGCATTTAATTCATAAGTCTTGTGCCGGCATAAAGCGCCGGCACACAAAGCAAAATATGGAAATACATACATTGTGCTGCTCAGGAGTAAAAGGGGCACAGTAGAGCTATGTTCCATGGTCTCTTGGTTTCTTCTCCGGACCTGTCCGCCTTGTCCTTCTTGGGAGCCTGCGCATCTATAAGATAATAGGCATCATTGTGCAGAGCTCTGCTCACAATGAATGGCCCCTCCCATGGAGGAGTTAACTTATGTCGGCCTTCTATTCCTTGCCTTAGCCGGAGTACTAGATCTCCCTCTTGGAATCTCCTTGGATTTACCTTCTGCGCATGATAGCGTCTGAGGTTCTGCTGATATACTGCTATTCTTGACAGAGTTATATCTCTTGCTTCCTCTAGCAGGTCCACATCATTTTCCCTGGCTTCTTTAGCCTCTTCCTCAGTATATAGCACTACTCTTGGTGCATCATGTATTACATCTGTTGGAAGCACAGCTTCTGCTCCATACACCAGGAAAAATGGTGTGTAGCCTGTTGATCTATTCGGAGTTGTCCTTAAACTCCAAAGCACCGCTGGCAATTCATCTAGCCAACATCCCGGAGTTTTCTCTAGCGGCTCTATCAGCCGGGGTTTTATGCCGGATAATACCAGCCCATTTGACCTCTCTACTTGGCCATTGGCACAAGGGTGAGCGACCGACACAATGTCTAGCCGGATTCCCACTTCCTCACAAAATCTGGCAAATAGCCCTTGGGCAAAGTTCGACCCATTGTCAGTGATGATGCCATGAGGGACACCATACCTCAAGATTATATCTTTTAAGAATTTCACTGCTGTGTGACCATCACACTTGCTTATGGGCTTCACTTCAATCCAGTTGGTGAACTTGTCCACCATGACCAGGATATGGGTCATCTTTCCTCTGGCCGGCTTAAAAGCCCCGACCATATCCAGGCCCCAAACAGCAAAGGGCCAGGTTATCGGGATAGTCTTCAAGGCAGATGCCGGCTGATGAATCTGGTGGGCATATCTCTGACATCCATTGCATTTCCGGACCAAGTTTTCTGCTTCTTGCAGTGCCGTCGGCCAATAAAACCCATGCCGGAATACCTTTGCCACCAATGCTCTGGACGAAGCGTGGTGACCACACTCCCCCTGATGAATTTCCCGGAGCATCTCCAGACCTTCCGCAGATTCGACACATCTCTGCAATACTCCGGTGACACTTCTTTTATATATTTCCTTGTTTATGATGGTATATCCTTTGGATCTCCTTGCAACCCGGCGTGCCTCGGTTTCATCCACCGGCACTTGACCATCTACCAAGAAATCCATGATAGGACGTGCCCATGAGGGCACTTCCCTGACAGTGAATACTGTCTCATCTATCTCCATCATTTCGACCGACACATAATCGATCTCCATGGGCTGCGAAGTCCCCGGGACTGTGGGATCAGTCCCCGGGTATGTCGGAGCAGTCCCCGGGTATACCGGCACAACCTCTTGGTACATTTTACCCTTGCCCCTGGTTCTGCTCTGGAATACTGCACTCACAGCATATGTCGGTGCAGTCCCCGGGACTGAGGAAACAGTCCCCGGGTTATCTGACCTGGCTCCGGCATCTATCTCCATCGGAACTGCTTCCTCCGGACCTGGCGGGACATAAATGGAAGATGACTCCGGCGAGGGTTTGATCGACGGCTTCCTCAGATGCTCCAACGAAATGCCGGGCGGGATTGAGTCTCTGGAAGATCCCAGCTTGGACAATGCATCGGCTGCATCGTTCTGAGCCCGGAGAACATGCCGGAACTCACAACCTTCAAAGTAACCACTTAGCTGCTGCACCAGGAAACGGTAGGATCCCATGTTAGCATCATGCGCGTCCCATATTCCGGAACACTGCTGAATCACTAAGTCAGAATCGCCGAAACACATAATCCGGCGAATTCCTATGTCCTTAGACACCTTCAGGCCATGCACCAGTGCCTCGTATTCCGCCACATTATTTGACGCTGCAAAATGAATCTGCAGGACATATCTCAATTGGTCATTCTTTGGTGAACTGAGAACTATGCCGGCACCCAAGCCATGTATTGTCTTGGACCCATTGAAATGCATCCTCCAATAATTTGCATCTGGCAATGGTGGCTCATATTGTATCTCGGCCCAGTCAATAAAGAAGTCAGCCAACACCTGGGACTTGATTGTATCCCTCTTATCATACTGAGGTGTATATGGTGACAACTCTATTGCCCACTTGGCTATCCTGCCACTGGCATCTTTGTTGCCTATGATCTCCGAGATAGGGGCCTCGGCCACTACCCGGATTGGATGCTCTTGGAAGTAATGCTTGAGCTTCTTGGCCGCCATATAGACACCATAAGTCATCTTCTGATAGTGTGGGTAGTTTTGCTTTGAGGTGGAGAGGACTTCACTCAGATAATATACCGGCCGCTGCACGGTTTTGTCTCCTTCCTCTCGCTCTACTACCACCACAGCACTGACAACTCGATTGGTTGCCGCTATATAGAGCAACATCGGCTCCCGGGGCATTGGAGATGCTAATACCAGCGCTGTTGACAACATCTGTTTCAATTCCTTGAAAGCTGCATCTGGTTGCGTTGTCCAGACAAATGTGTCGGACTTCTTCATCAACTGATATAACGGCAAAGCTTTTTCTCCCAGCCGGCTTATAAAACGGCTCAGGGATGCTAGGCACCCAGTGAACTTCTGTACTTCCTTCAAATCTGTCGGCGGCTTCATCCTTTCTATGGCACGAATCTTGCCGGGATTCACCTCAATACCCCGGCTGGAGACAAGGAAGCCGAGCAACTTGCCCGCCGGCACACCAAAGGTACATTTAGCCGGATTCAACTTCATCCGGAATCTCCTCAGGTTCCCAAAGGTTTCCCGAAGATCATCTATGAGAGTCTTACTCTCCGTGGTTTTTATGACGACATCGTCGACATATACCTGCACATTTTTATCTATTTGATCATGCAAACACTTCTGCATACATCTCTGGTAAGTTGCGCCGGCATTTCTTAACCCAAAAGGCATGGTGAGATAGCAATAAGCCCCGTACGGGGTAATAAAGGATGTCTTTATTTGATCCGGCTCATACAAAGGGATCTGGTGGAAACCAGAATAGGCATCTACAAATGATAACAGTTCACATCCAGCTGTGGAATCGATCACTTGATCGATCCGAGGGAGCGGGAATGGATCTTTAGGGCATGCCTTGTTCAAGTTGGTGTAATCAACACACATCCGCCATACTTTCACTATGGCGGGCTCATCTTTCTTCTTTTCCACCAAAACCGGATTAGACACCCAATCCGGATGCAGTACTTCCTTGATAAAGCCAGAGGCTAGGAGCCTGGCCACTTCCTCCCATATTGCCTTCCTCCTATCATCCGCATTCCGCCGGAGCGGCTGTTTTACCGGCTTAGCATCCGGCCTTACATGCAGTGCGTGCTCAGCCAGCTCCCTCGGCACACCTTGCAGGTCTGAAGTAGACCATGCAAAGATATCCCGATTCTCACGGAGGAAGCTGGTGAGCTCGCTTTCCTATTTGGGATCCATACCTGCCCCGATGAGGGCATGGCGCTCCGGGAAAACTTCATCCAGAGGCACCTTCTTGACTTCCTTGCCCACTTGAAAAGAAGCACTGCCACCGGGATTTGCCATGCCCGGCATAGATTTGCTGGCCACGACCGTTTCCGCAATCTCTACTGCTCGCTTGAGCCTTTTTCTTTCCTCTGCAATGATCAGAGTCTCTGCCAGGTTAGACCCGGCTGTGGCACATGCCATTGAACGCTTGTAATCACCAATGATGGTGATCACTCCCTTGGGCCCCAGCATTTTCATCTTCAGGTACGCAACATGCGTAGAGGCCATGAACTTTGCCAGTGCCGGCCTACCCAGCAGAGCATGGTAGGGGCTTTCCAGATCAACCACCTCAAACATGAGGTTCTCCACCCTGCAGTTATCCTGGCTGCCAAACATGACATCCATCCGGATCTTGCCCATCGGCGCACACGAAAGTCCCGACACAATGCCGTGGAATGTGGTCTTGCTTGGCTCCAACATATTCTCCTTGATTCCCAGCTTCTGCATCGTATCTCGGTACATGATGTTGATGCTGCTTCCATTGTCAATGAGGACCTTGCTGAATCTCACGTTATTAGCCGGCCCGACGAATGTCGGATCCATCACCAGAGCATACCCGCCAGGGTTCGGCATGATCCTGGGATGATCTGCCCTGTCCCAGCCAATGGCCTGGTCAGACCAGTACATTAGCTTCGGTACTGCCGACATAACGGCATTTACCTCCAAACACCGCCGGTACAGGCTCTGCTTGTCTGTTCTTTCGGTCTCAAAGACCATGTAGCTCTGATCGTGTTCCTTGTACTCATTCCGGCCTGCTGCTGGGCCTCCGGCATAGTGTTCCGGGTTATAGCTCTGATCTACTTGATTTACGCCGGCATTTCCGGCATTGCTCTGATTCCCGGGATTAACCGGCCTGGGCGGGACTGCAACTGTATTTGCACCTATCAACGGTGATGGAGCTGCCGGGATAGATGGCCTAGCCGGTCCCCAGGGACCCGCACAACCTGCTAATATGTCGTCCAGCCATGAACAGTTTCTCATCAAATGATTTGCCGGCTTACCCGGCTGGAATGTGTGAAACACACAAGGCTTGTCCATGGCCAGACCCACGGTATACTTCGGCCACTGCTTCTTCTGTCCGGCAGCTCCGCCGGCATTCTTGTTGATCAAGACATTCTTCTTCTGGAAGGGCTGCAGTTGCTGCTGCAGTTGTTGCTGTTGAGGCTACTGATAGCCCTCGTATCTCGGGCGCTGGCTACTGCCGGCGCCCTCTTGCTCTTCTTCCACAGTTGCTACTTGTGCTGCCCCATACCAGTGATCCGGCCTTTCATCTCTTCTCTTGTTCCGGTTATCAGTGCGATAGTATTGCCCTGGTCTCCCGGCGCTGTTGGTGTTCCCCTGGGTCTGCCCCTGTCCTTGTGAATCAAGGGTGGGCTGCATGGGATCTCCCAGAGCATAACTATCAGCAATCTTGATTGTCTCGGCCAACGTGGCCGGCATTTCCCTCTGAAGCTTTTGCCACAACATGGTGCCATGCCGGCACCCATGAGCGAACCACATGATGGCTTGCTGCTCCACAACTCCTTCGCAGGAATTGCGCAATGTGCACCACCTGGTCAGGTAGTCACGGTCGGTCTCATTCACTCCCTGCCGGCAGTTAGCCAGCTGCTAAGGATGATTCGGCCTCTTATATGTGCTGGTGAAGTTTGACACAAACTGCTCCTCGAAATCAACCCAGCCGTTGATACTTCCGGCCGGCAGATTGTTCAGCCATATCCTGGCTGGTCCTTCTAGCATTTGCGGCACATATCGTACCGCCCATCTGAGGTTTCCTCCGGCAATGTTCACTGTGGTGGAGTAATCCTCCAACCAATCTTCCGGCTTTGTACTACCGTTGTATGTCCTCGCGCCACGCGCGAGCTGGAAATAGTAAGGTACCGGCTCACCCATGATCCGGGGTCCAAAGCACATAGGACCTGGAGCTCCTTGTCTCTCCACCAACTCCGATTGGTGAATCCTGTCCAGCTTGAAGCGCGCATCACTTGCTGCCAAGGACCGAGGTCCCAGCCGGGATGCAATTGGGCCCGCGATCACTTTCTCTTGCTGCTGCTCCGGCTGATACTGCTCACTATGCCGGCCTTGCTGATGCTGCTTCTGATATCCCGCCCTAACAAGGGCGGAATTCCCATCATCCTCTCGATGTCCCGGATGACCTGCACCTTGCTGCTGCGCTGCACCTCTGGCGCCCTGCTGCTGACGCCGGGCTGCACTGTTACTCCGGCCACCACCGGCCGAAACTGCCCCTTGCCCGGCCGGCACATTCTGGCCTGCACTCTTGCGGCCGACATACTTATCAGCTTGGCCGGCACTCTTCTGAGCTACTGCCTGCTTTCCGGCAATTGCCGGATCGTACACTTGGATCTGCTTGTCCCGGCGGCCAGAGGTCACACTTCCGGCACACCGGGGACTTGGATGCAGGGACGAAGCTTCGCCCCTCGACCTTGCGCCAGCACCTCCTACCGACGCAATGTACTGGGACGCCCCGGCACCTGGGTTTGCCTTCTTAAAGGCCTCCTGCTGCTTAGTAGCTTTAGACAAAAGATGGTTAAGCCGGGCTTGCTGCTCATGCAGTGCTTCACCGGACAAATTAGATAAGTCCTTAGCTACCTCTGCTGCTGCTCTAAGGTTCTTTACTGGTGAGCTATAAATTACCTTAGGCACAGTACTAGTTGCAGTATGACCCTTACCACTAGCACCTTTTTCTAGCTCAGTGTTAAGATCTCTACCTCTAGTTCTAACCTCTTCTATCCGGCTAGGCCGGGTTACCACAGGAGTAAAACCATGAGCTGCCTCATACTCACGGAGTTGCCAGTTAAACCGCTAGCGCTCCTGGTGCATGGCCAGGGCCTCATCGACGAGGGCCTGGCGAGATCCCTCCAGGACCTCCCTTGTCTGCTCCGGATCATCGCCAGATCGCACCGGCTCGAGAAGCCGATCGATGATGGGAAGAAGCACCTGACCCTTTGCCGGCGCAGCAGAAGTGCCGGCCAGGTTCTCGACACGCTCCAACGGAGGACGCGCCGACCTCTTGGCCTTCGGCGGCTCCGGGGGAGTATCTCCTGCTGCTGCTGCTGCTGCGGCCTTGCCGGCATCATCTGCCGGCGACACTGATGTGCCGGCCATCATCACCTCGGCCGACTCTACTGAGCGAGCGCTACGCCCAGCGTGAGCCAGCCGATGCGACGGCGGATCCGCCGCCACCAGCACCTTTTCCCTGCAAACTCTCTCAGTCCCCACGTACACCTCGTGGGAACCGAAAGACATGATCCGGCCATCCCTGGGGAACGGCCGGCCGCCGAGACATCCGGTGTTATCGCTGACGAAGCTGAGCGAGCCTAGCCTCTGGACGAGGCCAGAGACCACGCGCACTCCCGAAGCTGCTATCACAGACCCCGTCCGAATAAACACTTTGCCCAGCATATCGATCTGCCCCACGGTGGGTGCCAAATGTCGTCGTGGTGAAACAACATATGCCATAGGATGGCTTAAATGGGGGCCGAACTAGATGCTGGGGGATTCGGGAGAGGGGAACGAGCTAAAAAGCACAACAGAAAGGAACACAGATCTACCCAGGTTCGGGGCTCTCGTAAGGAGATAACACCCCTACTCCTGCTCTACTGGTTATATATTTGGATCTGTGGAGTACACAACCATGGTGCTTCCAAGCTCTCTGCTAGAGGAGGAAGATGAACTGCTAAGTGTAGGAACACCCAGGGACCAACCCCTGGCTAGGGCTCCCTGTGCCACCTTATATAGTGGTGGCCAGGGTTACAACGGTCATAAGAGACCACGAGACACCAACTACGCTCCAAACAGGACTTGCTGACAAAGGCAGCGACCCTTGACTTTCTCCCTGATTGCTCTCGATGGGACTTCATATCCCTGTACCTTGTACTGCCTGCACTGTGACCTTACCTCTCTGAGGTAAGCTTGTACTTGTGCACAGTGATGGTAGGTAGACCAACACTGTGCACCCTGTCACCATGATCTCTCTCCATACTTGGCAGAACCTCTCCTTGATTGTAGGGATTGGACACCTTAGCTGACTTATGTATCCCGGATATGACCGTTGGCCATATCCCGGACCTATATGCCGGACCATCGACCTATGAAGGTCGGGTAATCCGGCTACCCTGCTCCTGCACGAGATAACATATAAGTTAGGCCGGCATATCTATGTATATGCCGGCACCCCACAATAAGTATCCTGGTTATACCGGCATATCCGGACACCAGCCGGGATATACAAATATGCCGGCCTGGCCGATGCTCTTATATTCCGGCCAGGCCCTTCCTTGGTCAACCATAGTCCTTGCATCTTTCTAGTCTCTTGACCCTACCGGGGGTTATACCCCCGACAGATCTAGAAACCTCGATCATCAGTTGCACAATGAACTACTAATTAGAGGATTACTAGGGACTTTGTTTCATTTAATACCACATGTGTATCAATGTTTCCAATTGATACAGTTAGAGCATAGTACTAAACTTATTATGAACAAATGAAATCTGCAATTAAATTCTTTATTATTTTCCTCTAGGGCATATTTCCTTCAGTCTCCCACTTGCACTAGAGTAAAAATAATCCAGTTGCAATTTTTACTAATCATGGCACATATCAGACATATGACTCCTTGATCATGCTTGCTTGTGAGAAACATTGTTAGCGTTATGCACAACTCAGATCTATTATATCCTTTGCAACTTGTCACCTTTTTTGACACAATACCATCATCATATGATGTCGTTTAAAGTATATGTTTGGCAGAAGAATGAGACTTTGTATTATAACTTTTATAAGGACATTCAATCAATCAACAGGATTTTCATGAAGCCATGCAAAATAGAGACACATCATCTAGAAGATGAACTTTCTAAGCCATAACATTATACGTCCCACTTTCTGAAGTAGCTTGTAACTATTCAATTTATGTAGATTTAATCAAAACTTGCATAAAGCAATTTCGATGCCCAACCATGCTTCTTAGAAATCTTTTGACTTGCAGGAAATTTTCAAATTTCTAAACTTAGTGAACACTCACTTTCTTTTAGAAATACATCCTTAGTTCTTCATGGAACATGAAGGGATGAACTTTCCTTTGTTCAATGATTCTTAAATCATTCCAGAACTTGTTCTTTAAACTAAGGACTTAAGTCACATTATGTCATGTACACAAGCATCTATTGCTCGTTCGTCGGAGACGTCCTCTGCTGAGTTTTTGATTACTCTATCGTTGTATATAAGAACGTAGAGTTTCGCCTTTCCTTTGTACACACGCCTTGACTTCCTCCAGTGATGCTGGGCGCTTGTATGTTGAACGAAAATTTCTTGTGAATTGGCTTTCGAGTTCTCCCCAACTTCCAATGGATTCCTTGGGTAGGGTATTCAACCAGGACCGTGCTGCGCCGGTGAGGTGTAGCTGCAAACTTTGCATTGCAGTCGCTTTTGTTCCCCCTAATATCTGCACTGCCTACAAATAGTCCGATAACCACAGGGTAGGCTCTTGCGACCCGTCATATTTATGTTGATCGTGTGGTAGTTTGAACCCTTTGGGTACTCGTGTTTTGCGAACCCTGCGGGTAAAGCATAATGCGCCCATCTCTTTATCATCGTCTTCATAATTTTCTTCCTTCCAGGCGTGGCGTGCTTTATTTACTCGAGCCTGCGCTATTATATTTCTTGCGTCCTCCTTCCTCTTTTGTCGCCTTTCCTCTTCTGATGACTCACTATACTCATTATCTGCGAAGTTGTATCTAAGCTTCTCCTTTTGCTTTTCCTTGTAGATTGTCGACTTTGTGTCGAGACCTTTTTCCCTGATCTTGCTCTCCACTATTCCGAGGCTTCGTATCACGGCTCGGTGCATATCTTCTCGTGGATCCCCGGGTTCTGGTCTGGTGGTTAATAAATACGCCTGTGCTGCTATCAACGCTGCTTCTGGCATTTCTTGCATGAAGTCATCTTTCTCCTCTTCTAGCTGTGGGGTAGGGCTTCTTGAGTACCTTTCCTCTCTGCTGCGTGCTGTTGCCCCCCTGTTGTGTTTCGGGTCTCTGCGCCTTTCTCTGCTGTACTCGGAATCCTCACTATACTCATCCCAGTATTCCTCCCTTGATATACTGTTATTATTTTGAAGGACCGTGTCTCTTTCCTCCCTTAGTTTCTTCCTATGTTGGTATAATGCATACTGATATCCCATTAGAACTTCTCTTCTTGATCCTTCGGGTACTTCTGTACCATGATTAATAGCTGACTTGATCATTCTCCATTCGCCAGCCGAGACGTGGACTTTCTCCTTATCCTTTTTGTCGTGTTCTTTCATTTTGTCGACTTGCCTGTCGACCTTCTTACTTCCTTCATTATTGTTCTCTTCTTCTGCCTCAGTGATAATGATGCATAACTGATGTACTTTGGAGACGCCACTGCTTCCAATGGCGAAGTCCCTTGCGCTGTTGTATGTTTGACGCGCTCTTTCTTCTGAGTCAAAATTTTCCCGAATTTTGTTGCCTTCTGCGATTGGTGCTTTTCCCAAGCTGACCGGCGAGTTTACCTCGCTGGAAGAGCCTTCTGATGATTCCACTATTATCTCTGTTTCGGGCTTGCTCGCCGACGGACCTGGTTTCGTCGAATCCAAGAGGTGAGATGAACCCGATGGCCCGACGAAGATGCTCAAACTTCCGATTGTTAATTTCATCTCTTGACTTCCGTCGAGTTCTGAACTGTTGTTGGCTAAAAGCAAAAAAGCCGTCGAATTCATGACTCCAACGCCCAGGTCCCCACGGTCGGCGCCAATTGACGAGGGTTAACTCGACAAATGTCCTAGATGAAGGACTTAGGATCGGGGAAATAGGGCGTCGGATAAACTCGAAGGTAAAGGTTAGTCGAAATAAATGTATATCGAAAGTAAACTTGGGTGTTCAACCTGGCTTGCTTTCAATCTGCTCTACACCGTCCCCTCCTGGCCCCTATATATAGGTGGCCAGGTCTCGAGGATCGGGTAGGGTCCGATACAGATTACAATATCGACATACGGTAAGAACTCGTATTCGACTATCATTACAATTGGGCCTAGCTCATCGGGCCTCAGAGGTACTCAACTAACGGGCTTGATTAACTATACCCTTGTCAATGAGGCTTATGTGTTAAATTTATAGCCTAACTATTTCTAATAGTTTGGACTCTTGAAAAACTAGGTTACTGCATCAATTCAATATGTTATTAGAGTCTGGTCAAGACCTGGGTAACATACTATTTAATATAATCAGTCACTGCCTTAAACATGAGGGCAAGTATTAAAATATAATGTAGAAATCTTTTCATTATTTTGGACTTTTAAATTTTTGACTAATACACCAACTCAGTATTAGGTGTACATCTTTTTCCCCCTAAATGTACACACAAGCCTGAAAGCACTAGAGGCTTATGTGTATATTCAACTCAAAGCATTCATCTAAATCTTTATTCAAAGCTTGGCTATCTTTATTTTGGAGTATCTGCCACTCTAAACATTTATTGATTGTTTTAGAGGAGAAAACTTATTTTTCACGTTTGTTGGTTAAGTCTATAGAGTTCCAGTTTACACATTTTCTGGTAAGTTTAACTTCTTAGAAAAGGGAGGTTGTACCCCGCATCTGCATCAAAAATATGCACACAACCTTTTTATTGAATTATTCACCAAAGACAAGATAATGCATCGATCAACCTGAAGCCACCTTTTCAATGTTAAGAATCGCTACACCCACAAGCTTGATAAAGGGGGTGGCCATGATCTGGGTCATGTGTTCCCAACGATGCTCGCATATGGACACACGCTGTCAGATTCTCTTTGCGGGGCAATAAACATGCCCAACGATGACCCCCAAACAAATAGCGGTCCATTTTGCTATCTATACTACCCTTTTCAGGAGCAATTTTGAACCTGGTTTAGTGTGTCTGTGTTGTCCTCTCTTGTCCACATGTTCGCCTGACCACATGCATGCAGGCCACGTTCGGCCAAGTAGTGAGGACAGAGAGCGTGGTCCTGCATATTGATTTGTCCCTATACATAGGACGTGACCCACAAATTTATCTTTAATCTTTTGCATTTTGTTATTTTTGATATGCCTAAATTATTAAATATTTTGCATTGGAATTTACATAGTAATAGTGTACATCGTTGGCTACATGCAAAAATATACAAATTTTTTGAAACATTTTTTCTTTAAAAAAAAATGGAGCAGCCATTGCATGCACTGCCACCTTCAAACAAACAGCCATCTGATTATGTCTACGGGCCACCCCAAATGGACCATAGCAACAGTTGAAGATGGACGATGCTACGCGGTGCGCGATTAATGGTTAGTCCTACGCGGTACCATTCGCTAATCCCACTTTCCCGCTTTGGATTCTTGCACGCGACCCGCGCGTCGGCCACCCATGCAACATAGCAAGCCCATCGATCCGTCTAAAAAGCCCCCATCCCACCCTAGAACACAACAGCCATATCAACCCCGCCTCCATACCTAAATCCAACTCCAAACACCTGTCTACTTCCTCGAGCCGGCGGCGCCGAAATTTCTCCATATCCATTGGCATCCTATAGCTAGAAGCAACCAAAAACATCAAAATTAAAACCTTTGTTCTTCCTCTAGCCCACAGCTTCTAGATTTCTCCATGTCCAGTGACGAACTATAGCTACTAGCAGCTAGAAATTACATCAAATCAAAACCATAAAAAAAAGGAAGAACAAAAAGTGCATCTGCAAGAAAAAAACAACATCCATCCAACTCAGGGGCGCTGAAGGAGAACACAGGTAAAATCTATCTATTCCTCCTTTACCAAACCTCCCAGATCTGTGGTTTAGTTTTCCCTGTCCAGGGAAAAACAACATCGCCACAGAGGGGTACTGCCCATAGAACAGGATGTAGACATTACTTTTTCTATACACTGTCGGAAAGAACTAGCATGTATGTTTGAGGACTAGTATCTAGTACTGGCATGAAGAAAAAAGATGTACAAAATCCATGTTTCTTCCACTATCTAAGAACTGGAAGGAGTAAAATCCAAGAGGTAGCATAATAGGAAAAAGATGTAGTTTTTCAAAGAACTGGTGCATGTTTTCCATTGGAACCTGCTAAAAATACTTCGATCTCCAATTACTACACCAGGATATTTATTTTTGGATATGACAGCATCTGGTTAGACTCTCCCAGGGTGCTTCCTTTAGTGTTACGTGTGACAAGAAAAGTATGGCAGAAAACACTATTAGATGTATTTTTGTAGTAACAGGACAGTCCCATGTTTTTGTGATTTCTAATTAAGTTAGACAGAAAAATACATGCTTTGGTCACATTGCTGATAATTGTACATGCTATTGGTCTTATAAAACACACAAAATGACCTCAGACCATGTGTTTTCATTGCAGTTACGGATGCAGACTATCCTCTAGGTGGACTTGATTTGAATGAGCCATTGTTTGAAGATTTAACAAGGATAGTTGGGTAGCAGGATAAGGATGTATCTGGCAGCAAAAGGGGGGAATCAACAAGGAAGGTGTAAGTAAATCGGGTGAGCACAACAAGCAAGCTACTGGAAGTACCACAGGTCCATTTGCTGAAACAGAGGAGGGAAAACATTGTCGAGTGATGATTCTGAAGGAGATGATGAAGTCCAATCAACACCTTCTAGCCAACATGATGTTACAAAACCTTATCCAGGGATGATCTTTGATTCATGGGAGGAAGCAAAGATGCACTACAACAGATATGCTAAGCTAGTTGGTTTTTCAACAAAATCCAGTACCTCTAGAAACTCTGCCATTGATGGACAGAAGGACAAGTGTCTTTTTTTGCAATAAAGTTGGAAAAAATGAAGACATAAATGAACATGAGGCACCATCAGTGAGGCAGAGGAACCGTAGCATAACCAAGAGAACAGACTGAAAGGCACGACTCAGGGTTAAAAGAAGAGGTCAGAAGTGGCATGTAACTATGTTCATTGAAGATCACACTCACCCTTGCATTAAGAAATTTTCACTCAAGAAGTACCTTAGGTCTCATAAAGGGATCCCTAAAGAAGAGAGAGAATTTGTCAAGCTTATGCACAATGTAAACCATTCAGCTGGCAGAATAATGAGGATTATGGGAGAGTTAGCATAGATGTTAGCAACTACGTGGCAACAATAGATGCAGAACCCACACACAAAGACATGGCAATGTTGCTAGATCATATTGATAATATACAGAAGGATGATCCTCATTTCTTCAGAAAAATACATCTTGATCATGTTAATAAGGTTGACTGCATTTTCTGGATAGATGACCCAGCAAGGGATGCATACAAGAACTATAGTGATTGTGTGTCATTTGGTACTACATTCATGACTAATATGTACAACATGCCCTTCGCGCCATTCATAGGAATAAACAGATATGGCCAAACTATCCAACTAGGCTATGGGTTCCTACCTAATGAAAGAATTGTGGATTTTGTATGGTTGTTTGAGGCATTTAGTGAAGCTATGGATGGAGTTCAGCCACTCAATTTTATAACTGACCAAGATGCTGCAATGAGGACTGCAATTTTGACATGTTTCCCAGGTACATGCCACAGAAATTGCAGGTGGCATGTAATGCAGAATGCACAGAGTGTCTTAGGAAATTTTATGTCTCGAAATGAAGATCTAAGGCCGGAGTTCAATGATATTATCGACAATAGCATGACAGTTCATGAATTTGAAACAAGGTGGGTAGAGATGATTCTGAAATACAATGTTGCAAACAACACCCATTTAAGTGATCTTTATCAGATTAGGGCTACATTTGTTCCAGCATACTTTAGGGATCAATTTTTTCCATTCCTACAAACTACTGCCCGTAGTGAAGGGTTCAATGCAGTCCTTAAAAGGTACATCAACCCGCACAACAACGTATTCCATTTCTTCTAGCAGTACATGAAGCTGCAGGAAAAAAATGATGTTGTAGAAGACTCTTGTGAGTTTGGTGATGAAGACAAAACACTTAGAGTCTGGTCTGCTTACCCTCTAGAAAAGAAAGCTCTGCAAGTCTATACGCGCCCTATCTACTTGCATTTCAAGGCGGAGCTTCGAAAGGTTACTTCATATAATGTACATCTTGGAGAGCAAGTTTTTGATGTCATGCCAATAAAAGACTCTGTTTTTGGCTATGGCAACAGGACTTACAGTGTCATTGCTAATTTGGAGGCTGCAACATACAATTGCGAATGTTGTAAGTTCAGTAGAGATGGGCTTTTGTGCTGCCATGTGATGAGAGTGATGGTGCAAATAGGTGCAATTGACTCAATACCGCCGCACTACATACTCCTACAGATAGGAAGATGAATAACAAGAAACGACAGCTAATGCACTATGGTACACTATGCAATGATTACACCAAAATAGCAAAAATTGCATCTGCCTCTAAAAAAGGGAAGCTACTGGTGGAAAAGTACATGGCAGCTTTGGAGAATGATTTAAAATCAATGAAAGTTGCTGAGGTGGCCAAGCGGAAAAAGAAGAATTTTTTTGATACCCCTCAAGGTGATGTACCAGATCCAGAAACTGGTGGTGACGATGGTCAAGGTATTTCTTCGTGCTACGATAATATTGGTGATCCTACTATCACTACAACTAATGGCCATCCTGGTGAAAAAAGAAAGCAGTCCGATCTACATTTGAAGTCTACGAAAGCTGTCAAGTGTACCTTGTGTTGTTCGACTGTACACAACACAGCTACATGCGGTACAAAAATTACTCTAGGACAAGAGCCATGGAGATTGATTTCTTCCGCAACATGGTGTAGAAGGAAAAAGTACATTATGTGTTGCACAACATCTGTGTGGTCCATCATGCTGTAATAAAAATGGTTATAAGACATCACCATTTGTACATTGTGTGGCCTATTTTATACATTTGGTTTTCATGTGGTTCTACTGCTTGTTGCTCTCACTTCATATATTGTTAACCATGCGTGTGTACATGCTCATTTTTAGGAAAAAATGTCAATAAAAGTAGAATACAAGGTATGAATTTAATTCATAGGAAAAACAAAAGGAAGTAGGAAAAATTACATTCTATACATGTGTAAACTATTAACTAAAAATGGTGAATGAAAAAAGGAATCGAAATTTTCTAGAAGATTGTACCTTTGGGGTATTGCTGTGGAAACCATCAGTCATTTTGGGAACAAAAGTTCCTACCAATTTATGATGTTTGCTTCATTGTCAATCCATTTCTGTAGGAAAATCTTCCTTAGTGCTGGCATATCAGCTTGACTGAACGGCAACATCCTTCTTCCATCCCATAATTCAATAAACTTTAGGACAAAATAGGCATAGTCGCACCTTAAGAAACACATGTAAAACTTGTGTGATTCATCATGGCAGATGTAGAAAAAACACAGACAGTAGAATGATCAAAAGTATAAGCTGCTAGGAGAAGTGAACAAAAAATGATCGATGGCTTACTTTGTCTCTTGCATCGAAGTAGTGATGTAAACAGTTCTATACTTGGAGAGGTCAAACTTGTACTCACTGTAGTTCTGTGCCCAAAAGTACTTGATAGATCCCATGATAGCTCTAACATCTGCCATTAGTCCCCGGTTCCCTTCTTTCCTCATTGAGTCCATCACTTCGAACCTGACAAGGGTATAGCTAATAGAGCCCACAATCTGTGTACACCTGAGGCCCGTTAAGCTAGGTCCAAGCATAGTCATAGTCGCAATACGAGTTTGTATCATATAGGGATGTTATAATTTGTATTGAACCCGACCAGTTCCTTGAGACCTGGCCACCTATATATAGGGGCCAGTAGAGGCCGGCTAGAGACAGATTGAGATTGAGCCAAGTTTAGTACCACGCTTATTCTTGATACACGCCTTGTTTGAGTAATCTTTACCTTCGAATTCATCCGACGCCCTCTTCCCCTGATCCGAAGACCTTCATCTTGGACATTTGTCGGGTTAACCCTCGTCAATTGGCGTCGACCGTGGGGACTTTGGGTGTTGGAACCATGAATTCGACGGCTTTTTCGCTTCTTGCCAATAGCAATTCAGAAGTCGACGGAAATCAGATATCCTTCGGGACCATAGACTTTCAACTTCATCCACCAACCTTTATGCCAATCTTCGCAAGCCTAGATCAAGAGATGGATTTGACAATCGGAAGTCTGAACTTTCGCATCAGATCTTTGGGTTTCATTTGTCTTTCAGATTCGATGAAATCGGATCCGTCGGCAAGCAAAACCGTGACAATCGCAATGTCAGAATCATCGGTAGGCTCTTCCATGGAGGTAAACTCGCCGGTCAGCTTTGTAACAACGGAAGAAATAGGAGAAAAAATCGAAGAACTCGACAAAACCATGGACAACCTCGACTTAGGAGATCAATCAGAAGTCTTCATGATGTGCTACGACGATACCTCAGATAAATCTACGGATACATGGAAAATAGGATTGGAGCTTCATGAGGATAATCAAACTACTCTCTCAAGCTGTAGCAGCAAGTTCGACAACCAGTATCAAGTACTCACAATCATAGGGGACAACTCAGAGGAATTTGACGACAACGACAACCCGGTACTCAACCCAGCAAATATAATTAGAGGAGCAAATCATCTGACAGAAGGTGACACCGCAGAATCTCTGGCAAACAGAGTCAAAGTTTGATTATTAGCAGAAGAGTGGAACACAATCAAAGCAGCCGTTGAGCATGGCACAGCTATACCAATAGACACAAGTCAAAATTTACTCCTAGGGTATCATTACGCCCTGCGAAAGCAATCAAAACAACTGGAAAAAGAAAGAAGTGAGATACGAAGAAGGAGGGACTCAGCAATTGAAGCAAGCACAGCTCTTCGCGCAGAGCACATCAACGCGTCATATACGAACAACAGAAGGCACCACAGGCACGGATCAAGAGTTGAAAACTTCGAGCACTCAGATAGGCGAAACATCTCTAGAAACCTCAACTCATCCTTCCTATCGGTCGATGAGCAAGGCACTATTATACCAAAGACACCCAAAGCAGCGCTGGTGGCAGCACAAACATATCTATACACCATGCGGCCAAGCCTAGGGGATCCAAGTGAGCATATGCATAGAGCAGCATTACAAGGATTGAGAATGGTAGGTAACAAGTTAACAGCCAAAGATGAAGAGGTATACCGCAATAAAGGTACACACAAGCCTAGATCACCACGCCGTCACAACAGTCCTCGGCACAGGAGTAGTAGCCGACGATCTAGGTTAGTATCTCCAAAATACCACAAAAGCCCAAGGCATGGAGGAACCTGAAGGTCTAGGACTCCCACCGGGGTATATGACTACGAAGACGACGAAAAAGAGATGGGCGCATCGTGCTTTACTCGCAGAGTTCACTCCACACCAGTACCCAAAGGTTTCAAACTACCCCATGATCAGCAAAAGTACGACGGATCCTAGGAGCCATCATCATGGCTCTCGAATTATTTATAGGCAGTCAGAATACTTGGAGGGTCAAAGGAAACAGCAATGCAAAGTCTACAACTCCACCTCACCGGCGCAGCTCGGTCATGGTTGAGTAAGCTGGAAAGAGAGACAATCGGAAGCTAGGAAGAGCTCACAAAGCAATTTACAAGCAACTTCAAGTCAACATACAAACGGCCAGCATCAATAGAAGAAGTCAAAGCCTGCGTACAGCAACACAATGAGACACTTAGGTCATACATTCAAAGGTGGAGCATTATCAAGAACTCCATAGTCAAAGTTTTAGATGAGTGAGCAATCAATGCATTCACACTTGGGTTACGACGAGGAGACCTAGTTGAAGAAATGTGCAGGATCAAACCAAGGACAGTATCAGAGTTGATGGACATAGCAAATAGGTTCGTAGATGGCAAAGATGCGTGTAATAACAAAAGGAAGCGATCACCAAAAGACGATAGAGGGAACAGGTACGGTAGCCAAAGGAGAAGATCCCGCAACTATGACAACTACGGCTCTTATAGTTAAGTAGCCGTGGGATACAAAGACAACCGTTATCAAGGGGACGACCATAGGAACTCAGGATACCGCAGCTACGGCAGAGAAGACTCCAGCAACAACAAAAGGTTCCAGTCCAAGGGACCCAGGGAATACAATCCATCACTAGACGATATGCTAAACGGACCATACCATATACACTTTGCGTTCGCTGATGGAAAAAGAGTGTCCAGACATGCAATGAAAGACTGCAAAATGTTCCTGAAACTTTAGGAGGCAGCAGGAAATAAGCAAGCCGAAGCAAGAAGACAGGGCTACGAGGACAACACAAACAACGCACCATCATCAAGCCAGCAACCAAACAACAGAGCAGCGCAAGGCCAAAACTAACCAAATCAAAGAAACGATAATAACGGAGGGTATATCCCATCTAGAGGGCACATCACAGCAATGATACAACCCGTCCCAAAGTTGAATAAAGAGGAGAAAATCATATCGCGCCAAGTAAACTTAGCAGTAACATCGCCTTCAGTGACTACAGAATATCTGCACTAGTCCGAGCAACCCATAGAATTCAACAGAGAAGATAACCCCATAACAGTACCTTGGCCGGGAAACGCGCCTCTGGTACTCAAGGCTCAGATTGGAGGATACGACGTAGATAGGGTATTCATGGATGCAGGAAGTGGGATAAACCTGATCTACGCAAAAACACTTTGAGCAATGCGCATATCGCTAGAATTCTTAAAGCCAACAGACTGCTCCTTCCATGGAATCATACCATGAAGCACCAACTACCCACTGGGTCGAATAGCACTCGACGTTTGCTTTGGCAATCGCCAGAATTACTAAAAATAAAAGTTCGACTTCGAAGTCATGGACTGGCCCTCTCAGTATCACGCGATCCTCGGACGACCCATGTTTTCGCGATTCATGGCAATACCTCACTACACCTACTTGGTACTCAAGATGTTAGGACCAAGAGGAATCATCACAGTAAAGGGGAGCTTCGAACTCTCAGATCTATGCGACAAGGAATTCCACAAGATGGCGCAAAACTTTGGCATGATAGCCAACTATGGACAACCCAAGGATAAAATAACAAGCGCGACTACAAAGCAACCCGAAGAACACCCAGCGGAGCTAGAGGCAAAGAAACTACGAGTACAGCCATCAAATCCAAATGAAGCTACAATAGAGGAGGAGAAGACCTCTACAACATAGACACCAAGCATACGAAAAGCTAATAGGAAAGTAGAATAGGACAAAATAAGGCTACTAAGCCACGAGTTATCATAGAGCAATGCCCTCTAGACCCAGAACACAGGTCACTGGCCGGGTCTCTTGGGACATCCCATGTATCTTTACATTTCAGCATAATAAAAGGACAAGTTCCTCCTTTTTGAGCTTACAAGTCTTTTTGCAAAAATTCAAACGAATAAATTACAAGTGCTACACTATGAAAGCGCGGCAAACGCACGAACAAACAAAATAGCGCCTTGAGAATAACTTTCTGACGAAGAAATCAGAACACAAAAACTCTCACGTATACCAAGAGTACATATTACTGATGTACATTACAACGCAGTTTAGTCTGCATCGTCCACAAGGAGCGGGTTCAAGTAATGATACTCACGAAAAAAGGCAGCATCCTCTTGAAGTAACCTGGCAATAATCCTCCTCGTCGGTTGAAGCGTGGCGTCCATACGAACTCGCAGCGTCGCATACCTTGGAGGCAAACTCAGAGACATGGAACTATAATTAAGCCTTGGGTGCCCCTTTCGTATCCATCCAAGGGCAAAATTAGCACCATCCACCAAGTTCAATTCTATCAAACGATGAATGCGTCGGCTTGTCCTGAAAACATCGAGCTGTTGCCCAAAATTCTCTGGTAGAGGATTACGGGGAAGCACAATAGAATACATGGTTGTCAAAGATTTTCAACAACTATAGACTGCTTCTCCGATATGTTGAGCAGGATCCTGCAAAAGAACGATGGCACTGCGACGACGTGGATCAATCCAAAAGGTGTTGGTATCTGTCGACGCCCTTTCAAGAGATGCAATCCGCTCAGAAACCCGACAATCCTCATCGATGGGATTCAAGCAAGAACCTGCAAAAATAGAAATTTTAGCATGCAAAAATCAAAGGAGCATAGCAAAAAGCCCAAGGGGGCTTAAAGGAAACTCACACTGTAATTGCTCGCACGCTGATTCAATGATTCCAATAAGAAAAGAATCGCATTCTTCGAGATGGATAATCTTGGCCATTAGATCAGACACCTGATCCTCCAGCAAAGACACTCACTTCATCAAGCTGAAAGATTTCCCAGCTTGATCCATAGCAGTTTTTGATTGGTGCTTCAATAGCGACAGGCGACCTTCGAGATTGGAAATCCTCGACAAGTGCTCAGCACATTGACAAGGAAAACGAGAAGTAGCTCGAAGCCCAGAGTTTGACATATTCACAGACGGCGGGTCGCGATCACGATTAGGCAATCTACCACCATATCCAGGCTGGAAGACAAAAGAAAAAGGGAAAATAACTCAAACACAAGGGATGCTGGGAATAAGTATTTCATAGAGCAAAATATTTATAGAGTATAAAGTCTCCCGACCAGGCATCGACAAAAGACACAAATGTCTACTACATCAACTCGAACAACAAAAACTACTAAAGAAGGCTAAAAAGTCTACGCCACCTCAGCAGCAGGCTTCGTGGAAGTCGAAGGCGTAGAAGCATCAGGGGCGCCGAAAGGAGTCGTCAAATACCTAGGCGCAGAAGTCGAGGAAGATGTCAACGGAGAAATCAGAGATACAATCTTGGGCGCATACTGCTTCTCCCTCTGGAATAATTCCTCCATCTCCAAAAGGGGGTGAGCATGGGAAGAACCAACCTTCTCCCAGTCCACTTCTTCGCCATGTGATTAGGCCAAGGCGATCACCCCTTCAACGCCTCGTTTCACAGACGTGCGCTTCAGTGGTCTCGAAAGCTTTGAGTAGCTTCCAAAGATTGTCGCCTGGCATTTCCTTCCTCTTCTTCGGCCAGAACCTGACAAACATGCAGATTAGCACATTGCGAGTTAGCTGGAGGACATTCTGAACAAGCTTTCAATTGGATTCCAGCAAGTCCAATGCAGCCAGTAGAGGATCTTCAGTATTTGGCTGACGAAGCTTCCAAGATTCCCCAATCTTCTCTGAGACATAAACAAAATAAGCAGACATATATTAGCAAAGGAAAGCATAAGTAAGTATTCAAGAGGAGTAGTGCGACACTTACTGCCAACAATGACAAAGATCTTGTCAAACCGCTCAGTTATGGACTGCTCCTGCTTGGGTCGCTTCTGATCAGCATCTGTTAGTGCTTTCTCAGCCTTTTTAGCCCTGCTTTCTGCTAACTTAGCAGCCCTCTCAGCAGAAACCTTGGCAGTGTTGGCACTCTCCCAAGCCTCTCTAGATGCCTTCAGTTCGGCTTCCAGAGCTAATATGCAAGCATGAGCCGTGACCAAGGCAGCTACGAGGAAAGGAAAAGACATCACTAACCCATAGAAGCATCGGTGAAAGCAAGTCAAACAAAAGCAAAGCAAGAATCACAAGCATAAGAGAATACCTTGAGAGGCATCAGCAGTCTCCTGAATCTTGACGCATTCAGCACCAAGAGAAAGAAACTTCTGCATCAAAACCTCCAGGGTACAAGTTGTATAAGAATCTTAAGATCAATAACAAGAAGAATCGAGTATAAGCAGCACTACTCACATTGTCAGAAGAAGAAGAGGGCCGATGAACCTCAAGAGAAGCAGCCGCCACTGCTCCCCTTTTCTGATGCTTTGAAGGAGAGGCAGTCACTTTCTTCTTAGGAGAGACTGGCGATGGTTTAACCACCATAGCCTCCTCTTGAGAGTGTACTTCAGGAGTAGCCGAGAAGCCAAAGGGAGGAATTGTAGTAGCATCTTTCTTCATATTATTGTCATCACTAAAGAAGAAATCATTCGACATCAAGAAGAAGGGAAAGAGTCAAGGATAGAAAAACAAGGAAAGCAAAGTGGAGCAAACTCACGAGTCTAGTAACTCGAACATATCAGGCTCCGGGTCCTTGGTAGCAGCAGCTTCCCCCAATGTTTCTTTCCTAACAGAGGTACTTGAGGAAGCTACATCTCCTGCGTGTTTCCTCTTTTTCTCTAGATCTCTGTCTTTAGAGTGAGCAGGGGGAGGCGACGTAGTCGAGTCGCTCTCTTCTCGAGATGCTTCGGCATCATCTCCGTCCTGGCTTTCGTCACCCTCGGGGGCTTCATAACTAGCAGGAGTAGGATCAGCCTGGATTGGCCCTTCCTCGGGAAGATGAGGACGAGAAACCAAAACTTGATGGTCATACAAAAGAACATTCGCAGAAAAAGCATCAGCGAAACAACATACAACACAAGAAAATGGAGAACAACAGTCAATATTGTCGAGTAATAAAGCACATACTGTGGGCAAGGGGTGAGCAGAGTCGAAGAAAGCAGCTGTCAACACCGGGATTTCATTCTGTGTAGTAAGAGTAGTCAAAGATCATACTCGTTTGTCGAGACCCTTTTTCTCTAGGTCCTGATCAGACACTTGAGAAGGGTCGTCCGAGCCAGAGTAAGACCTTAGCTTCAAAACTCAAGATTGCAGAGGTTGGATGCGCCTCTGAAGGAAGAACGCCATCATTTTCGTCCCTGTCAGTCCGCCTCCAGCTGCACTCTTTAGACTCTGAATACGAGTCAACAAGGGCTTGATACTCTCGACTTCAGCTTCTGTAGGAGGAGAATCCCACGGCATCAGTTTCGTCAGGTTTTTGCTAGCATCAAAGGGAGCGATACCAAACTTATCAGAGGACATAGCCTTTTGGTCCTTGATATAGAACCACTTCTTCCTCCAGCCTTGAACTGAGACAACCATGTTGAACTCAAGATTGTGCGACTCAGAGTGCACAGATACAGCAGCCCTGCCCATCACAGGATTCTTAGCTAACGAAACGCTTGGGCGAAGGCGGAATAGAATCTTCCAAAGAACCCAGTGTGGGTCGATTCCAAGAAAAGACTCGCAAAGAGTAATGAAATAGGCAATATGGAGAATCGAATTTGGCGTGAGCTGGTAAAGCTGCACGTCATAGACAAAGAGAAGCCCATGAAGAAACTCGTGGGCAGGAAGAGAAAGGCCGCGAAGAAGAAAAGCTAGGAACATAACCCAATATCCGCTCGGAGGATTGGGGATGCGCTCGTCGCCGAGGAAGACGATCATCGCCGATTCTGGAAGAAGGCCCTCTTTTTTGGCTTTCTTTAGATCGGATTCCTCGAACGATGAGGGAACCCACTTGGTGATCACACTACTGCTCCCCTTCTTTGTCATCTTTTTTCTGTGCGCAACCTTCTTGATGGGCATTTAAAAGTGACGCGCTCGGGGGCTAAGAGGAGAATGCAAGCACAAGGAAGAAGAAGCAATGGTAGCGGCGGAGGAATAGAGAGCTGGTAAACAGTAAAAACAATAGTCCCTCTGTATATAAAGCTTCCCCAAGAAGGAGCATGGGCCATGACATGGCGCGCGAAGCGGAAGCGGCAAGCCCACTAAAGGGTAGAAAATTTGGGAAATTATTGCGCTTCCCATGTGCAACGGTCAGCGTTCAGTCAAATCATTGAAGAGAATGACTCCATCAATGACGTCACAAATATTGAGTAAAATCGATGAAGTTATAAGTCAAAGAAACAATCTGAGTACAATTGTTTGCAAGGAACTCACCTATAGCCTTGGGGGCTACTCTTGTCAGAATCATAGATCGCCTACTCGACAAAACAAAAAGAAACAAAGAAATCTCTTGCAGGAAATGATGATAAAAGAATAGCAAGGTCCAAATATCTTTGAGCCTATACCCGAATAAAAAAATTCGGCTATAGCCTCGAGGGCTACTCCCATCGGGGGCGCTGGTCACAAACCCGACGAAATCAATACAAGAACGATGGAGCTGGGATAACAGAACACTTGAGCTTATACTCGAAAAACTTTCGACTATAGCCTCGAGGGCTACTACCATCGGAAGCACTGGCCGTGCACCTGATGACAATAGAAAACATCGACTGCTGATTGAAATAGCCATCGACTTCATTGTCGACAAGATTACACTCGAAGAGGTTTTACTACCATTGGGAGAGATTTGCGACTTGTTGACTAACAAATCGATAGTTTTTGGCATTAAAACAGTCAAACAAGGCGGGAGCAATTAAAATTATGATTCTCGAGTTGCGTCATCGCGACAAAACTTGAATGACATGATTGCAACAGATCATGAAGGTAAGACCCCAGGATCCGTCCTGTGTGGCCTGGTATACGCACCTGGATGCGCTCTACTAGAAATTTTCCGTGTCTATGATGCAAAAAAAATCCCGGTGGACACACTGGGTACCCTGAGAATTACTTAAATCCTTTCTTTGTAAGTCCTAAATACGGCAAAAGATCGGGTTAGACCAGGTACCAGGCTCAAGTCCAGGGGATTGAGCTTGAAGTAGGTAATAAGTATCTGACCCGGCAGTTAACTGGCCTCTAGATCCATCAGAGATGCCAAGCTTATTGACCAAAACCCCTTCAGAAATAATATAATAAAAGTTTTTTACTTGCGTATAAGGAAAAAGTCGAAGATTGAACAAGTCGAAGATATGAAGATTTGAGATTCAACCCGAATCTATATTTCTGGTAGAATCTCGGGGGCTACTGACAAGGGTATAGCTAATAGAGCCCACAATCTGTGTACCCCTGAGGCCCGTTAAGCTAGGTCCATGCATAGTCATAGTCGCAATACGAGTTTGTATCGTATAGGGATGTTGTAATTTGTATTGAACCTGACCCGGTTCTGTGAGACCTGGCCACCTATATATAGGGGCCAGGAGAGGCCGGCCAAAGGCAGATTGAGATTGAGCCAAGTTTAGTACCACGCTTATTCTCAATACATGCCTTGTTTAACTAATCTTTACCTTTGAATTCATCTGACACCCTCTTCCCCCGATCCTAAGTCCTTCATCTCGGACATTTGTCGAGTTAACCCTTGTCAGAACCTCTCATCCTTCAGGTTAAGATTGATAAGGTAGTAGTGTACAGTCATTTGTTTGAGATCAGGTGTGAGATATTGGAGTACTGTAAACATGATTTGCAAGGAAAAAATGTGGGATGTAGAAAACATAAGCTAAAACTTCGCAGAATCAACAAGCATGATCTGATTTCAAAAGATGATAAAAGTGAATGTAAAAAAGGATGAACATTTGAACATACCATCTCCTTATGGTCTAGGCGGTTTTAAGGGGTGTTTTCACATACTTTCTGCAACCTCTTATCTGAATTGCAGGTGGTTTTCCTTAGTTTAGTTTGATGCAGATGCAAATGACATGTTAGCAATGACAGAAAGAAAAAAAACAACAAACAAAAAAGTTCATAGCTAACTAATCGCAATTCTGAGAGGCATAACAAGCTTATTTTACTTCACCATCTCTGTGGATAGCGCAAGAAGAGCTATCTCACGGGTTGAGTTACTTAGCCAAGCCCCTGGCCTGACAGAGTCTGCCAAATCATGCAGGTGGACGTAGAAGTTGCCATAGTCAATGATCCTCTCAGCATTTAGATCATCCTTGCTTCGGCCGCCGTACATGCATACCCTGTTGTATAACTCGGTATCTGACTTCAGGACAGATGGTTTCCTGTCGTTGCCAACATATGGAGATTTCTATTGCTGTCCTAACCTAACAAGCCTTCTCTTCAGTGGCATGGCGTGCAACAGCCTGGCTTCTTTGGAGAAATTTTGCCTTGTTGTGCCCCATTTCCCTTTTCGATGGAGGCATTTCAATGGAGGCAAAAAAATTGTCTAGGGAGTCTCCACTTTCCTCATTGCTAGAAACAACATACGGCTCTTCCATTGTGGAAGGTGCTTCCACATCTTGATTTGAACATACAGTTTTCTCTGGTCCCTGGACATTGAAACCAAGATCAAATGATGGGCAATCTTCTGTGAGCTCTCGATGGTTTCCCTGCTCTTCAGTTTTAGATATACATTCTGCCTGGCCAAACTCTAACTCCAAGTTATTATTTGTGTTGTTGTCAGTAACTACAGAATCAGCAACCCGATTGTGTTGTGCAGATATTGGTGAGCTTTGAGCCAAGATAGCATTATTCTGGGATCCCCTAGCTGCGGTTGTAGCAAACCTTGTCAGTATCCTTGGGCTTCAAGTTACATTTGCATTTATTTTTTTAAGTGTTGATCCTTGTTTTGCACCACAAGCCACCTCTGTTTTCAGAGGTGACATTGATCTTGTGAAAGGCCTCCTACTGGGTGGACTGCCTTGGACTGCTATTGCCGCAATGCGGGGAACTCTAGTTGAGTCTGCATCAGGTGAGGTTGCAAGATTATTGTCTTTACCCAACTCTGCAAATGTAACAGTCTTTCAAGGTTTCAGTGGCTCCATCCTTGTTAATTTAGTTGAACGCTTGATTCCTTGAACATCTTCTTTCTATTGTGTATCTTGTGCTGCAGGAGTGGTCTTCGTAATATCTGAGCTTGAATGCGACCCGGTAGCATACATTTGCAGCTTTTTAAGGACATCTTTTGTGCCATGTGGCTTGTTGATGCAATCACAAGCTATGTGTGCGGGAGATGATCCCATGTGACTAGAGGCAATAGGGTGTGTAATTTCATCAACAGATCTTTCATCAATGGTTAGTACTGGCACAACAACTGAACCGTCTTTGATGACTGGGGTATGTGTTGAGTCATCTGCCATTTGTTTCTACTCCACAGACTTGATGTCAAGCTTGGGTCCAAAATCTGGCAGTGCAGTTTCCTTGAACATGTTTTTACTGCCATCCTCTACGAAATGCGCCGCATCTACAAATGTGCTTTCAGTCATCTTTAACATCTTCTTTGTGGCCTCTGCTGCCCCTTTAACTCTATCAACAGCCTTCCGTTTCTTAGATTTGTCTTCCTTGACAACTGCTGACACTTCTGCTTCTTTTTCCATAGTAGTTGCTCTTTCAACTGGAACATTAGCAAACCTAGTGCGCTTCGGCATTGACCTTTTCGTCACAACGTTGTCATGTTGGTGGTCTATAACTACTTTGTCTTCAATTTTGGGTAAAGATATGAGGAAATCAGCAATTCCACCCACAAAAAGAACACACATATTTGTGACAGCTTCTCTGTATTTTTCAAGTTGCTGTTGCAATGGAAAGAAGCAAAAAACACATGAGAATCGAATGCAGGAAAAACTACACTGTTGAAGTTGTAAATATGTAAGCAGGAAACTGAATATTCACAAAGGAAGAAAAATTGATGAAGAAAAATTGATAAAAAATGCTGATTTTTTAAAAAAATAGTTGGCATTTTACCTCTCCAATAAGACTGCTGGTGCATGGCACTCTATAAAATTGTCTACGACAGCAGGATCTGGCGAGAATAGACTCAGCTTATTCCTGTAGCAAGGTTTGAGCTGATGACAAAAAATAGGAATGAAAACACATCATAAAAAAATACTATGTAGAAAATATATAAAAATTGATGAAAACAAAGTGGAATTGTCTCTGAGAGCAAAAAGTTACCGGGAAGTTTCAGAAACTTCCATCACTCTTGGTGTCCAGACCCACCACGGTGCTAATCATCTTGTTAGTCCAATTACAAATACTAGGTCCATCATTAGGAATGTTTACAGCATCTGTTTCCAAAGCATCAATATATAACACTGATGCGACCGAGTTGATGAAGTAAATAACCGGCTCGTTGGGAATGATACGTCTCAAACGTATCTATAATTTTTGATGCTCCATGCTTGTTTTTACACCATTTGTATATTGTTTCGTTACACTTAGTGGCATTTTTATGCATTTTCCAGAACTAACCTATTAACGAAGTGCCACAGTGTCAGTTTCCTGTTTTCTGCTGTTTTTGTGTTTCAGAAGTGATACACAGGAAATATTCTCGGAATTGGACGAAACAAGTTCCTGAAGTCATATTTCACGGGGAAGCTCCCAAACATCCGAAGACCTGACGGAGGGGGGCCACGTGGCCCCCACACACAGGGGCGGCGCGGCCACCCCCCTGCCCGCGCCGGGCCCACGTGAGGGGCCGTGGTCCCTCCTCTGACATCGTCCCTTCGCCTATATATACCCCCTGACGAGAAAAACCTAAGAGCCCGATCAGTTTTCCAGAATACATCGCGATCCACCACCGCCGTCGACCCAAAGATCGGGAGGGTCCAAAAGCTCTTCCCGGCACCCTGCCGGAGAGGGGAATCGCCACCGGAGGTCTTCTTCATCGCCATGCTCGCCTCCGGAGCGATGAGTGAGTAGTCTACCTTGGACTATGGGTCCATAGCAGTAGCTATATGGTTGTCTTCTCCACCATGTGCTTCATGTTTAGATCTCATGAGCTGCCCTACATGATTGAGATCACCGTTATGTAATACTATGATGTTGGTTTGTTGGGATCCGATGAATATTGGTGTTTATGATTAAGTTGCTGTACTGAATTATATCTTTTGTTATCTCTATGTTGTTTATGATCTTGCATGCTCTCCGTTGTTAGTAGCTATCTTGGCCGAGTAGTTGCTAGTGACTCCAAGAGGGGGTATTTATGCTCGATAGTGGGTTCATGTCTCTATTTCACCTGGGGGAGTGACAGAAACCTCTAAGGTGGTAGATGTGCTGTTGCTACTAGGGAGAAAACAACATTCATATGCTCAAGGGCATATGCTTTGTTTACATTACACACTTTGCTTAATGCAATTATCTGTTGTTCGCAACTTAATACTTCTAGGGTGTTCGGATGATATCCCCGGGGGTGGATTATTAGTCATAGATGCAGTTGGATGGCGGTCTATGTATTTTGTTGTAATGCCCAGAGTGAATCTCATAGTGATCTTCTTGACATATCACGTTATCTTTATTCTATCAATTGCCCAACTGTAATTTGTTTACCCAGCATGTTATTTTATCTATGGAGAGACACCACTAGTGAACTGTGGACCCCGGTCCTATTTTCATCATATTGCAATCACCTGTTTACTTTTCCCGCACTGTTTACTTTACTCGCATATTACTACTGTTTTCCACTCGATACACTCATAACCTTTGTTTCAAGCAAACCGGTGAGATTGACAACCTCATCGCAAGTTGGGGACAAAGTATTTGTTTGTGTGTGTGCAGGTTCCACAAACACCTTCAGTCGTCATCGTCTCTCTTCTCCTGATCGATAAACCTTGGTTTCTTAACTGAGGGAAAACTAGCCGCTACACTCATCATACCTTCCTCTTGGGGTTCCCAACGGGCTGGTCATCACCACGCACAAGGACTTACTGCTCCCACGTCAACTAAACGCTACAGTCTTTTCTGGCGCCATCACACAAGTAGCAGCTTCTTTTCTGGCGCCGTTGCCGGGGAAGAGAGAAGACTTCTGTGAGGGGAGTTCTTCGCACACACATTCTTTACTTTGTTATTTGTTTTGCTTTACTTTATTTTATTTTACCTGCATTGCTTTTTATATCAAAAACCCAAAAAAAAATTAGAATCCTTGGTAGTTGTTATTTCTTTACTTTAGTTTATCATGTTGTTCCCTGAGTTCGTTCTGGAGGACCTCTCTATAGGGAGTGGTTCGATTATTGGCAAAAGTAACATTGAGGAGTTCTTTAATCACATTAGTATGCATGAGGAAGATGAGGAAAAGTCTTGGATTGAGCTTGCTCCTAGCATTGAAGTTGCTTCTGTTTGTTTAATTGATATGTTGGAAACTAGGTTTGCTAGCCTTAATCCTTATATGCAATATATGTTCCTCAAGCTTCATGAAATTAAGGATCCCGAAAAGAAAGCTTTTATCTTGGAAACTCTGCGCCTAGAATTTAAGGATGTCGTTGTTGAAGCTAGGAGGGTTCTTCAATGTTTTAATAAACTCGGTTCTCCTATAAATGTTATTAGTACAGATGATAAAGAGCCCGAAATACCTATTCCTTGCAAGCTTTTGGGATTGAGTGAAGCTTTTGAAAACAATTTTGACTGGATTTGTCCTGAAAATCTTTTTGATGAGAATAGTGTACCAAAGAATGATCACAAAGAGTCTTCTAAAACTTATGTGGATGAAATACAATGCCTTATTGATAAGACCTCTGCTGTTGATCTTAATGCTTCTTCTGAAAATACTTGATTCGCAATTTTCTGCGCCTAGCTCAAAGGCATTAAAGAAAAGCACTCTTGGGAGATAACCCATTGTTTACTTTTCAGTACTTTTTCTTTTATTTGAGTCTTGGAAGTCATTACTACTGTAATGACCACTCCTTATCTTGTTTATTTTGTTTTTGTGCCAAGAGAAGCCTCTAATTTGAGCGAGGTAAAGATTTGGGGTTATTGCTGTCCTGAAACTGTTTTCGGTGCTGCACCGTAAAAATTCGTAAAAATTCTCTGTTTATCTTTTGGACCTGCGATTTCTTGTGCATATGCCCCAGGTTATATCCAAACTTTTCTTAGTTGAACACTTTTTGATTTGAGCAACAGAAAATCCCTCAAAAATTCGTCCATTATCAGCTGTTCAGTTTTGACAGATTTCTGCCAATATTTGTTTTTGCCACTTTATCGCTTTCTTTTGAGTTCTTTTTTATCATGGAACTCTTGTGGAAGTTGCTACAGTAGTATATACTTTATATGTGGTGGTTTTGGGTTGAAACCTGAAGCTAAAAGAGGTTGAATATATTTTATGCTTACACTAATGTTGCTAATAGAATTGTGTTTAGTTTCGTATGAAGGAAGTTTTCAAGTGTAGGGATTAGAGAATGATGAGATGAGTTGAAGAATGGACAAAAGCTCAAGCTTGGGGATGCCCATGCATCACCCCAAGAAATATCCAAGAAGTACAAGCGTCAAAGCTTGGGGATGCCCCCGAGGCACCCCTTCTTCATCGGCAAAAATCAGGTCACCTTTTAAGACACTATATTTTTATTGCTTCATGCACTATGTGTTTTTCTTGGAGCGTCAGTTGTTTTAGTTTTCTTAGGTTGTTTAGTTTGTTTGTTTGCTGCAATAAATGGTTGGACCCCAACAAATTTCCCTTTGGAGGAGATGTACTCGTTTTCATTTGCAAAGAACGCTCTAGTTTTCACTCTTATTTAAAATCGAGTGTTCTACTTTTTCTGCTACTGCTTTTGGTTTTCGTTTTCGCCTTGATATGCGTTCAGATCTTGTCATATCTTTTCATCAAGGTGTATTTTTGCCTCTGATCTTTATTGGTTTTCATCAAAAGAGGTGTTTATAAAAATGTCAAATGGTGTTGGAAAAGAGAAAAAGCTTTGTGCAAAATAGTGGTACAAGAAGGAGCTTGTGTAGACTGCGGCTTAGGCTTTTTCATGTCATGCTTGATGTCTTTTTGATAGTATGCTTAGTGGTTTTGCTGTAGCATGACTTGTCTCAAATAACTGAGATTGCTTAATGAGCCTTTGAAAAAATCATGCGTTGTTTTTATTGTATGGAAGCATTATTTTGGTTTTCTCCTTGATGCTTTATTTGGGTTGACTTGGCGCATGCTGACACATGTTAGACTCTTACAAAGTTGCCTTTAGCCTTCATGATCATTTAGTTTTTGACCTTTGATGCCATCGTATGCTTCTTTTAATGTCGCTTTGCATGATTATGGCCATTATTGCTCTCTTAGTAGGTCGCTCCCAGTCTTTTGCTAGCCCTCGCCTTGTACTGAGTATGAGCTCTACTCGTGCATCCAACTCCTAAAAGCCAAGTTTGCCATTGTGTCCACTATAAATTCCTATGCATGGTATTTGTAAGCCATTCCAAAGTAAAATTTTCGTGTGCTACCTTTCAAAAACCTTCAAAATACTTCTCGTTTTGTGACACTGTTTTCAGCTCATGGGGACGTAGTGGTCGGATTTGCTATCTTCCATATTGTTTATTCCAAAAAGAAAAAAAAGGAAAAAAAGAAAGAAAAAAAGGCACTCCTCCAAAGAATGTGAATGTTGGTGGGCACTCGATGGAATCGGTTAGCCATGGTATGTGAAAGGAAAAGGTGGGGAGGAGTGCCAAGTTTTACAAAAAGAGCACAAGAGTGCCAATCTCTCTCTCAAAAACTTGCTTCATTTTTGTATGGAAGATAGTAAGAACCCCATTGCCAGTTGTTGACAAAGACAACCACCTCTCAAAATCAAATTTTATCTCTGTTTTACAAATGAAAAGCTCTAGCACATGTTTAAATCACTGCTTCCCTCTGCGAAGGGCCTTTCTTTTACTTTTATGTTGAGTCACCACCTTCTTTCTTTATGCACCATTAAGAGAGCATAGTTGTCACTCTTAGTGTGATATGCATTGTCCCAAAGTTCATTGACTGATTCATATTGTTGGTTTCACTTGTTCTTAAATTATTTGTATCTAGTCGCCCTCTTAAACTTTGAGGTGTCCTATGCATTTATGTTTTGCTCTCTTTGAAGGACAAGCTGAAAACCATTTGTATGTTTTTCCTTATGATTTGAACACACGTTTGACTTTCATTGTTTCATTATCATGATCTTTTGTTTGTGTTCATTTGCATGTTTACAACATGGTTGCTAAGTTCTTATTGTCATGATTATATCTTTCATGCCCATGTTTTAAGTTCTATTGATCCCAGCTCACCAATGCTTACATATATGATCAAGATTGTGTAGGTGCATGTCACCTCAAAAATTATTCTTTGTTATCACTTACCTACTCGAGGACGAGCAGGAGTTAAGCTTGGGGATGCTTGATACGTCTCAAACGTATCTATAATTTTTGATGCTCCATGCTTGTTTTTACACCATTTGTATATTGTTTCGTTACACTTAGTGGCATTTTTATGCATTTTCCGGAACTAACCTATTAACGAAGTGCCACAGTGCCAGTTTCCTGTTTTCTGCTGTTTTTGTGTTTCAGAAGTGATACACAGGAAATATTCTTGGAATTGGACGAAACAAGTTCCTGAAGTCATATTTCACGGGGAAGCTCCCAAACATCCGAAGACCTGACGGAGGGGGGCCACGTGGCCCCCACACACAGGGGCGGCGCGGCCACCCCCCTAACCGCGCCGGGCCCACGTGAGGGGCCGTGGTCCCTCCTCTGACATCGTCCCTTCGCCTATATATACCCCCTGACGAGAAAAACCTAAGGGCCCGATCAGTTTGCCAAAATACATTGTGATCCGCTGCCGCCGTCGACCCGAAGATCGGGAGGGTCCAGAAGCTCTTCCCGGCACCCTGCCAGAGAGGGGAATCGCCACCGGAGGTCTTCTTCATCGCCATGCTCGCCTCCGGAGCGATGAGTGAGTAGTCTACCTTGGACTATGGGTCCATAGCAGTAGCTAGATGGTTGTCTTCTCCACCATGTGCTTCATGTTTAGATCTCATGAGCTGCCCTACATGATTGAGATCACCGTTATGTAATACTATGATGTTGGTTTGTTGGGATCCGATGAATATTGGTGTTTATGATTAAGTTGCTGTACTGAATTATATCTTTTGTTATCTCTATGTTGTTTATGATCTTGCATGCTCTCTGTTGTTAGTAGCTATCTTGGCCGAGTAGTTGCTAGTGACTCCAAGAGGGGGTATTTATGCTCGATAGTGGGTTCATGTCTCTATTTCACCTGGGGGAGTGACAGAAACCTCTAAGGTGGTAGATGTGCTGTTGCTACTAGGGAGAAAACAATATTCATATGCTCAAGGGCATATGCTTTGTTTACATTACACACTTTGCTTAATGCAATTATCTGTTGTTCGCAACTTAATACTTCTAGGGTGTTCGGATGATATCCCCGGGGGTGGATTATTAGTCATAGATGCAGTTGGATGGCGGTCTATGTATTTTGTTGTAATGCCCAGAGTGAATCTCATAGTGATCTTCTTGACATATCACGTTATCTTTATTCTATCAATTGCCCAACTGTAATTTGTTTACCCAGCATGTTATTTTATCTATGGAGAGACACCACTAGTGAACTGTGGACCCCGGTCCTATTTTAATCATATTGCAATCACCTGTTTACTTTTCCCACACTGTTTACTTTACTCGCATATTACTACTGTTTTCCACTCGATACACTCATAACCTTTGTTTCAAGCAAACCGGTGAGATTGACAACCTCATCGCAAGTTGGGGACAAAGTATTTGTTTGTGTGTGTGCAGGTTCCACAAACACCTTCAGTCGTCATCGTCTCTCTTCTCCTGATCGATAAACCTTGGTTTCTTAACTGAGGGAAAACTAGCCGCTACACTCATCATACCTTCCTCTTGGGGTTCCCAACGGGCTGGTCATCACCACGCACAAGGACTTACTGCTCCCACGTCAACTAAACGCCACAGTCTTTTCTGGCGCCATCACACGAGTAGCAGGGAACCCCAAGAGGAAGGTGTGATGAATATAGCAGCAAGATTTTCCCTCAGTTACGAAACCAAGGTTTATCGTTCAGGAGAAGAGCAGACAATGCGACTGAAGGTGATGCAAGCTGGCTTAGCGACAGCTTCGGACAATTTATATATGGCGCCTCGTCCAAGCTTTGCTTGCTAGCTACAATGCGGAACCTGCACACAACACAACCAAGTACTTTGCTCCCAACTTGCGATGAGGTTGTCAACCTCACCGGTTTGCTTGAAACAAAGGTTATGAGCGTATCGAGTGGAAAATAGTAGAAGTATGCGAGTAAAGTAAACAGGTGATAGCAATATGATGGAAATAGGACCGGGGTCCACAGTTCACTAGTGGTGTCTCTCCATAAGATAGATAGCACATGCTGGGTAAACAAATTACAGTTGGGCAATTGATAGAATAAGGATAACGTGATATGTCAAGAAGATCACTATGTGATTTACTCTGGGCATTACAACAAAATACATAGACCGCCATCCAACTGCATCTATGACTAATAATCCACTTGTGGCGAATCAATCCGAGAACTCCACAAGTATTAAGTTGCGAACAACAGATAATTACATTAAGCAAAGTGTGTAATGTAAACAAAGCATATGCCCTCAAGCATATGAATGTTGTTTTCTCCCTAGTAGCAACAGCACATCTACAACCTTAGAGGTTTCTGTCACTCCCCCAGATTAAATAGAGGCATGAACCCACTATCGAGCATAAATACCCCCTCTTGGAGTCACTAGCAACTACTCGGCCAAGATAGCTACTAACAACGGAGAGCATGCAAGATCATAAACAACATAGAGATAACATAATATATATTTCAGTATAGCAACTCAATCATAACACCATTATTCATCGGATCCCAACAAACCAAACATGTAGAATTACATAACGGTGATCTCAATCATGTAGGGCAGCTCATGAGATCTAAATATGAAGCACATGGTAGAGAGGACAACCATCTAGCTACTGCTATGGACCCATAGTCCAAGGTAGACTACTCAGTCATCGCTCCGGAGGCAAGCATGGCGATGAAGAAGACCTCCGGTGGCGATTCCCCTCTCCGGCAGGGTGCCGGGAAGAGCTTCTGGACCCTCCCGATCTTCGGGTCGACGGCGGCGGCGGATCGCGATGTGTTCTGGAAAATTAATCGGGTACTTAGGTTTTTTCCGTCGGGGGATCTTTATAGGCGAAGGGGCATTGTCAGAAGTGGACCGAGGTGGTCTCACACCTAGGGGGCGCGGCCAGGGCCTAGGCCGCGCCGCCCTGGTGTGTGGCCCCCTCGTGGCCCCACTCCGTCTCCTCTTCGGATCTCTGGAAGCTTCCGGGAAAAATAAGACTTCAGGAACTTGTTTCATCTAATTCCGAGAATATTTCCTGTGTATCACTTCTGAAACACAAAAACAGCAGAAAATAGGGAACTGGCAATGTGGCGACTTGTTAATAGGTTAGTTCCGGAAAATGCACAAAAGTGCCACAAAGTGTAGTGAAACAGTAGGCAAATGGTGTAAAAACAAGCATGGAGCATCAAAAATTATAGATACGTTGGAGACATATCAAGCATCCCCAAGCTTAACTCCTGCTCGTCCTTGAGTAGGTACGTGATAACAAAGAATAATTTTTGAGATGACATGCACCTACATAATCTTGATCATATATGTAAGCATTTGTGAGTTGGGATCATAAGAACTTAAAACATGGGCATGAAAGATATAATCTTGACAATAGGAACTTAGCAACCATGTTGTAAACATGAAAATGAACACAAACAAAAGATCATGAAAATGAAACAATGAAAGTCAAACGTGTGTTCAAGTCATAAGGAAAAACATACAAATGGTTTTCAGCTTGTCCTTCATAGAGAGCAAAACATAAATGCATAGGACACCTTCAAGTTTAAGAGGGCGACTAGATACAAATAATTTAAGAACAAGTGAAACCAATAATATGAATCAATCAATGAAAACTTTGGGACAATGCACATTATACTAAGAATGACAACTTTGCTCTCTTATGGTGCATAAAGAAAGAAGGTGCTGACTCAACAAAAAAGTAAAAGAAGGGCCCTTCGCAGAGGGAAGCAGTGATTGCAAGTTTTATAGACCTTCAAAAATTATGGTACTTACCGGCTTTGAGCTCTCATTGCCCCCATCATAAGCATCTTGAATGGTTAGAGTTAATGCGAGAACAATTATGATGCATGTGCTTGACAAATCATAAGTCGAAAACCTTGTGTTCCGTGAATACGAGTACCCAAACCTCATGCTACTCAACTTAGAGTCCCAAGCAAGGCTCTTGTCATTGTAAGTATATATGTATCATCGAGAACTGCCAACGGGGTACCTCCGTGCCAGATGACATGGAACAAGCCCACATCAAAATGACAGGACAAGCAGACAATGAACACCTCGACATCTCTTTTATTACCAATTGTATAGCTTTTTATTTTGAGATGCGTCGTCGAATGTCCACCATGGGTATGCTGCAAATTTCCATCATGAATTATGCATGGCTTAGATTGGCGGCCCAGGCGTTTCCCTAACACATATACAAACTCCATGATCCCCACAAGATTCCCAATTCATTTCACACCGCGGGCATCCATAAACAAAAGATCACGATATCAACTCAAATAAGAAGTGCAATGTTGAAAGCTTGCCCCATGACGGCATGGTTGGGCTAGTATCCAACTTACAACTTGCAAGCATAACAACTCAACATAAGAGACCACAATGTCAAATTTTAAGAACAAGAAAAAGTAAAGTGTGCCTTCCGGTTCGTGAGAGCTTTACTAACCAATTTTCGCATAACACTGGTAAGAGTTTAATTTGAAGAGAAGATAAAAGCAAGTCAAATTTACTTGGAATAGCAAATTACTAGTAGGTATGTATGGTGGACACTTTGGAAAACTTTGGATTTTAGGAGTTGGATGCATGAGTAGAGCTCATACTCAGTACAAGGCGAGGGCTAGCAAAAGACTGGGAGCGACCAACTAAGAGAGCAATAATGGCCATAATCATGCAAAGCGACAAAGCGACATTAAAAGAAGCATAAGATGGCATCAAAAGTCAAAAACTAACTGATCATAGAGGCTATTGGTGACTTTGTAAGAGTCTAACATGTGTGAGCATGCGCCAAGTCAACCGAAATAAAGCATCAAGGAGAAAACCAAAATAATGCTTCCATACAATAAAAACAACGCATGATTTTTTTTCAAAGGCTCATTAAGCAATCTCAGTTATTTGAGACAAGTCATACTACAGCAAAACCACTAAGCATACTATCAAAAAGACATCAAGCATGACATGAAAAAGCCTAAGCCACAGTCTACACAAGCTCCTTCTTGTACCACTTTTTTGCATAAAGCTTTTTCTCTTTTCCAACACCATTTGAAATTTTGTAAGACACCTCTTTTGATGAAAATCAATTAAGATCAGAGGCAAAAATGCACCTTGATGAAAATATATGACAAGGTCTGAATGCAAATCAAGGCGAAAACGAAAGCTAAAAGCAGTAGCGGAAAAAAAAGAACACTCAGTTTTTTATAAGAGTGAAAACTAGAGCGTTCTTGGCAAATGAAAAGCAAGGCAACTTCTCCAAAGGAAATTTGTTGGGGTCCAACCATTAATTGCAGCAAACAAAGCTAAACTAACTAAGAAAACTAAAACAACTGACGCTCCAAGAAAAACACATAGTGCATGAAGCAATAAAAATATAGTGTCTTGAAAGGTGACTTGATTTTTGCCGATGAAGAAGGGGTGCCTCGGGGGCATCCCCAAGCTTTGACTCTTGTACTTCTTGGATATTTCTTGGGCTGATGCATGGGCATCCCCAAGCTTGAGCTTTTGTCCATTCTTCAACTCATCTCATCATTCTCCAATCCCTACACTTGAAAACTTCGTTCATACAAAACTAAACACAATTCTATTAGCAACATTAGTGCAAGCATAACATATAATCAACCCCTTTTTGCTTCAGGTTTCAACCCAAAACCACCACATATATAGCATATACTACTGTAGCAACTTCCCCAAAAGTTCCATGATCAAAAGAACTCAAAAGAAAGCGATAAAGCGGCAAACACAAATATTGGCAGAAATCTGTCAAAACAGAACAGCTGACAAAGGTCGAATTTTTGAGGGGTTTTCTGTTGCTCAAATAAAAAAGTGTTCAACTAACGAAAGTTTTGATATAACCTGGGGCATATGCACAAGAAATCGCAGGTCCAAAAGATATACAGAGAATTTATACAAATTTTTACGGTGCAGCATCGAAAATAGTTTCAGGACAGCAACATCCCCAAATCTTACCTCACTCTAATTAGAGGCTTCTCTTGTTACAACAATAAAATAAAAAGGATAAGGAGCGGTCATTACAGTAGTAATGACTTCCAAGACTCAAATAAAAGAAAAAGTACTGAAAATAAAACATTGGGTTATCTCCCAAGAGTGCTTTTTTTAACGCCTTTGAGCTAGGCGCAAAAAATTGCGAATCAAGTAACATCAAGTGATGAAGCATCACTTACCTCAGTAGGCACTTTGGAAGTTCCCGAAGATGATTCAACCTGCAAGTCACCCTTAGTGGAACTAAGAGTCTTACCAATTTTAAGAACATGTTGAGGTTTAAGCGCAGAAACCTTGGGAACATACATAAATTTTTGCTCTTTTCCAACAAACACCTTCTCTTTCTTAAATTTAAGAGAAGAGAAAATTAAACTAAGAGTTTCCATAGACTCCTCTAGTTTACCAATCCTTAAATTTTGATTATCAAGAGTAGTGCTAGCCTCTAAAATGGTGATTCTCTTACCAATATTTTCAATTAATTCACTAACTCGGCTAGCATTTTCTAGGATACTTGGCAAACTTTTTTCTAAAGAGCTGAGCCTTTCTACCACCTCCTCCAAGGTGGTCTCAGTTTTAGCAACATGAATAGGTGGTATTCCCACTAAACTTTCAATTATAGTGCATGCTTCTCCAGCGGGAGTACCCAGAAAATTACCTCCTGTAAGAGTATCGAGAACATACCTATCCCAACTAGATATACCAACATAAAAATTTCTAAGGAGGATCGTGGTAGAGTGCTTTTTGGTACACCTATGATGAGCATTGCTAATACGATACCAAGCATCTTTTAAACTTTCTCCCCCTTGTTGCTTAAAACTACGAACTTCTACTTCAGGATTACTCATTTTAGCAAAACTAAAAGCAAACAAATAAAAACAGCTACCAAGGATTCTAATTTTTTTGGATTTTTGATATAAAACGATGCAAGTAAAAATAAAGTAAAGCAAAACTTAAAACAAAGTAAAGGATGTGTGTGTGAAAAACTCCCCTTGTAGAGGTCTTCCACTTCTTCCCCGGCAACAGCGCCAGAAAAGAGCTTAATGCGACCGAGTTGATGAATTAAATAACCGGCCCGTTGGGAACCCCAAGAGGAAGGTGTGATGAATATAGCAGCAAGATTTTCCCTCAGTTAAGAAACCAAGGTTTATCGTTCAGGAGAAGAGCAGACAATGCGACTGAAGGTGATGCAGGCTGGCTTAGCGACAGCTTCGGACAATTTATATATGGCGCCTCGTCCAAGCTTTGCTTGCTAGCTGCAACGCGGAACCTGCACACAACACAACCAAGTACTTTGCTCCCAACTTGCGATGAGGTTGTCAATCTCACCGGTTTGCTTGAAACAAAGGTTATGAGCGTATCGAGTGGAAAACAGTAGAAGTATGCGAGTAAAGTAAACAGGTGATAGCAATATGATGGAAATAGGACCGGGGTCCACAGTTCACTAGTGGTGTCTCTCCATAAGATAGATAGCACATGCTGGGTAAACAAATTACAGTTGGGCAATTGATAGAATAAAGATAACGTAATATATCAAGAAGATCACTATGCGATTTACTCTGGGCATTACAACAAAATACATAGACCGCCATCCAACTGCATCTATGACTAATAATCCACTTGTGGCGAATCAATCCGAGAACTCCACAAGTATTAAGTTGCGAACAACAGATAATTGCATTAAGCAAAGTGTGTAATGTAAACAAAGCATATGCCCTCGAGCATATGAATGTTGTTTTCTCCCTAGTAGCAACAGCACATCTACAACCTTAGAGGTTTCTGTCACTCCCCCAGATTAAATAGAGGCATGAACCCACTATCGAGCATAAATACCCCCTCTTGGAGTCACTAGCAACTACTCGGCCAAGATAGCTACTAACAACGGAGAGCATGCAAGATCATAAACAACATAGAGATAACATAAGATATATTTCAGTACAGCAACTCAATCATAACACCATTATTCATCGGATCCCAACAAACCAAACATGTAGAATTACATAACGGTGATCTCAATCATCTAGGGCAGCTCATGAGATCTAAACATGAAGCACATAGTGGAGAGGACAACCATCTAGCTACTGCTATGGACCCATAGTCCAAGGTAGACTACTCACTCATCGCTTCGGAGGCAAGCATGGCGATGAAGAAGACCTCCGGTGGCGATTCCCCTCTCCGGCAGGGTGCCGGGAAGAGCTTCTGGACCCTCCCGATCTTTGGGTCGACGGCGGCGGCGGATCGCGATGTGTTCTAGAAAATTGATCGGGTACTTAGGTTTTTTCCGTCGGGGGGGTCTTTATAGGCGAAGGGGCATCGTCAGAAGTGGACCGAGGTGGTCTCACACCTAGGGGGCGCGGCCAGGGCCTGGGCCGCGCCGCCCTAGTGTGTGGCCCCCTCGTGGCCCCACTCCGTCTCCTCTTCGGATATCTGGAAGCTTCCGGGAAAAATAAGACTTCAGGAACATGTTTCGTCCAATTCTGAGAATATTTCCTGTGTATCACTTCTGAAACACAAAAACAGCAGAAAACAGGGAACTGGCACTGTGACGACTTGTTAATAGGTTAGTTCCGGAAAATGCACAAAAGTGCCACGAAGTGTAGCGAAACAGTAGGCAAATGGTGTAAAAACAAGCATGGAGCATTAAAAATTATAGATACGTTGGAGACGTATCAAACACCTAGGGAAAAAAACAAAACATGGTGAATATATCTAGTCCCTGAAACCGAAAACAAAATCATCAGGGTGCAGACTAACAGTAACCATGTAAAATAAATAGCAAAGTAAAAAAAGCTCATGATGGTAAACTTACCATGAGGTACGGCATACAAGCCTTAAACTAGTTTTTTGTCCCTTTTGCATCTGTAGTCTGAATAATGATGTCGACTATGAACTTTGCCCAATTATACCTCAAAATGGCTTTTGTGATAAGAAGTGCAGGATAACACTTTGGGTGACAGTTTTTTCGATAAAGAGCGCTTTTATTACTTAATAGTCATAAGCTTACACCCGACCTCTGCATAAGGATGCACACAGCCCAAAAAAAAGTCTCAACTAAAAGAAAGAAGGCGAAATTACATACCATATTGAGCAACTGTAAAATCGCCTAGCTAGAAGCACCAATCCGTAAGCTATGCGGCCATCCATGTTGGGAAAAAGTATCCCTCGCCGTAGCTTCCAGTCGTGCACAGACCTCCATATAAAGGTCTCGATCCTGAGGACGCTGCAGAGACGACCACAAACGGAGTGTACCAGTAGCTCTGTAGATAACCTACAAAATAGAAGAGTTTTTATCGTTAAACACTTTATCATTTCTACATAGCCGTAGCGACCAAATAAAGGCAATCGCTCCCACCCTAATATACTTTTTAAACCTATTTTCGATTCCATTTAGCCAGTTCCCAAATATATTGGTAACATTGCATGGTGGAAACAAGGTTAAAGCTACTTGGATGACTGACCATATAGATCTAGCGAAACGACAATGGAAAAACAAGTGGTTAATTGTTTCATCCTGATGACAAAAAACACACTTCTTACTTCCATGCCAATTCCGCTTTGCAAGATTATCTTTTGTTAAAACAACTCCTTTACGTAGGTATCATCCAAATACCTTTATCTGTAATGGAATTTTTAACTTCTAGAGCTTGTTATTACTAAGTTTATTGATTGGCACATCGGGTAAAATAAGAGCATTGTACATGGAAGCTACAAAAAATTTGCCATTTCCGTCGTTGGTGCAAAGACTAATGAGGTCAGGAACATAATGAACTTCTTGAGGAACTTTTCATCAGTAGGCTCATTGGGTCCTAGCTGCTCTTCAACTTGGGCTAGTGTTGGTTGTTTGCCGCTGTTGATGCCCATCATCTCAAGAATAAGGCTTGTAGCATCAACATCTTGATGATAGGGTACTGGAATCAAGCCCATAGGTACTCCCATAACTTCGACAACTGATTCTGCATTTATGGGTACTTTTCCCCTGTCCCCGTCAGGCTCACATTTCACTGGGTCGAAACACTCCATCAAGAATCTGCACAACTCTGGATGTAATTCTGAGCACTTGATACGTAGAATTGACCCAAAATCTGCAGCATTTACCAAAGAACACTGATCCTTTGACATCCCCTTGCAAACCCTTACAACCTTCATTGGTGATGACCGGTTGAATAGATTTGACTGTATAAGACAACAAGTAGGCACAAATGATTCCTGGTAACAAATTTACATGAAAAGGTAGAAAATAGAGACAATGCAAAGAAATATAGTATAATGGATGTGTAAATACCTTTTCAATCTTTCCAGCATCATTAGCTTTTGGAATCTTATCATATCCATCTACTTGTTGAGCAACCTCTTGGTTAACATCATCTGATGGTTGAGCTTCACTTATAACTGCATGAACATCATGTGGTGGTGGCTCGTGCTGGCCTTGTGTTGTTTGAACCTTGTGCTATAATCTAGCCTTCATCCTCCTGTACTTAGACTGACCACTCCTCTGCCGGCTCTTTGGAGTTCTCGACTGTTTCTGCCATCATGCAACAAAAATATGAAAACAACATGTATTCAACATGTATTTTAGCAAAAAGTACAGTAGCCAGGAAAAGGAATTTTGTGAAAAAGAATTCTTACCATACTCACAAATGGTATCATTTGCTCCAGGAAGTAGTTAAAAAAGGATTTAGCAAAGTAAACACTAGTGGAAAAAGAGGCTTCTATCCGCCACCTTTAGTCCCCAAACTATTTGGGCCGGGACTAAAGGTGGCATTAGTCCCGGTTCGTGCCGCTGGGGCACGGCCAGCACCTAGTCCCGGTTCGTAATGGACCTTTAGTCCCGGTCGTTAACACGGACCGGGACAAAAGGGTTGGTGGGCGGGAACCCCACGGGCGGCGGCCTTTAGTCCCGGCCCGTGTTAACGACCGGGACTAAAGGATGACCTTTAATCCCGGCCTTTAACACGGACCGGGACTAAAGGCCTTCGCCTACAAAATCGAGCTTCTCTTCCCCCGAGCCTGCCAGTACACTAATGGTGGTCGGAAGCTTGGATTGAGTGGAGAGGTCACGCCCGATTTTTTTATCAAAATTATCCAAGATTTTGAGTTATTTCATCTATCTAATTGGTTCAAAAGGTTAGCAACTTTACTCTCTCATCTTTAATTGCTAATTTAGCTCATATAATGCTCTAGATGTGGTGAGATTTGTGGCTATAAATTGGGAGTAATTATAGGAGTTTATTTGATTTATATAGCATTTGAGCTTAAATTAATTCCTTAGTTTGCACATGTGTAGAGGTGTTGTACTTGTATGTTGACCAAAATGAGTATGAAGTAGAAATTTGTCATGCACATATATAGCTTTTTTTATGCTCAAAAAATAGAGGGATTTGTGGAGTAATTAATGTTAGAAAGTAATGTGGGAGTAATTGTGAGCTTATGTGATTTACAATAATAATTTTTGAGTAGGATTTATTTGCAATAATTTTTGTAACGTTAGAGACTAATGTGGGAGTATATATGATTTATATGCAATGTGAGTTTATTTCTTGTATTAATTTGGTTTATTATATACTTATATAATGATGCAGATGAACCGGCAATGGATGTACGGTAGCCGAGTCTCAAGCGAGTTCATTAAGGGCTTGCAGGATTTTCTCCATGTGGCTGATGCGAACAAGCGGAATGGTTTTGTTGTCTGTCCATGTAGTGTGTGTAAGAATCTGAAGAATTACTCTTCATCAAGAACCCTTCACGTGCATCTGCTTCAGCACGGTTTTATGCCCAGCTACAATTGTTGGACCAAGCACGGAGAAAGAGGTATTACAATGGAAGACAATGAAGAAGAGGATGATGACAACTATCCTGGTTTCCCTGAATATGGTGATACTTTCATGGGAAAAGCTGAAGGGGGAGCGGAATGGGGAGCTGAAGGGGAAGCTGAAGGAGAGACACATGATGAGGCCCCTGATGATCTCAGTCAGACCATTGCTGATGCACGGAGAGAATGCGAAACTAATAAGGAGAGGGAGAAGTTGGATCGCATGTTAGAGGATCACAAAAAGTCCTTATACCCAAACTGCCAAAATGGTCTGAAAAAGCTGGGCAGCACACTTGAATTGCTGAAATGGAAGGCAGAGGAAGGTCTATCTGACTCTGGATTTGAAAAGTTGCTGAAAATGATGAGAAATATGCTTCCAAAGGATAACGAATTGCCCACCAGTACGTACGAAGCCAAGAAGATTGTCTGCCCTCTAGGTTTAGAGGTTCAGAAGATACATGCATGTCCTAATGACTGCATCCTCTATCGTGGTGACTATGAGAATTTGACTGAATGCCCGATATGCACTGCATTGCGGTATAAGATCAGAGGAGATGACTCTGGTGATGTTGAGGGTGAGCCCCCCAGAAAGAGGGTTCCTGCCAAGGTGATGTGGTATGCTCCTATAGTACCACGGTTGAAACGTTTGTTTCGGTGCAAAGAGCATGCCAAGTTATTGCGATGGCACAAAGAGGACCGTTTGTCAGACGGGCTGTTGAGACACCCCGCTGATGGGTCTCAATGGAGAAAGATCAACAATAAGTTTAAAGATTTTGCAGGTGACGCAAGGAACATACAGTTTGGTCTAAGTACAGATGGCTTCAATCCTTTTGGGGAGCAGAGCTCTAGTCATAGCACCTGGCCCGTGACTCTATGCATCTATAACCTTCCTCCTTGGTTGTGCATGAAGCGGAAGTTCATTATGATGCGCGGGTGGATGCACTGCTCGATGAGATAAAGCATGTAGCGCACGACGCCCCGGTCGGAGGAACAAGACAAAAGTAGAAGCGGCGCCGTGCCGATAAAAGGAGCATCGATACGCCATGGCAAGCACAACTCGAAGGCGAGAGTTTCATCCCATGGATGGAGGAAAGGGTTGGGAAATCTCCCGTGGCGGAGTTTCTCGAAGATGTCGTTGGTGCTCATGCCCTACGACATCTTCGGAAGCTCCGCCTCGGAAAAATTTCCCTGCTAGCCCGTGAAAGACTCCATCTTCGGAAGCTCCACCTCGGTTGTGTTTTAATTGAAAATGGCAAAATAGTTAATTGTTTGAATAGTTAGAATAATTGATTTTGAAAATAGAAAATAGTTTTGAATTAGTTATTCAATTTCAAACACTTTTCATATTCAAAGTTTTGTCAGATTCTAAAATATTCAAAAAGAATATTAATCAATATAGTTTTAATTGGAAATGGCAAAATAGTTAATTGTTTAAATAGTTAGATTAATTGATTTTGAAAATATAAAATAGTTTTGAATTAGTTATTCAATTTCAAACACTTTTCATATTCAAAGTTTTGTCAGATTCTAAAATATTCAAAAAGAATATTAATTAATATAGTTTTAATTGGAAATGGCAAAAAATTTAATTGTTTAAATAGTTAGATTAATTGATTTTGAAAATAGAAAATAGTTTTGAATTAGTTATTCAATTTCAAACACTTTTCATATTCAAAGTTTTGTCAGATTCTAAAATATTCAAAAAGAATATTAATCAATATAGTTTTAATTGAAAATGGCAAAATAGTTAATTGTTTAAATAGTTAGATTAATTGATTTTGAAAATACAAAATAGTTTTGAATTAGTTATTAATTTTCAAACACTTTTCATATTCAAAGTTTTGTCAGATTCTAAAATATATAGAAGTTATTCAAATTGAAATTCAAATTTCATATTCAAATGAAATCTGAAAAAATATAAGGCCTTGGCGCGCATTTATTATACCTTTAGTCCCGGTTGGTTCCACCAACCGGGACTAAAGGTCTGGAAATCAGGCGCGAACCGCCGAAAATTCTTTAGTCCCGGTTGAATCCACCAACCGGGATTAAAGACCCTTTAGTCCCGGTTAGTGGTTTCAGCCGGGACTAAAGACCTCCCTTTAGTCCCGGTTGGAGCTACCAACCGGGACTAAAGGCTGGGGGTATAAAAGCCCGCGCCGCCCCTCTTCTTCTTCCCCACTCACACTTAGCGAATTTTCGATCCAGTCGACGGAGGCCCCCGACGCAAAACACGCCGCCGATTGTTGCGGTTGGCCAAAAACTCGCCGTTGCCGCCGTCCCCGAGGCCTCCCCGAGCCGCGCCGTCGTCCCCGTGGCCTCCCCGAGCCGCGCCGCCGTCCCCGTGGCCTCCCCGAGCGCCGCGCCGCCGTCCCCGACGCCTTCCAGATCAATGTCCCCGACGGCCTCCCGCCGCGCCGGCCGCCGTCCCCAACGCCTCCTAGGCCGCACCACCGTCCCCGAGCCGCGCCGCCGTCCCCGAGCCCCTCGGTAATAATTAAGGTGAGGAGATCACCGGCCGCCGCCGCCCCCTTTGTATTTTTTGTTAGAATATTAGGTTAGCGTTTTAGTTAGAATATTAGGTTAGCATTTTAGGTTAGAATTTAGATAGAATTTTAGGTTAGAATTGTTATTTAGTATTTTAGGTTAGAATTGTTAGAATATTTGAAATGTTAGATTTATGTGTACTAAAAGGGGGCGTTGGCCGGGCGCCGACGCGGTGAGGGGGTCTTCCCCCCACCGCGTCGGCGCTCGGCCAACGCCCCCTTTTTTTTGGTTATTGATCAAATCTGTGTACTAAAAGGGGGCGTTGGTCGGGCGCCGACGCGGTGAGGGGGTCTTCCCCCCACCGCGTCGACGCTCAGCCAACGCCCCCTTTTTTTTGGTTATTGATCAAATATGTGTACTAAAAGGGGGCGTTGGTCGGGCGCCGACGCGGTGAGGGGGTCTTCCCCCCACCGCGTCGGCGCTCGGCCAACGCCCCCTTTTTTTTGGTTATTGATCAAATATGTGTACTAAAAGGGGGCGTTGGACGAGCGCCGACGCGGTGAGGGGGTCTTCCCCCCACCGCGTCGGCGCTCGGCCAACGCCCCCTTTTTTTTTGGTTATTGATCAAATATGTGTACTAAAAGGGGGCGTTGGACGGGCGCCGACGCGGTGAGGGGGTCTTCCCCCCACCGCGTCGGCGCTCGGCCAACGCCCCCTTTTGTTTTGGTTATTGATCAAATATGTTTACTAAAAGGGGGCGTTGGATGGGCGCCGACGCGGTGAGGGGGTCTTCCCCCCCACCACGTCGGCGCTCGGCCAACGCCCCCCTTTTTTTTGGTTATTGCTCAAATATGTGTTACTAACTTGTTTTACCTGTCTTTAGAAGAGACATGGATGGTGAAAATGACCCACGCCACCCCGAAGAATTCTTATTTGGCATACGTGAGAATGTATATGTGCCTCAAGAAGGTGCCGATCGAGAAGACCCCAGAGTAGCCGGCCGAGGAGGAGTCGGCCGAGAAGGTGCCGGAGAAGCTGAAATTGAAGATGATGTTTCATCATTTCTTAACCCTTCTGGTGACGGAATGGAGATAGAAATGTTTGATGACGAAGGGCAAACAAACACCGATGCCGAACGACAATTGCAAACAAACGCCAATGGCGAGGTATATAGATTTAGCTTTTGGTGATATGAAGGGAATATGCACATTTGTATTAACGACTTTTTCTTTTTTCAACCCTCCGGATCGAGCAAATCGCATTCTAAACGAGGTCCGAGCCAAAAGTTGAGTGCGAATCAGAAGCTGACCATCGATGTAGTATCTCCAGATGGCAAACTGTTGGAGCCAACACAACACGCAACAAAATTTATAAATCAATGCGGAGTGATTGTTAGGGACATGATCCCGATCACGGTTCAAGAATGGCACGAGCCAAAGAAGGCACGTCTTGGAGCTACTTTTGTGAACAAAAGATCCAAGAAAGACCTTTGGAGGAAGCTCATGGAAAATTTCATTCTACCTTTGGAGTACTCCAAGAAGGATGATGATGGAAATGAAATTCTGGGTGGACGTGAAAGGAGAAGGAGAGTTAAACAGTTCGCTCTCAAGAAGATGGCTGAAGCATTCCGGGGCTTCAAGAAAATGTTATACGCGAAGTATATCGCAAAAAATAAAACTCCAGTGTTCGAAGGAGCATACGAGAAGTTGAGACAACAGTGGCCTGAATTTGTGGCATTCAAGGCATCTGAGAGAGCCAAGGAAATGTCAGAAAAAATAAGAAAAATGCTGAAAAGAAGGAACATCACCATGTTTTGGGGCCAGGCGGCTACGTGAGAGCAGTGCCCAAGTGGGAATCTATGGAGAATGAATTGAGGAATAAAGGAATCACTCCAGGTACAGAGGGATGGCCCGAAAGGGCCAAGCACTGGTGGTACAGACATGGAGGATCGTTAGACCCGGCAACAGGGCAGTGTGTTCATCGGAAACAGACCTTTACTCCCACAGTAAAACTTATTAAGGCAATGGAGGATGCTCAAGCGGGATTGATCCGTGTCGACCGAGAGAACGACGAGCTAACACACGCCCTCGGGAATCCAGAACACACCAGACGAACAAGAGGCAAAGGCGCCGGTGTTCCATGGAAGGAAGGGTTTTCTCAGCACGAAGATCCGTACGGTTACAAAAGCCGTAAGAGAAAGAAGGATCGGGAAGCAGATCGGATCGGCAAGGTAGAACGTGAATTAGCCGACATGAAGAGTATGATACATCAACTTAGCCAGGGAGGCGGATCTCGGCTGCAGGAAGATCCAGCATTGGATCTTAATAGTCAACGGAGAAGCAGCGTGGCTTCCACGGAGGTCCCAGCTGATGAGCATGAAGCACCGGGGTCTCGCTACCCCGTGGATGATGTTAGGGAGATGACAAATTGTGAGCTACATCAGCCAATGAAGAACATGACCATCAAGGTGGCGAGCGGCGACGCTTTACCTTGTCTACCTGAAGCACTCCACCATGAGAACCCGATACCGGCTGGCTATGCTCGTGTCTCAGTGCTTGACATAGTCAGCTCGCTCGAGGACCTAGAGCTTGATTTTTCTACACCTGAAGGGGATCAGAGACTTGGAGATGTCAAGCGCCAAATCGTTTTATGGCAAAAGAAATACATCAAGTTTCCAGGCTCAGCGCCAAGGCCACCGACTCCGAGGAATCCAAGTCCATCCTCCCCCGGTGAACGTTGTCCACCTACGCCGCCCCCGAGTCCACCTCGGGCGCCGCGTTAGCAGACGCCACCCCCGAGTCCACCTCGGGTGCCGCGTCAGCAGACGCCACCCCCGAGTCCACCTCCAGCGCCGCGTCAGCCGACGCCACCCCTGAGTCCACCTCGGGCGACGCGTCAGCCGACGCCGCCCCCTAGTGCACCTCCCGCGCGTCAGCCAACGCCGTCCCCCAGTGCACCTCCTGCGCGTCAGCCAACGCCGTCCCCCAGTGCACCTCCAGCGCGTCAGGCGAAGCCGCCCCCCAATACTACTCAGACGGGGAAAAAGCGGAGCAGGTCCGCTACGATTAGTACTACTGATAAGGTAGTACATAAGACCACGAAGATACCAGAGCCATCGCTAAAGCCTCTTCCCAAGAGAGCTTATGACCGGACTCCCGAGGAAAACGAGGCGATAGTACGCGCCGAAGTGAAGGCATTTCTTGCACCGAAAGTGCCTGAGCCCAAGCCGACATACACGCAGAAACAAAAGGACTGGGCTTATGCTATGCTTACTGCAGAGCCCCAATATAAGATGAATCTGCCATCAGACTATAAACGCGAAATTGAAAGGCAAAGTGACTTGGCCAAGGCAAAAAGAAGCGGGAAACAAATTCCCCAGCTTGGAGAACAGAAGAATCAATCGGTCGCCCCGCTCATAGTCGGCCCCCTCGATATCGATACGTCCTTCAGAGCCGATTTGGAAGAGGACCGATTGTTATTGGACCCCAGAGTAGTAGCAGCTGCTCAACTATTGGGTTTAACTGTAAGGGAGGCAAAACAGAACGCGGACCTCTTGAATGTGCCTCTTGTAGTTATGTTAGGCCTTGAAGAAGCGCCACTGGGAGAGATAGTAGAGCAATATGTACTGGGGGGGCCTCTGATCAAGCCTGAGGACGAACGCGGTCTATCAACACATATGCGAAATCTGCTCGGCTGGTACAAGGTGCATATACAAAAAAAGGACTTCAAACGTTGGATCCTCTTGGACGTTAGAGAGGAGCATTTCTTCAAAAAATACATCTTACATATTCCAATGGACGAATTGTTTCATATATTCAATCAGCGCGATCTCGACAAGTCTACCATCAGTTGCTATTGTGTGTAAGTGATTTATATTCAAGTATCTAGCTAAGCTCGTTCATTGCCTATATATCTTCATTAACTGTATGATTTTTGTATGCTATTATGCAGATTTAAGATGTTTGAATGCAAAAAAAAGGGAATCCATGACGTTGGGTTCATTGACCCATATATCATTAATGAAAGGATGTTAAAAGATCACTCCAGAGACGTGGAGAGGGACCTCTTCAGATTTTTTTTCAAGCAAAGTCTTAAAAGAGAACTTCTATTTCCTTACAACTTCAAGTGAGTGTTTCTATCTTTTAGACATTCATTTTTGCTTACTCGATGTTAAGTGTAATTGATGAGTTATGCATGCGTGTCTACAGTTACCACTGGATTCTGCTAAAGATTCAATTGGACACATCAACTGTTTATATCTTGGACTCATTGGATAAGCCCGACGTCTTGATTAACGACATGAAAGAAATGCTGCAAAAGTAATTTCAATCATTACCCAACTATATCAGCTCCTTTCATTAATTTGCTGATATCAAGTATTTAATAACTCATTTGCTCATTTTCTTTGCCCTGTAGAGTTTGGACACGTTTCAGAAGGTCGGTAACAGGTGAATTCAACGAACATCTAACTTTTAAAAAGAAAAAGGGTTTGGTGCAACCACCGGGGACCAATCTCTGTGGATTCTACGTCTGCGAGTTCATCCGGTGGTATACCAGTGAGCGGAGAGCACATTCCACGGACTTTGATGTACGTAAATAATATTCACAGTTTTCTTTTATTATAATCAATTGTGTTGAGTTTCATCCAACTTATATATATCCATATCGATCTTCTTAAAGTTGTTAGTGATGCAGGAGAAGCTCCTACCAACCCAGCGCCTAAAAGCAATTCAAGAGGAGCTGGCGGGATTCATCATGAGGGAGGTCCTCGATGAGAAAGGAGAACATTATGTGGAGGACGACGAACGCTATCTGTAATTTAGTGATCTCCATGTAACTTAGTTTGTTTTGAAACTTGTTTGAAAAATAGTTGTACATACACTTGTTTGAAATTGTAGTATATACAGTCGCAAGACATCGTATAATATTATATATGCATGCACCAACATGTAATGTGTATGTACTAGTCGTAGAATATAGGTACGGAAACTCGTTTGAAATTCAAATGAACCCTAATCAAGCATAAACCCTAAACCTATAATCTGAAACAGCAATAAAAATAAAAACAAAAACAGAAGACTTTAGTCCCGGTTCTCATTACGAACCGGGACTAAAGGTCCCCGAGACGGCGCTCCCAGCCTTGCCCACGTGGACGGCCATTAGTCCCGGTTCGTTTGCAACCGGGACTAATGGCTGAGGGCCTTTAATCGCGCTTTGCTAGTCCCGGTTTGGAAACCGGGACTAAAGGCCGTTACAGACCGGGATTAATGGCCCTTTTTCCACCAGTGAAAGCCTGTGAAACAAAAGGAAGAACAGTCAGCATCCTTATATGTATAAAATTGTTATGGGCATCTTATGATTATACCGAAAATACAACCAGTGTATGCGCATGATGTATTTATTGACCAAAATTTACATCTTATGATTGTACACAGTGATGACTTACACAAAAAAAATGCAGAATTACACCGTAACACATTATGATTATAGACAAAGATGTATTTATTGACCAAAATTTACATGCTATGATTATACTCAGTGTTACCAGGATGTATATAAAGTGACCAAGATTATAGACCAGTTTTATGACAAATACATTGTTTCCACCTTTATTGCAGAAAAAAATCATATGTAAAAAAGGGACCAATGATGTCACCAGGATGTATATATTGCAAAAAAGTACATGCCACACATAAAAGTACGCTTCATCATGAGTATATTGCTGATCGTACTAGTGCAATGTAAAAACAGAGAAATGCATGAATAAAAATACATCCTTAATTAGCTGACAGATGATTATAAAAGTATTTTTTACACATATCTACATCCTGTTACTACATCCTCTGCACGCACGTAGCATGTATACTGAACACATTTGAAACCCCCCCCCCCAGGGGTTGTATATATTAAGATTATTTTACATCCTGCTACTATACTGCAAATTAGGCTGCTATGAACCAGAAATGATAATCCGCAACTAGTTGCATCCGCATCCCATTTTGCATGACACATTTTTAATTCTCCAAAAGTTTATGCGATAAATCATGGATGTAGATTACGTTGTATTTTGTGTGTCTATACAAATTTCCATCGAAAAATATGATAATTTGTGGTCTGTAGAAAAAAGACAAATGATACGTGAATAACACATGATACTATTCATTTATGTTTTCTTTTTTTCGCAGAGGTCACATATTGTTATATTTTGAGACGAAATTTTTTAGGTGCACAATATACAACATAACTTAGGTCTATGAATTATTTCATATTTTTTTCAATATTTGGAAGTATGACATGCAACTATGGGGTGCACCCGCAACTAGTTGCGAAATATCTGCTCTCGCTATGAACATGAACATGCAACATACTCATATAGAAAAATCAAATATACATGTGGAAAAACCAATGGTACACCCAGCCAATGTATATAGTACCCAACAAATATATGTGGAAATTAAACTTCAAAGTCAATGTATGAGATCTACATTTGGTGGATATGCTGAATGTACATAAGACCCATGTCATCAGCACTGCGACAACTAACCATAGCAGTATAGGACCACCGTGACAAATAAAAAGAGGATCTACACATGAAGCGGTTGAGCGTCCCTGGAACCTGGCAAACGACTGATCACTATGACTACTGGGAGTAAACCTGCCAGAACACACATTCATGTGTAAAAACTAGCTGACGGCTAGTTGGGGCTGTGTGTCTGCGTGTATAATCGTGCCAGCATCTACTCTAAACAGATTATTTTACATCCAAAAATGTAGAACAATATCCCCCGGAACTAGCACATGTGAGCTCTACCCCGCGATAATCACTACCACATGCGAGATAATCTGCGTGAAATCATCACTACAACTGCGGATAAAATTGCCGTAAAATTCGTCATAGTGCCTCGAACAAAAATCAATGAACCCCCGAGTGAGATTGAAGGACTCACCAGAAGCTCACGATGCTCTCCTTCAACGATCCCCCCGACAGTAGCAACGATTATTCGACGATTCGAGGCCTCCCGCGACGAAGGAACTCCCCTGACGACGTCCTGCACCGCCTCTGAAGCTTCGTGATGGCGATGCAGCGCCGCCGGAGCAATACGCTCCACAACAGCGCCCCACCACCTCCGGCCCCCTCCCCAGACCCCGGGCAAGTCGATCCTGCAGTTGGTGCCGTCAAATCTCCGACCCAGCTTCTCCAACGCAGCAGGGACCTAAGCCGGTCGTCCCCATCGAGCAGCACGCTTGCCGGCGGGCAGATTCCGGCAGCAGATCGCGCGGGTCGGGCGAGGAGGAGAGGGGAAGGGAAGGGAAGACGACACCGGAAATTCGAACTAGTGAAAAAGTAAAATGAAAATTCGGGGGAATGGGTGTCAGTAGTTAGGATGGTAACGCTGCTTCATGCTGGCCGCCTGATCTTGATCGAACGAGTCAAACGACGGGGCACCGCGTAAGACAAGGCAGTGCCCAGGCACGAAATAGATTTACCCTAGTTAACCTGGGAAGTTTAACAGTTTGCACGAGTTTAGAATTTAGATGACGTTGGTCCGTCTCAGCATGCATGTGTGGTTTTGAGTAAGCACTACGACTGCATGCACCATCCTAGTAGGGAACAAAAAGAGATCGAGTAGTCCGTTCGGCTCAACCCCAAAAAAGCCCAGTTTTTAGTCATTTGATGCATTGCATGCGGTTGCTAACATATCCATTTGTGAATTGCATCAACCGCGTATATTCTTTGTAGGCATCTACCATTGTCCTGGACTCCTGGTCCTTGCTCCCCAAGGATAGCTTCAGCGACCTCAACCTTATAAGTTCCAGGATATAGAATTGCATTTGATAACCATATGCCATTGTTTCACATACTAGGAAAGTTGGCGCGGCCACACGTGTAGTGAAAAAAAATATTGAGTTGATTAAAATGGGGATTTTAGTAAAATAGAATGTCAGCTGTGTCAAATCTATTTGTGTGGAGAAGTAAGAAGCAGCTAGAAAACTATAGGTAAGAATCATTTAAAACTAAAAATCCATCAGTGAAATCAAAGTAAATATTACAAATAACATAAATAATATTGTGAAATCTATACCATCCATAACAAAATGTTAGGAGAGCCTTTGACAACCCGAAGGTGTTGGCATTCTTTAGTCACCTGTGTCAGTTTTGCCCACCGTTACTCAGAGTATGTTGGCACACAGATCAATAATCTGTCATTCCCGATCTTTATCCCGGACGCACAGGCCTGAAGCAGAGCACGCAGCGCAGAGCACGCATGCACACGTGACACGGAAGAGTCTGAAGCATCCTCAGCACTTCTGGCACACCGACCATTCCTTCCCCCTTTTCTCTCATCTCCAGAGAAGCTAGAGCCACCGTCTCTCCTCAATCATGGCCGTCGGAGTATCGATCGACGCAGGCGACCACACTACAATACTCCTCATGGCCTGCACCGCCGATTTGTCACCACCGCCAGCTCCTCCTGCCCTTGCTCGTGCCGTATGCGCACAGCCTAGCCCGCCTTAGAGATGTTGCTTGGAGAAAGCTTTCACGGATCAGCGCTCAGCGGTGCCACGAAGCGCTAGAAGCTGAGGTCCATCCCGCCACCACCGCTTGGACGAAGCGGGACGCACACCCGCCGGTGGCAGTAAAGCTATGGAACCGGAGCTCGATGCGCCACTACGCCATCCTTGGGAACGGTGGCTTGGACCCTGTTCGTTTTGTGGCCGCTCAGCAAAGGCGACCATAGAATCATAGGAGCCGCTTGGACCTCCTCACCATGGCCGCAGCCTGCAGGTCCACCCGCTGTGAGTGAGGAAAATAAAACAGAACAACATGGTGTTGCCTTTGTTTCCGTTCATGCTGTCTCTTTTTTTTGACATAGCCGAAAGGTCTTTTTTACTTGTACTTATCTCTTGTTTAATTTTGCATACTAAAACTTGCGATTAGCTTTCTTCTCTTTTCTCTGTGTGATGTTCATAGATGGTACTGAGCTGCTGAAACCTGAGAAAAATCAATCCAACATAATCAAGCAGTCAGGGGCGCAAAGGAATCAACTTAAAGAATGGCAGGTACATGCGCTAACTCTTTTTTCTTCCAAGATGTTAATTCGTTGATCTATTGAACATGACATTCATACCTAGTTACATATCAGAAGTTGTATACCACCACCATACTGTGCAATTCTACTCTTTTAACCAAAAAATTATGAATGTCGTGAAGCTTAGTCAGTATAAGTTCAGCAGACCATGTAAACGGTGAATAGCTCAGAGGGTTTACTCCATTCAGAATGCATCAGGAGGAAGAATTAAAATATATTTAGCTTCCTAGACGTTACTGCATGCTGCAACACAGCATCAAAAAGAGCAACTCCAAACATATGGGACGATTCCTACAATGTCCAGAGTGGCTAGCTAAGACAATTAATCAAAAATGAAAAAAAAACCCTTGAATCTGAGCAACAATGTAGGATGCTTCAGTTCATTTTGACTTGGTTGATATTTATTGTAGAAATCTCAAGTTATCGTAAAGACTAATGTGAGTAGCAAATGTTGAGGGGAACAAATTATAAAAGGCACTGCCTATTCCTTTGAAGGAAGAGTACGATAAGACATACATGGTAACATAATGAACTTCTCGTTGATAATAACCACAGGTTTTCTTGATTGGCCTTTTTTTTTGTTGAAATAGGTACCTCTACGTAATCTAGGATCTGAACCAGAAATTCCCAGTGCAAGGCAGAGGAAATTTCTTCAACTCAGGACACACATCTATGAGAGTGCTGCATTCTGTTTCCTAAAACAACACCCGCAATTCCAACATAAATCCTGTCAGAATATGGAAATAAAGAGGTAATCTGCTACTATTTTTTTACACAATGAAACTATTTGTGCTCCTAGTATATACGTGCCACATCAAGCTAGCTCTGCATAGCCTCGGTTATTCAGGGAAAAAAATGAAGAAAGAACAAAGAATCCTACCTGAATATCATGATAATATAACTTACATCCAACACCTCACCACTTTATCCTAACAATAAAAAAAGTGATCATGTGCTTCGAATCAAGCAACCAGTTTTGAAGTAACATTACATAAACAAACCTTTCTGCAGGGAAGAAAAGAAAACCTTAAATGCCAGTTTCCCATCTCCGATATTTAACTATATGGAGCATTACCATGAGTCGCAATTAAAAAATATGCTGAACTGTAATACTTCCGCATGAAAAACGAATTTAGAATCCACAACTACTTTATACTCAAAATTCTAGGTTAGGATGATAGTTAGCAAGAAATCTAATAAATAAAACAGAGGGATGCATCTCAATTAGGAAGAATCAAAAACCACCATATTTACATAATTCACATAAATTTAAAAGGTGAAAAGCAGATGCATTGAATGTATATTTACATTGGTACTAACAATCAGGATACGCTAGCTAGAAAATTACAGAACAAACATAATGGAAAATTTTAAATCGAGAACCTAGACGTTGTTTAATCTAAATGTTGGACCATATCCGATCCTTTCTATATATTCATCAACTTTTATGGACTCCAACCCATGGAACAATATCTGCTCGATGAGAATAAGAATAGGCACCCGCTATTTCATCCCGTTCAGCATTACATGTAAAGGCGCTAAATCATTGGCTTTTGGTGGGCAAAACTACCCATTCTAACCACAATGAAGAACAATGACTTGAACTCCGAAAGCTACTTAAAAAAGATTCAAAAAATATGTATACACTTGCACAAGCCGGCAGGATGAAAACTGAAGGTGTATTTGGAATCCTTTAGAGATGATTATCTGAGACATTTTAACCTCAAGGAAATATTTATTAGAAATCATTGGTGTGCTCAATATATCATCTTACCTTATGCTCCTAGATGTCTACCTACAGAGTATATTCCACAACAGAAGACCACATCCAGTTTTCCTACATGAGAGAGTCATCATACTCATTATATTAGTGAAGTAAGAAAAGAAAAACACATAAAGTAATCCTTTGAGCCACTGCAAACGCAGTCATCTAATCAGGTGTGTGTGTGTGTGTGTCGCTCTACAGCCTAATGCAATGGTTCTTTAGATGAAAATCCTATTCCTGACAATCACATACGCCGCATACGCACCTGTGGTAAAATAGAACAACAGCAAAATTGCAAGATACGCAACCTTGCAAGCGTCTGAAAAACAATCTACTGAATAGCACCCAAGCATATGAACCTTCAGAGCACATCGGACGCTCATAGAGCTGGCAGCGGTGATGTTCTGAGCCTGCACACTACTCTAGGGATGCATAGCCTAAATGAAGTGCCCATCAGGTTCGTGTCAGACCATGGCGAGGGAGGAAGCAGATCCATGAGAACAAAATTAATACTTGGGTCTTGTGTCTCTCCCTAGCAAGCACACCCAAGTCATGGAGGGCCGCCGCAATGTCCTCCTCCCGTCCTCCCCTCCGTTGTCATCTTCAAGAGTAAGGTGAGGAAAATCATGGGAAGCCGACGTCCACCACCAGCTGCTGCATCAAACGGTGCAGCGCCTTGAAAGGCTTGAGATCCTGGCGCCACATCGAAGCAGTGACTTCACATCGAAGGAGTGACTGACCGGGCTTGACCCTTGATACGCGGGCCGGCCAAGGAGAGAGAGAAGGCCAGTGTTGTTGGAAAGGCGAAGGATCTGCAGTGGCGTTGCTCAATGAACTGCCATCGCTGCTTCTGGCACTGCCCGCCACGGTGTCACCATCCGTGCTCTCCAGAGAAAAAATTGAAGCGCCATGGGACCAATGAAGAATACCCTGGTGGACGCAGCTGATGGCGGAGCCATGGGGGAATTCCAAGACGATGGCCGCCGTTCCCCACTGCCTCTACCTCGTCGCCGAAGTAGCACCGCCTGCTTTCACCTAACTCAGGCCCAGTGCCGGGCTCTTCCCCATGACATACATCGACGGCTGCTGCAGCGCCACTCAACGCTCGGCCGCAGTGCGTCTGTTCTGCCTCCACTCGAAGCCGGCCTCCGCAAGCCTCATCTCCAGCCGCGATGCTCTCCATGCCTTTTCTCTTAGAGGAAAAAACATGAGGAGGCGATGGTGAGAGAAATTGGAAGATAAGAAAAAGGCAAGCTCTGTCTAGCACAGACAGCGGGAGTTCTGTCCCAGCCAAGGTGTGGCTTGAGGAGGAAGAGGAGGGGAGGCCACTACAACAAATGTGTTGACTAGTGACATTTTCTTTATGACTCTAGAGAAAAGTGTCATAAAATAGTGACGATTTTGTACCAGATCGTCATGGGCTAATTGAGGAGGCCAACAGCCCTAAAAATTACAACGATTTGAAGCAGAAACGTCATAACCCAATGGACACAAAATCGTCATAATCTATCCCATGCAGTTTCAGATCTTATCTGGAGCCGCTTACGATGAATTTAGATCGTCATATGCTGCTGTTACCATATTTTTGTAATAGAATAGAGTGACTAGGCTGACACATTAGAATTCACTTACATGTCATGTCTATGTGGCTATTTAATTAGCAAATTTTAGCCAACTAGATCCCACCAACCGACATGACAGTTGGGTCCCACAGACGGGTCCTACCAACAGATAGACCTGGCAGGCGGGTCCCATAAGCTGACAGGTAGATCACACCAACTGACCTGACAAACAGGTCCCACATGCGGGTCCAACAGATCTGGCGGGCCGGGTCCGAGGCATCTGACGGGCGGGCCAGTCTGACGGTCGGGCCCCACGATGGGGTCCACGGACCTGACAGGCGGGTCCGCTGGCCAACGGATCTGGGATGTGGCAAAATGGAATTTCGTGCGCAGCTGGCGGGGGTCGAACCCGCGACCTCCCTACTCCGCCGGACATGACTAGCCACCCGGACTGAGACAACCTTGTGATTCAATCCCATCGGACTTCTTTATAATCATTTGCTCTTTCGCGTAGTTGGGCCTGGGCCGCTTTTGTGAAGATTTGGCCAACGGATCCGGGATGTGACACTCGATAATGTTTTTTTTTCATTTCTTTTAAGATTTAAACACAAAAGATTTGAAGAATATTCAATACAAAGCCAAATGAATTCAAACAAACTTCATAAATTATGTTTATTACATATATAATAATATAAAAAAATTCTCCGGAAAACAAATTTAGAAAACAAAATTTAATCACTAGAATGCCATTATGGTGTATATAAAATATGGTCAAAAGAGCGGGCATGACATTTGTTAGCTATGTGTTGAATCTTGAAAAATCTTACTAGATCTATGATAAAATAGATAGTTTTGTACCTAGAAATGATTTTAAAAAAAATTAGTAAACTATTATGCACATGTAGTTCAAATTTGACCCGCTCCCAATTGAATCGATAAATATTTGTCTATTTCTTGAGGGGCGGCTAGAAACTTTTTCCATGCAAAGAACTGGTGAATTGTACATCAAATATGATATAATAGTTTTTAAAATTACGGTGGTCCATTTTTGCAACATATTTTTGATAGGCGCTTCACAAAAAATCTTTTTTCAGCATTAAGAAAATGAAAAATGAATTTTTTTATGCAACAAAAATTAAAACTTCCCAAATAAATATTGTTTTTCATCCTAAGAGACACACATCTGCACAATATAAGGTAATTTTAATAAACTATGCCATGATTGTTGCCATAACTAGCTCATTTGGCTTAAAAGCCATGAAACTTCGTACGAGAGAGCTCTTTTTTGTGAACACCTTTTCAATATAGTTGCAATATTCTAAGTTTATTATTTTTCCTATAAACTAGGTCACATAACATGACACAACGTGAAGGATTTGTGTTGTTTTAATTTTTTTTGAATTTCTTATGCCGATTTTAAAATGCGGCCAAAACGGTGGGCGTGATCGCTCCTAGGTCGGGATCGAATACTGCCAAACTCTTTATGGATCTCTGATGAAATAGATAGTTGTGTACCTAAAAATGATTTTTCAAAAAAAATATGAGCAAACTATGAAGCACATGTAGTTCAAATTTTACCCGCTTCCAACTAAATCGGCGGATATTTGTCAATTTCTTGAGGGCTGGCTATAAAACCTTTTCCATGAAACAACTGGTGAATTGTTCATAAAATATGGTATAATATCATTTAAAATTTTGTTGGTACATTTTTGTAACGTATTTTCGATAGATGCTTCACAAAAAAACTCATTTTTTGCGCTAAGAAAATAAAAAATGGATTTTTTGTGCAATGAAAATTAAAACTTCCCAAATCAACATTATTTGCCATCCCAAGATTCACACATGTGCACAATATGGGATCATTTGAACAAACTATGCCATGGTTATGGTCACAACTAGCTCATCTGGCTTGAAAGCCATGAAACTTCATACGAGATAGCTCTTTTTTGTTAACACTTTTTCAAAATGTTTGCAATATTTCAAGTATATTATTTTTCCGGGAAACTAGGTCACATAACATGACACAACGCGAAGGTTTTATTTTTTTTATTTTCTTATGCCGACTTGAAAATACAGCCAAAATGGCGGACGTGACCGCTCCTTAGTCGGGATAGAATCCTGCATAAATCTTTATGGATCTGTGATGAAATAGATACTTGTGTACCTAAAAATATATTTTTTAAAAAAGTTGAGCAAACTTTGAAGCACCTATAGTTCAAATTTGACCCGCTTCCAACTGAATCGGCAGATATTTGTCAATTTCTTGAGGGGTGGCTATAAAACTTTTTCCATGAAAAGAACTACTGAATTGTGCATAAAATATGGTATGATATTTTCTAAAATTGAAGTCGTCCATTTTTGCAACTCATTTTTGGTAGGTGCTTCACAAATAACCGTATTTCTAGCGCTAATAAAATAAAAAATGAACTTTTTATGCCAAGAAAAGGAAAACTTCCCAAATCAACATTGTTTGTCATCCCAAGATGCACACATGTGCACAATATGGGGTTGTTTGAACAAACTATGTCGTAGTTGTGGCTATAACTAGCTCATTTGGCTTGAAAGCCATAGAACTTCGTACGAGATAGCTCTTTTTTATTAACACTTTTTCAAAATGTTTGCAATATTCCAAGTTTATTGTTTTTAATGGCAACTAGGTCACAAAACATGATACAACGCGAAGGATTTGTATTTTTTTGATTTTCTTTGAATTTCTTATGCCAACTTCAAAATGCGGCCAAAACGGTGGTCGTGACTGCTCCTAGGTCAGGATAGAATCTTGCCAAACTCTATATGGATCTCTGATAAAATAGATACTTTTGTACCTAAAAATGATTTTTGGAAAAAAAACATGAGCAAACTATAAAGCAGCTGTAGTTCAAATTTGACCCGCTTCTAGCTAAATCAATAGATATTTGTCATTTTATTAGGGGTGGCTACAAAGCTTCTTCCATGCTAACAACTGGTGAATTGTGCATAATATATGGTATAATATCATTTAAAATTTGGTTGTTCTATTTTTGCAACATATTTTTTGGTAGACGCTTCACAAAAAAAACCCATTTTTAGAACGCAAAAAAAGGAAAATGAGTTTATTTTATGCTAAGAAAACGAAAACTTTACTTTTTTGGTGTTATGAAGATCAAACAACACCTTATACAAAATTAATAGTAAAGATTTTTATAATATTTCTTTTCTAAAATAATTAGAAAAGGTTTAAAGAAAATATATCAAAAAATGCAGAACCAGTCCTGTTACAGTTGTTTCAGTCCAATAACAAGGCAGAACTAGTCCTGCCACGGATCACTCCCCTAAAGCTGATCTGGGCCGTCCACGCCTTGATCCAACGTTGCTCAGCTGTTGTTTATAAATACGAGCGCGCGATGGAAACCCTAACCCTCCCCTTCTCCCACAGCCGCCAATGCCACCTCCCTCCTCTCTTCTCTTCCCCGACCCACCCGTGCCAGATCCCGATCCAGGACCCTCCCCATGCCATATCCCGATCCAGGACCCTCCCTGTGCCAGATCTCGATCCAGGACCCTCCTCGCGCTTGCCGACCCTTTCTCTATCTCTGGCGCTCGGCCGGGAGAAGGACGGCCAGCGTGCAGTTCGTGAGCGACGACGTGTTCTACGCCGAGCTAAACGAGATGTTGACCCGGGAGCTGGCCGAGGACAGCTACTCCGGTGTGGAGGTGCTCGTGACCCCGATGCGCACGGATATCATCATCCGGGCCACCAGGACGCAGATCATCCTCGGCGAGAAGGGCCGCAGGATCAGGGAGCTCACCCCCGTCGTCTAGAAGAGGTTCATCTTCTCAGAGAACGGCGTCGCGCTCTACGCCGAGAAGGTCGTCAACCGTGGCATCTATGCCATCGCCCAGGCCAAGTCCCTCCGCTACGAGCTCCTCGGTGGCCTTGCTGTCCGCAGGTATAATCGCGGCCCATTCTTTGTTGTTCTTTTCCATGGATTGGATTTGTAGATTCGCTCGTAGTAAGTTGCCATAGGTGGTTCTTGTTAATTTTTCTGGCTCCAAGTCTGATGCGTAGCTGTTGTGTGAGGTCCTGTAGATAAAACAGAAATAATTAGCTCATGCCTACTATCTATGTGTGTTAAATCGAAGAATGTTGCTTGTTTCAGAAAAAGAGAGATGCTTATTTTTTACATCTGATTATTTGAACTGGATCTTGAATTAGCTTATGCCAACTATCAGTGTTATGAATCGAACAATGCTGTTGTTCTTTTAACCATGGAGTTGCTGTTACTGTGTCCTTGCATTAACCATGGAATATGTCCTCTATCGTCATGCTTCCATACATATTGTATAGAAACCTTAGCATATTGGTGCATTGGACCTTTGATCAACTGTAGCAATGATTATACCAGTGTTAATCTATTTTGCCACCTTTCTCTTCATTATCTGTGACACACATAGAAGAAAATCCCTCCAATTTCTGTTTACATTATGTGTGAAACCCCCTCCTTTATCTATCTTGGTTCTTCATTACTCCCTTTTTTTTCTTACTTAGGCTGTTTCACAGACCTCAAGCATTCTGATTTTGTTTGTGTTATAAGCTCGGTCAATACTGTTGTAGTGTTAAGTAATTCGAGTGTACAAGCAGCTTATAAAGTTGGTCTATGAATCCCCCTGATTTTGTCTGTTCACTATTGTTTCAGAGTATAGGCTGTTGCCATGCTATTGTTAGTCGAACCAGCGTCTTGGTGTGAGTTGCTTATCAAGTTGACCATCATTGTGCTATATGGACTATTTGTTTTGCCAATCACTTACAAGCTTCTACAGGACTGCAATGCTTTTTTGTTGGGTCTGTTTGTCTTTAGATGTTGATGGGTTGTCTCTTGTTAGTTGAAACATGATTAAGCTTCTAAAGTGAATTCCAGATCGATGGAACGCTTGTATTTGTTGTATCTCCTGTATGTTCTTGTAGCAGTCTTATACGTACTAGCCTGACATATGCATATTTGCAGTTACTGGAACTTTGAAGGGCTATGATCAGTTGCTGAACCTAGTGCTGGATGAAGCAGCTGAGTCTGAGAGAGGTATCTACTTTCTAGTCTTACTACATCTGTTTTTCTTAATCATTGGCAACCGGCCTATTTCTCTGTGGCTGGCTTGTTTGTTCGTCTTGCAATGCTGTGTTCCACTAACATATGGGCAAGGTTAAATATTTACTGGTGCTCTGAATGGATAAATAAATTACAACTAATGTTGAACTATTGAGTATATTATTTGTAGATGTTCTCTTATTATTATTTATGGACCTGGTTATCTAGTACGTACTGCAGTGGTAATGTTCTATTTTTGCCTGTGAACCTGGGTACGTAGTGTGTACTGCTGGCATGTCCTTCTATATGTATCCGTGAACCTGATTATTTAGTCTGTACAATCGTGACGTCCTTCTGTACTGACTAGGAAATTGCTTGTTGACACGTTTGCATGTTTGAACCATTTTGATACAGAACTGGGCAGTATGTATGGGAAGATCACATGCCATGATATGTGTCAGGAAAGGAACTAGTCTTGGGGAAGCTATTTCCTTTAGTTGTTGTGATGATCACCAGGCATCAGCAGATACATCAGTAAGTATCCTTGATGCTTATATTTTACTTTTTTAACCTGCAGCAGTAGCATCCTTGATGCTTACTGACAACTACCTCACTTGGTTCTTGCAGATCTGATGGAGTGCGTGCTGCAACTGAAGCAGTGGCACTGGATTCTCAGTGTCGAGCTCACCGTGCTGCAACCAAAGCAACGCTGTCCTCTCCGGATTAGTTAAGTCTTTGGTATATCCCATTCTCTTTGTTACTTGGCTGATGGGCCATGATGCCATGCATTATTTTGAGTCAAATTCGTAGGCATTATGGAAGCTATGGTCTAAATAGCTTTGTATTAGGATTTGGTTTGGTCGCTATGATCATTATTCTTTCTTTAGAAAATATAAATGCTTCCCTAAAAATAGTAAAATATAAAGGCGCAGTTATCTGGTAACCTAAATAAGTTTCAACTATTTTTTACAGTAATGGAGAAAATTGAAGAAGCTTGAAGCGCCCCATGCAGGTTGTTGTGGCATTGTTGGAAGGAAGAGATCCCTGTCATGGACATGGAGAATGGGAGCCAAGTCTGGTCGCCTAGAAGGACATGCTTTTGGTTGACATGCTTTGGGTCTTGTGATATTGCATTTGGTTGACTGGAAGGACATGTTTTGCTTCTACTATTGATGGATATTGCATGCTGTAGGATATTGTCATGTTGTGGATTTACATATTTGGCTAAATTCTGTTCCAGCCTTGTATATATGTGTTCTGTGGCGATTTTGTTATGCTTGTGAAAACAATTTTATCTGTTCATTGCTTCTTATCTGGTATTTAATTGTCAAATCGTGAGAAAATAAGACCTAACCAGTGGGACCAGTATGATTATAGAAACTGACAAGTGGGACCAGTGCGAAAATTAAACCATCCCAATAAAAAATTGACTGTAAAAGACCTAGGCCCAAAATAGAAAAATGATGTAAAAAGGCTATACGGCCCAATAGAGATATTGACCAAAACAAGGCTAAGGCCTAGGAAAAAAAGGCTAGAATTATTGGGCTTGGCCCATATAGATCACTGAAATAGACTGGGCTGATTTTGATTTACATGGCTGCCACGTGTATTCCACATTGGATTGATGATGTGGCCTCTTGCCACGTCCCTGCCACATCGAATTGCTGATGTGGCCTCCTTAAACTGCTGATGGCGATATTATATCGTCATAACCGTTATGACGGTCCAATATCGTCATAGACGGTTATGATGATTTCAGTAGGATCGTCACGTTCAGTCATCAACGACGCCCCGTTTTTGATGATGATTTTTTCGTCATAAAATCGTCACAGATCAACCATTATGACAATTTAGTGACGAATTTTGAGGGTCACCAGTCAACACATTTCTTGTAGTGGGCGAGAAAAAAGAGCAGGGTAGTCGGCCGAAGCCTATCCATGGGGCGGAAATGATGGAGTGTCCAGAGAGGGAGAGAAAGGCACTGGATAGGAGGAAAAGCAAGATAAATTTTAGTAGGAGTCCTCTTTTAAAGCGGTGGATGCTTTTGAGGTGTCCACTTCTAGAAAGACCTAGCCAATTTCTTTGAGTCTCTAGCAAAGAGTTCTGTAGATGCACGAATTACTGTTCATTTGAGTAATGAACAGTGGCAAAAGCAGACTTGGCATCGATGAGAGCTCGCTATATCCTTCAACTTTTATATAGTTAGGATTAACTAACTCTGGAGTCATCTGAGATCTTGATCTAGTGATACTCCCTCCAAATTTGAAAATAATTGTGATCTTGAAGTGCATTACTTTATTGTTGGCCGTTTTTGTTGATCTATTTGAAGCAACAACAAATATTTATTGGTAAAAGATACAAGAAGGCGCCGCACTAGAGAATGCGTGTGTGGCGGTTGCCTTAAGATTCACGTCGCGGCATCTAACGGGCGGGCACACCGCTCTGGTTACCCACGTTGTTGTTGCCCACGTCTTGCTTGTGGTGGCACAGTGTTGATGTAAATCACCGTCCAGTTGGGAACCCCAAGAGGAAGGTATGATGAGCATAGTAGCAAATTTCCCTCAGTAAGAAACCAAGGTTTATCGAATCCAGTAGGAAAAAGCCTAACTCCAGAAGGTGATGCTTGCTAGCCTAGTGACACTCCAACAAGGGCGCCATTTACGACACTTGTTGACACGCCTTCAACTAGTAGCAACGCGGAACCTGCACACAACACAACCAAGAACTTTGCTCCCAACTTACGATGAGGTTGTCAATCTCACCGGTTTGCTATAAACAAAGGAATGAGCGTATCGAGTGGAAAGCAATAGTAGTATGCGAGTAAAGTAAACAGTGCGAGTAAAGGAAATAGGACCGGGGTCCACAGTTCACTAGTGGTGTCTCTCCATAAGATAAAATAACACATGCTGTGTACACAAATTACAGTTGGGCAATTGATAGAATAAAGATAACGTGTGCTGCGTTTGATGGCGCCCAGTTGACGAGGGAGATTATTCTTCTGCGTTCCCCGGCAACGGCGCTAGAAAATAGGCTGCTACTCCAAATGAATGTTGCTACAGATAGTCCTTGTGCGTGGTGGATAACCAGCCCGTTGGGAACCCCAAGAGGAAGGTATGATGAGTATAGCAGCTAGTTTTCTCTCAGTTTAAGAAACCAAGGTTTAATATCGGTCAGGAGAGGAGAGACAATGACGACTGAAGGTGATGCGGAACCTGCACACACACAAACAAATACTTTGTTCCCAACTTGCGATGAGGTTGTCAATCTCACCGGTTTGCTTAAAACAAAGGTTATGAATGTATCGAGTGGAAAACAGTAGAGTATGCGAGTAAAGTAAACAGTACGAGTAAAGTAAACAGGTGATAGCAATATGATGTAAATAGGACTGGGGTCCACAGTTCACTAGTGGTGTCTCTCCATAGATAAAATAGCACATGCTGGGTAAACAAATTACAGTTGGGCAATTGATAGAATAAAGATAACGTGATATGTCAAGAAGATCACTATGAGATTTACTCTGGGCATTACAACAAAATACATAGACCGCCATCCAACTGCATCTATGACTAATAATCCACTCCCGGGGATATCAATCCGAACACCCTAGAAGTATTAAGTTGCGAACAACACATAATTGCATTAAGCAAAGTGTGTAATGTAAACAAAGCATATGCCCTTGAGCATATGAATGTTGTTTTCTCCCTAGTAGCAACAGCACATCTACCACCTTAGAGGTTTCTATCACTCCCCCAGGTGAAATAGAGGCATGAACCCACTATCGAGCATAAATACCCCCTCTTGGAGTCACTAGCAACTACTCGGCCAAGATAGCTACTAACAACGGAGAGTATGCAAGATCATAAACAACATAGAGATAACAAAAGATATAATTCAGTACAGCAACTTAATCATAAACACCAATATTCATCGGATCCCAACAAACCAAACATGTAGAATTACATAACAGTGATGTCAATCATGTAAGGCAGCTCATGAGATCTAAACATGAAGCACATGGTGGAGAAGACAACCATCTAGCTACTGCTATGGACCCATAGTCCAAGGTAGACTACTCACTCATCGCTCCGGAGGCAAGCATGGCGATGAAGAAGACCTCCGGTGGTGATTCCCCTCTCTGGCAGGGTGCCGGGAAGAGCTTCTGGACCCTCCCGATCTTCGGGTCGACGGCGGCGGCGGATCGCGATGTGTTCTGGAAATCTGATTGGGTACTTAGGTTTTTTCCGTCGGGGGGTCCTTATAGGCGAAGGGACGTCGTCAGAGGTGGGGCCAGGTGGCCTCACACGGTGGTGGCGTGGGCCAAGGGCTGGCCGCGCCACCCCTATGTGTGGGCCCCTGGTGGCCCCTCTCCTACTCCTCTTCGGATCTCTGGAAGCTTCCGGGTAAAATAAGACTTCAGGAACTTGTTTCGTCCAATTCCGAGAATATTTCCTGTGTATCACTTCTGAAACACAAAAACAGCAGAAAACAGGAAACTGGCACTGTGGCACTTCGTTAATAGGTTAGTTCCGGAAAATGCATAAAAGTGCCACTAAGTGTAACGAAACAATAGGCAAATGGTGTAAAAACAAGCATGGAGCATCAAAAATTATAGATACGTTTGAGACGTATCAAGCATCCCCAAGCTTAACTCCTGCTCGTCCTCGAGTAGGTAAGTGATAACAAAAGAATAATTTTTGAGGTGACATGCACCTACACAATCTTGATCATATATGTAAGCATTGGTGAGCTGGGATCATAAGAACTTAGCAACCATGTTGTAAACATGCAAATGAACACAAACAAAAGATCATGATAATGAAACAATGAAAGTCAAACGTGTGTTCAAATCATAAGGAAAAACATACAAATAGTTTTCAGCTTGTCCTTCAAAGAGAGCAAAACATAAATGCATAGGACACCTTCAAGTTTAAGAGGGCGACTAGATACAAATAATTTAAGAACAAGTGAAACCAACAATATGGATCAATCAATGAACTTTGGGACAATGCATATCACACTAAGAATGACAACTATGCTCTCTTAATGGTGCATAAAGAAAGAAGGTGGTGACTCAACATAAAAGTAAAAGAAAGGCCCTTCGCAGAGGGAAGCAGTGATTGCAAGTTTTATAACCTTCAAAAATTATGGTACTTACCGGCTTTGAGCTCTCATTGCCCCCATCATAAGCATCTTGAATGGTTAAAGTTAATGCGAGAACAATTATGATGCATATTCTTGACAAATCATAAGTTGAAAACCTCGTGCCCCGTGAATACGAGTACCCAAACCTCATGCTACTTTATTTAGAGTCCCAAGCAAGGCTCTTGTCATTGTAAGTATATGCATATCATTGAGAACCGCCAATGGGGTACCTCCGTGCCCGATGACATGGAACAAGCCCACACCAAAATGACAGGACAAGCAGACAATGAACACCTCGACATCTCTTTTATTTGCCTTTTGTTTAGCTTTTTATTATGAGATGCGTCGTCGAATGTTCACCATGGGTATGCTGCAAATTTCCACCATGAATTATGCATGGCTTAGATTGGCGGCCCGGCATTTCCCTAACACATATACAAACTCCATGATCCCTACAAGATTCCCAATTCATTTCACACCGCGGGCATCCATAAACAAAAGATCACGATATCAACTCACATAAGAAGTGCAATGTTGAAAGCTTGCCCATGACTGCATGGCTGGGCTAGTCTCCAACTTACAACTTGCAAGCATAACAACTCAACATAAGAGACCACAATGTCAAATTTTTAAGAACAGGAAAAAGTAAAGTGTGCCTTCCGGTTCGTGAGAGCTTTACTAACCGAGTTTTGCATAACACTGGTAAGAGTTTAATTTGAAGAGAAAATAAAAGCAAGTCAAATTTACTTGGAATAGCAAATTGCTAGTAGGTATGTATGGTGGACACTTTGGAAAACTTTGGCTTTTAGGAGTTGGATGCACGAGTAGAGCTCATACTCAGTACAAGGCGAGGGCTAGCAAAAGACTGGGAGCGACCAACTAAGAGAGCAGTAATGGCCATAATCATGCAAAGCGACAAAGCGACATTAAAAGAAGCATACAATGGCATCAAAAGTCAAAAACTAAATGATCATGAAGGCTATTGGCGACTTTGTAAGAGTCTAACATGTGTGAGCATGCGCCAAGTCAACCCAAATAAAGTATCAAGAAGAAAACCAAAATAATGCTTCCATACAATAAAAACAATGCATGATTTTTTCAAAGGCTCATTAAGCAATCTCAGTTATTTGAGACAAGTCATGCTACAGCAAAACCACTAAGCATACTATCAAAAAGACATCAAGCATGACATGAAAAAGCCTAAGCCGCAGTCTACACAAGCTCCTTCTTGTACCACTATTTTGCACAAAGCTTTTTCTCTTTTCCAACACCATTTGAAATTTTTAAAGACACCTCTTTTGATGAAAACCAATAAAGATCAGAGGCAAAAATACACCTTGATGAAAAGATATGTCAAGATCTGAACGCAAATCAAGGCGAAAACGAAAACCAAAAGCAGTAGCAGAAAAAGAAGAACGCTCGATTTTTAATAAGAGTGAAAACTAGAGCGTTCTTTGCAAATGAAAACGAGTACATCTCCTCCAAAAGAAATTTGTTGGGGTCCAACCATTTATTGCAGCAAACAAACAAACTAAACCAACTATGAAAACTAAAACAACTGATGCTCCAAGAAAAACACATAGTGCATGAAGCAATAAAAATATAGTGTTTTGAAAGGTGACCTGATTTTTGCCGATGAAGAAGGGGTTCCTCGGGGGCATCCCCAAGCTTTGACGCTTGTACTTCTTGGATATTTCTTGGGGTGATGCATGGGCATCCCCAAGCTTGAGCTTTTGTCCATTCTTCAACTCATCTCATCATTCTCCAATCCCTACACTTGAAAACTTCCTTCATACAAAACTAAACACAATTCTATTAGCAACATTAGTGTAAGCATAACATATAATCAATCCTCTATTTGCTTCAGGTTTCAAATCAAAACCACCACATATATAGCAAATACTACTGTAGCAACCTCCCCAAAAGTTCCGTGATCAAAAGAACTCAAAAGAAAGCGATAAAGTGGCAAACACAAATATTGGCAGAAATCTGTCAAAACTGAACAGCTGACAAAGGTCGAATTTTTTAGGGATTTTCTGTTGCTCAAATCAAAAAGTGTTCAACTAAGAAAAGTTTGGATATAACCTGGGGCATATGCACAAGAAATCGCAGGTCCAAAAGATAAACAGAGAATTTTCACGAATTTGAACGGTGCAGCACCGAAAACAGTTTTAGGACAGCAACACCCCCAAATTTTACCTCACTCAAATTAGAGGCTTCTCTTGGCACAAAAACGAAATAAACAAGATAAGGAGCGGTCATTACAGTAGTAATGACTTCCAAGACTCAAATAAAAGAAAAAGTACTGAAAATAAAACATTGGGTTATCTCCCAAGAGTGCTTTTCTTTAACGCCTTTGAGCTAGGCGCAGAAAATTGCGAATCAAGTAATATCAAGTGATGAAGCATCAAGCTCATAATTTGCTCTAAGAATAGAGTCAAAAAGTAATTTCTTTCTTTTCCTAGGGAAGTGTTCCATACCTTTCTTAAGTGGGAATTGATACTTAATAGTGCCTTCCCTCATATCAATGATAGCACCTACAGTTCGAAGAAAGGGTCTTCCCAAAATAATAGGACATGAAGCATGGCATTCAACGTCCATAACAAGAAAATCAATGGGAACAAGGTTATTGTTAACCACAATAAGAACATCATTAATCCTTCCCAAAGGTTTCTTCTTAGCAACATCAGCAATAGGAACATCAAAATAACATTTTTCAAGCGGTGGTAAATCAAGCATGTCATAAATCTTTCTAGGCATGATAGAAATACTAGCACCTAGATCACATAAAGCATGGCAATCATAACCATTAACATGCATATCAATGATGGGTTCCCAACCATCTTCTAACTTCTTGGGAACAGAGGCTTTCTGCTTCAACTTTTCATCCCTAATCTTTATGAGAGCATTGGTAATATGCTTAGTAAAAGCAATATTTAAAGAACTAGCATTGGGAGTCAAAGCAAGCTTTTGCAAGAACAAAATAACTTCAGATATATTGCAGCCATCAACATCAAAATCATTAAAAGACATAGAGCTATCATCTCCCACACTCCGAAAAATTTCAGCACTCTTTTGAGAAAAAGTTTTGGCAGTTTTAGGCTTTTTAACACAAGGAGTGGGAGTTTTCTCTACACCAATCAAAGTAAGAGGATTGCTACCAGTAGGAGCAACATCATTAGAGGTAGTAATGGTACATACCTTCATCTCTCTAGCCATCTCATCTTCTCTTTCCCACCTGGCATGCAATTCCGCTAACAATCTAATATTTTCATCAATTCCAACTTGGATAGCATTAGCGGTAGCAAAAACATTATTCTCTTTCACATTATTAGGCAACACTTTTAATTTCAGAATTTCAACATCATGAGCAAGGCTATCAACTTTAGAAGCAAGAATATCAATTTTGCCTAACTTTTCCTCAACAGACTTGTTAAAAGCAGTTTGCTTACCGATGAAGTCCTTGAGCATTACCTCAAGCTCGGAGGGCGCGGCCCTAGTGTTGTAGTAGGAATTACCATTAGAGTTACCATAACCATTACCATTGGTAGAAGGATACGGCCTATAATTGTTACTAGCAAAATTGTTCATATAAGCATTGTTGTTAAAATTATTGTTTCTAATGAAATTCACATCAACTTGCTCTTCTTGAGCAACCAGAGAGGCTAAAGGAACATTATTAGGATCAACATGAGTCCTATCATTAGCAAGCATAGCCATAATGATATCAATCTTATCACTTAAGGAAGAGGTTTCCTCAACAGAATTTACCTTCTTACCTTGTGGAGCTCTCTCGGTGTGCCATTTAGAATAATTTACCATCATGTTGTCGAGTAGCTTTGATGCGGCGCCCAAGGTAAGGGACATAAAAGTGCCTCTAGCAGCTGAATCAAGTAGGTTCCTTGAAGAAAAATTTAGTCCTGCATAAAAAGTTTGGAGAATCATCCAAGTAGTCAGTCCATGAGTGGGGCAATTCTTTATCATAGATTTCATTCTTGCCCAAGCCTGAGCAACATGTTCATTATCAAACTGAGTAAACTTCATAATATTGCTACGCAAAGCTATAATCTTAGCAGGAGGATAGTATCTACCAATAAAAGCATCCTTACACTTAGCCCATGAATCAATACTATTCTTAGTCAAAGACAGCAACCAATCTTTAGCTTTTCCTCTCAAAGAAAAAGGAAACAACTTGAGCTTAATAATATCACTATCAACATCCTTATACTTCTGCATCTCACATAGCTCAACAAAATTGTTGAGATGAGCTACAGCATCTTTAGTACTAGCACCAAAAAATTGCTCTTTCATAACAAGGTTCAATAAAGCAGGCTTAATCTCATAAAAGTTTGCAGCAGGAATAGGTGGTGCAATAGGTGTGCAGATAAAATCACTATTGTTTGTGCTAGTAAAGTCACACAACTTGGTGTTTTCAGGATTGGCCATTTCAGCAAAACGAAAGTAAACAAGTAAAAACAACTACCAAGGATTCTATTTTTTTTGGGTTTTTGATATAAAACGATGCAGGTAAAATAAATAAAGTAAAGCAAAACAATAACAAAGTAAAGAATGTGTGTGCGAAGAACTCCCCTCGCAGAAGTCTTCTCTTCCTCCCCGGCAACGGCGCCAGAAAATAAGCTGCTGCGTTTGATGGCGCCCAGTTGACGAGGGAGATTATTCTTCTGCGTTCCCCGGCAACGGCGCCAGAAAATAGGCTGCTACTCCAAATGAATGTTGCTGCAGATAGTCCTTGTGCGTGGTGGATAACCAGCCCGTTGGGAACCCCAAGAGGAAGGTATGATGAGTATAGCAGCTAGTTTTCCCTCAGTTTAAGAAACCAAGGTTTAATATCGGTCAGGAGAGGAGAGACAATGACGACTGAAGGTGATGCGGAACCTGCACACACACAAACAAATACTTTGTTCCCAACTTGCGATGAGGTTGTCAATCTCACCGGTTGACGAGGGGTTAACTCGACAAATGTCCTAGATGAAGGACTTAGGATCGGGGAGACATGGCGTCGGATGAACTCAAAGGTAAAATTAGTCGAAATAGGTGTGTGTTGAAAGTAAACTTGGGTGTTCAACCTGGCTTGCTTTCAATCTGCCCTACACCGTCCCCTCCTGGCCCCTATATATAGGTGGCCAGGTCTCGAGGATCGGGTAGGGTCCGATACAGATTACAATATTGACATACGGAAAAGACTCGTATTCGACTATCATTACAATTGGGCCTAGCTTAACGGGCCTCAGGGGTACTCAACTAACGGGCTCTATTAACTATACCCTTGTCAGTAGCCCCTGAGATTCTACCAGAATTGTAGATTCAGGTTGAATCTCTAATCTTCAAATCTTCGACTTGATCAATTCTTCGACTTCTTCTTATCTTCAAATCTTCGACTTAGTCTTTTCGACTTATTTTCATGAAATTCTTTCGCAAGGGGTTTTGATGAACAAGCCTGACAACTCTGACGGATCAAGAGGTCAGTTAACTGCCGGAACAGATACTTGTCACCTACTTCAAATTCAATCCCCTTGGACTTGAATTCGGGATACCGGTCAAATCCATTCTTTTGCCGCATTTAGGACTTATAAAGAATGAATCCCAGTGGTTCTCAGGATACCCAGTGCGTCCACCAGGATTTTCTTCGCATCGTAGACACGGATACATACCAGCAGAGCGCATCCATGTGCGTATACCGGGCCACACAGGACGGATCCTGGGGTCTTACCTTCGTGACAAGTCACGGCATTCGAGTCGTGTTGCGATAACACAACTCGAGAATCTTATGTCGTAGTCAAATTTTGACTGAAAATATTCGGGTTTCTACAACCATAAAACTCACTCCCGATGGGAGTAACATTCCTACACTTCTCCAATCTCTAATGCTTTACCAATAAATATCGTCGGGTGCGCGCTCAGCGCTCCCGATGGGAGTAGCCCCCGAGGCTATAGTCGAAAAAATAGTTTTTCGAGTATAGGCTCAAGAAATAATGTAGCTCTTCATACTTCAACTCGAAACACTTCAACTTCGATGTTCTTCAACTCGAGATACTTTAACTTCAAAAGTAACAGCCCCCAAGGCTACAATCAAAAAATTCTTCACATATGATCCTTTTTATCAATTCTGCATTTGTCGGCGCCATCCTGTTTCTTTTATGACGTCAATGAAGACGTAGCTCCTCATCAGTGCGAACCGTTTTATGGGTAACACTGTAACTTGCACAATTTTTTGACCGTTTAGTGGGCTGCACGATTTTTGACCGTTGGTGGGCTGCCGTTTCCGATCTTTGCGCCACGTCTCAGCCCACGATCCTTCTCCCAGAAGATATATAAATGGCATAGTGGGGAATCGTACTGTTTACCAGCTCGTTCCATCCGCCGCCTCCATTGCTAATCTCCTCTGCCTCTTCCTCTCTTGCGGAGCCCCCAAGCGCGCTTTGTGCTGGATGCTCGTGAAACATCTGGCCACTAAGAGCACCATGGCCAAAACTTCTGCCACCAACTGGGTGTGGTCCACCATCACCAAGAAGGAGGTGGAGAAGGCCACGGCGGACGGCCTCATCACCGCCCAGGATTCCATCCAATTTCCCAGTACTGAACGGATCCCGAAGCCCCCGAGCGGTTACCGGGTAATGTTCCTTGCTTTCCTTCTCCGCGGCTTGTCCCTTCCTGCCCACGAGTTTCTCCGTGGGCTGCTATTTGTCTACGGTGTGCAGCTCCATCAGCTCACACCAAATTCCCTTCTTCACATTGCTTGCTTCGTGACTCTCTGCGAGTCATTCTTGGGCATTGAGCCCCACTTTCTTCTTTGGAGATCAATCTTTCGACTCCGCCCCAATGTTTCTTTGGCTAGGAAACCCGAACTGGGCGGAGCCGTCATTTCTGTGCGCCTTGAGGCGCAATACTTTGAATTTTCCATGGCCGCATCTGTCCAAGGATGGAGGACAAAGTGGTTCTATATCAAGACGCAAATCCTCTCCTGAAGATGAATTCGGCCTGCCTCCTTTTGATGCTTCCCAGGAGGTTAAGAAATTGGCATCATGGGATACACTCCCCTCAGATGCAGAAGCACAAGAAATTCTTCCTCTTCTTTCCCGCATCAAGGCTTTGAAAGGAGGTCAAGGAGGTGCTCTGTCGGGTATGCAACTCATGGCGTTTTTCATTCAACGTCGAGTTCAACCCCTACAACACCGCCTTACCAGACTTTGGAATTACTCCGGTTTGGAAGATCCTACTCGCATATCTGAAGATCTGATATCGAAAGAAGAGGTCGACAAGCGAGTCAGGAATCTTACCAAACTCACCAAGGAACACGCAGTTGCGGATTTAACCGCTGACTTTTTCGACTCCGTGCACCCTCTGCCTGAGGTATGTATCTTCGCGTTTACTTATTGTCGAACTTTGCTTGGTTCGATTTGTGTTCACTCTGTGCCATTGCACTCTGCTAATTTATTCATATGCAGGGTCATCAATTCCTTGTCTCTCGTCCTCCTCTTCCAGAGGCAGGGCCCCTACCAGCTGATCTTGCCTCTACTGCATCTGAAGCCCCCGAGGCTGACGAAAGTCAGGATGGAGATGATGTCGAAGAATCAAAAGAGGAAACTAGCTCGTCGACATCGCCTCCTCCTGTACTAGCTGAAGATGTTGGTGTCGACAAGAAAAGGAAGCGTGTCGACGAAATTGCTTCATCGAGTTCTGCAGCGGCTGGTAAAGCCACCGTTCTTGCAGAAGATATGGAGTACTTCGACATGCTTGCATCGTAAGTATGGTAGTCGAGTTCTTCAATTGCATTGTTCTTGCCTTGTTGTCATAACTTATATTTTTCATGCAGTGATGATGAAGAACAACCAACATATGCGACAGCTGCTCCACCACCTTCTCCTGTGGCAGTTGATGAGCCTATCGAACCAGATGTTGCACCGAGGGCTACCAGGTCCGGTGTGAAGAAGGTTCCTCAAGCCCGATACCCTAAACGCTCAAAGAGGGCTAAGGAAGTCGAAGTTTCTCTGGAAGCCCATGCACCTACGGTTTCCTCTGATGACGTGAGCAATTCTTCTTTACTTTCTTTCCTTTCATGCACTTCTACTCTTACACACTTCTTTTCTCAGGCTTTAGTGAAGAGATTTATTGCCTTGGGCACAGAGTGTGCAGGGTACCTAAAGGTTGCGAAAGCTTCCGAAGGTACAATCTTGATGTCCAGTCATTACTTTTCTTCCGTGCTTTTTCTTTTCCCACTTATCTGACTCCCTTTCGTCTTCTTTTGTAGCTGCCTTAGCGACAGCCAATGCTCGAATCGCGTCGCTGGAAGCGGAGCTCAATGCTTCGCGAAAAGCTTATGATGTGGCGGCCGCTGCTAAAGCGGATGCTGAGAAGTCGCAGAAGGCTGCGCTTGGCAAGGCGAAGAAAGCTGAAAAAGCTTTAGCTGAAGCCAACAAGGAGCATGCTCAACGAGAGCAAGCCATGGCGGAGCGTCTTCACACCATGTCTACTGCCGCTGAAAGTAAGTGCTTCGCCTTGTCTTCTGTTTTCGTCTTCTGTTGCACTAGTGTATTTGTTGACACTTGTCTCTTCTTTTCTTTTCTATTGCTTAGAATTCACCGGGGTATCTCCGTCGTCCTTGCAAACGGACGATGATCCTCTTATGGATGCAGTTAACCTACTCGAAGAAAACTGGATATCTATCCAGGAGACTTTTGAGTTGGTTAGCCGCGTTCTATCACGGCTATTTGTCGGGTTGTGGCCGAAGAAAAGGGCGGCAATCCCGAAGGACAACCTGACTGAACTTGCCAAGTCCTTCGATACCATTGAAGACCCCACTCTCCAGCTGAAACGGCTGTCCATTAAGTGCGGCGCCGAGGGTGCTATTGCACTTTCTCTTGCGCATGGTATAGACTTCGACTGGGAGAGGGTTAGCTCCCCCCATGGTCACACCCGTGACGAGATGAAGGTGTTTTTCGAGAGGGCGAAGAAGTTGGCACCTGCATTGTTGACAACGATTTCTCTTTCGGCAGCCTCTATTGTGCCTGCTGCGCCACCTCCAGCGGCGAAAGATCCAGTGCCACCGTCGACTTCTAGCGAGGAACTGGCCGCGCCCCCTTTTTCTACGGAGCACAATGCTGAGGTGGCGTAGATTCAGCTTCTTTGTAGCTTTTTTAGTTTTCTCCTTTTGAATGTAAAGACTTCAATTAAGTGCAACCCGAGAACCTTAGCCATAGGGTTGTGCTCTTATGTAAATATATCCTCTTCGTATGAAGTTTTATGCTGCCTCTCTGAAATTGTTTCTCCTTTCTTTTCCTTTTGGCTTGCAGTCGACGCGCGTCAATGATCCTTTGTCTCATGCTACTGCTCCTTCCTCTGCCCGTGGATTCGATCCTCAGATTTCGTCAACTCCTAGTCGATGCTGTCAATGCGCAGAGTACTTTTCCAGGATATCTGACCTTGAGGCTCGCCTAACTTTGGCCAAATGTCAGGCACAGATGGCTATTAAAAAGGCTAGCCAAGCCGGTAGCTATATGAAGAAAATCTCTTCCCTTGATGAAAAGGTCTCCAGTCTGATGGCGAAGGTTATTCACAATGAAGAATGTGAATCTTTCATCCTTGGCATTGTCGAATCTGCCTGCGAGATGTTGCGATGTGAATTTTCTTTCAACTCTTCTTTTCCTTGCTTGTGCACTGCTGTTTTTGTGACATCTTTTGCCATTTGTAGGTACTTGTTTAGATTTTGCTGCTGAAGAACGTCAAGTTGCTGAGCGAAATGCGGCTTTGGAGAAAATGTCGACTGGCTGTGAGACTTTGTGGTCTGATCCTCGACGCCGAAGCGCCATTGTATTGCTTCAAGACCGTGCCCAGCATATTGGCGAATCTGTTGATGGTTGTCGGCGAGCTCTCACAACTATGCACTCCATTATGCTTCCCCGTAATCCTTTGCCTACAACTTTCCCGCTTCTTCTTGATACTTTCAGATCCAGCCATCGTATTCATAGGTTGATAGAACTGAACTTAGTGGCTGGTGCCAATTTTGCTCTCGGGTGGATACGCAAGTGGCACCCCAGATTGAATTATAGCACGATGTCCCTGAGTTTAGCTCCAGGTGGAGCTAGCCTTCGGGTTCATATGGAGAACACGCTGCAACCTGCTCGAAGACTCGTAGCTAGGCTTCTAGAGGCGGATGCTGCGTTTTTCCGCGAGTATCACTATCTAGATCCTTTAGGCATAGATGATTCTGACAACCCGATGTTGTAAGGTGTATGTGGAACGCGAGAGTTTATTTATTTCGCGACTATATGTCTGAAATTTATTCTCAAGGCGTATTTGTATGGTTCGTGCGTTTGCCGCATCTTCTCTTTGAAAGACTCGTAAACTCGAATATGAGGAATGCTTTGTCTTTATTTATACTTGTAATGTAAGATACATGGGGTGACCCAAGAGATCCGGCCTGTGACCTGTGTTCTGGATCTAGAGGGCATTGCCCCTGGTATAACTCGTGGCTTTTACAGCCTTTATTGTTCTACTCTATTGTCTTATGATGCTTATGTCGTCGTGGCTTTCCCTTTTTCCTCTGCGCCTGTGTCTTCTCCTGATGCTCCTACTCGTGGTTTCTTCATTTCGGGCTCCGCGACGCATCCTTCGAGTAGCTTGACGCCTTCTGTAGTCGCGCTTTTTGCCTTTTCTGCATGGTTGGCTATTACGCCAAAATTTTGCGCCATCTTGTGGAATTCCCTGTCGCAGAGATCTGAAACTTCAAAACTTCCTTTCACTGTAATTATTCCTCTTGGTCCTGGCATTTTAAGTACCAAATATGTGTAGTGAGGCACTGCCATGAATCATGAAAACGCGGGTCGTCCGAGGATCGCGTGATATTGCGATGGCCAGTCCATGACTTCGAAGTCTAACTTTTCTCTTCTATAGTTTTGTCGGTTGCCGAAGCAAACATTGAGTGCTATTCGACCCAGCGGGTAATTGGCACTTCCTGGTATGATTCCATGGAAGGAACAATCTGTTGGCTTCAGAAACTCTAGTGATATATGCATTGCTCGGAGTGTTTTCACGTATATCAAGTTAATTCCACTCCCTGCATCCATGAATATTCTGTCGACATCATACGCGCCGATTTGAGCTTTGAGTACCAAAGGCGTGTTTCCCGGCCGAGGTACCATTATAGGGTGATCTTCTCTGTTGAACTCTATTGGTTGCTCTGACCAGTGCAGATACTCCGTTGCAGCTGGAGGTGATATGACTACTAAGTTGACTTGTCGAGTTATGCTCATCTCTTCTTTGTTCGACTTGGGTACAGGTTGTATCATTGATATGATGTGTCCTTTTGATGGTACATACCCTTCGTCGTCGTCCTGTCCCTGGTTTTGCTGGTCTTGTCCTTGAGGCGCTCCATTGTTTCCTTGCTGCTTTGTCGGACGATTGTTACTTCCTTCGAATCCTTGTCGCCTTGCTTCGGTTTGCTTATTTATTGCTGCTTCTTGCAGTTTTAAGAATGTTGTGCAGTCTTTCATTGCGTGCCTTGATACTCGTTTCCCGTCGACGAACGCTGAGTGTATATGACAAGGCCCGTTAAGCATATCTTCTGGTGATGGGTTGTACTCTCTGGATTCCCTTATAGGGAACTTCTTATAGTCCTCCTTTCCATAGCTTCTATATCCCGAACTTCTGCGATCATTTCCTTGATAGCTGTTGTCTTTATATCCTGCGGCAACTTGGCTATGCGAGCCGTAGGTGTCATAGTTTCGGGATCATCTCCTTTGAATTCCATATCTGTTTCTTCTGTCGTCCTCTCGAGATCTCGTCCGCTTGTTGTTGCACGCATCTTCTCCGTCTGCGAACCTGTTTGCTATGTCCATGAGGTCTGACACTGTTTTCGGCTTGATTCTGCCCATCTCTTCGACTAGGTCTCTTCGCCTTAATCCGATGATGAACGCGTCTATTGCTCTTTCGTCTGAAACTTCGACTGCTGAGTTTTTGATGAGGCTCCATCTTTGGATGTATGCCCGTAGTGTTTCGTCGCGTTGCTGTACGCACGCTTTGACTTCTTCTATTGATGCTGGTCGTTTGTATGTCGACCTGAAGTTGCTTGTAAATTGCTTTGTGAGGTCTTCCCAGCTTCCAACAGATTCTTTCTCTAGTTTGCTCAACCATGACCTTGCTGCACTGGTGAGGTGTAGTTGCAAACTTTGCATTGCTGTTTCCTTGGTTCCTCCTAATATTTGAACTGCTTGCAAGTAATCTGCAAGCCATGATTGTGGTTCCTGTGATCCATCGTATTTTTGCTGATCATGAGGTAGCTTGAATCCCTTGGGAACTGGAGTGGTGCGAACCCTGCGGGTAAAGCATGATGCCCCCATCTCTTTTTCGTCGTCTTCATAGTCGCGCTTTTCATTTGGGGATCGTGATCTTCGGGTTCCACCGTGCTGCTTTGGTGATGGCGATCGAGATCGGTGTTTGCGGCTTCTGCGCCGAGGACTATTGTGACGGCGAGGTGACCTTGCTTTGTGCACTTCCTTGTGGTGATATGCTTCTTCTCCTTTTGCTGATAGCTTGTGGCCCACCATGTTGAGTCCGTTCAGTGCTGCTCTATGCATATGTTCTCTAGGATCTCCTGGACTTGGTCGAGTTGTAAGTAGATATGCTTGTGCTGCCACTAGTGCTGCTTCGGGAGTTTTTGGTAGGATGTTTCCCTGCTCGTCGACCGATAGGAAGGACGAGTCGAGGTTTTTGGAAATACTTTGCCTGTCAGAATACTCGAGGTTATCGTACCTTGAACCGTGTCGACGATTTTTCCTTGCGTTGCTGTATGATGCGTCGCTCCGTGCTTTTCGAGCAGCCTCGCTAGCTGCAATGGCTGAATCTTTTCTTCTTTGTATCTCTGTTTTCTCCTTTGCTAATTGCTTGGCATGCTGCCTTAGGGCGTAGTGATACCCCAAAAGCATGTCTTTGCTAGAATTTGATGTATTGGCGTGCCGTGTTCTACGACTTCTCTTATTATCCTCCATTCGTTGACTGATAGTCGAATTTTTTCCCTACTTGCGAGGGATTCTGGTGTTTGCCCTTCTGCTAGGTGATTTGCTCCTCTGTCGATATTTGCTGGGTTTAATACTGGATTGTCGTTTTCGTCGAATTCTTCTGAATTATCTCCTATAATGGCGAGCACCTAGCATTGTTTGCCGATGTTACCCTTAAAGCTTGAGAAGATCGAGTTACTATCCTCAGAAAGCTCTAATCCTGTCTTCCATGTATCTGTTGACTTGTCTGCCGTATCGTCGAGGCAGATCGTGAGATCTTCGAGTTGGACTTCCACGTCAAAATTTTCCTTTTCTTCGTTGTCTTCTGCGATCTTTTCTTTTTGCACTTCCTCTGGGCTGACCGGCGAGTTTACCTCGCTGGAAGAGCCTTCAGAATATTCCATCATTGCTGTTGTTTCGGGCTCCCTTGCCGACGGATCTTGTTTCGTCGGATCTGAAAGGCGAGATGAACCCAATGGTTCGATGAGGATGTTTAAGCTTCCGATTGTCAACTCCATCTTTTGATTTTTGTCGACTTCTGTACTGCTATTGGATAAAAGCGAAAAAGCCGTCGAATTCATGATTCCAACGCCCAAGATCCCCACGGTCGGCGCCAATTGACGAGGGGTTAACTCTACAAATGTCCTAGATGAAGGACTTAGGATCGGGGAGACAGGGCGTCGGATGAACTCGAAGGTAAAATTAGTCGAAATAGGTGTGTGTCGAAAGTAAACTTGGGTGTTCAACCTGGCTTGCTTTCAATCTGCCCTACACCGTCCCCTCCTGGCCCCTATATATAGGTGGCCAGGTCTCGAGGATCGGGTAGGGTCCGATACAGATTACAATATCGACATACAGAAAAGACTCGTATTCGACTATCATTACAATTGGGCCTAGCTTAACGGGCCTCAGGGGTACTCAACTAATCGGCTCTATTAACTATACCCTTGTCACTGGTTTGCTTGAAACAAAGGTTATGAGTGTATCGAGTGGAAAACAGTAGAGTATGCGAGTAAAGTAAACAGTACGAGTAAAGTAAACAGGTGATAGCAATATGATGTAAATAGGACCGGGGTCCATAGTTCACTAGTGGTGTCTCTCCATAGATAAAACAGCACATCTACCACCTTAGAGGTTTCTGTCACTCCCCCAGGTGAAATAGAGGCATGAACCCACTATCGAGCATAAATACCCCCTCTTGGAGTCACTAGCAACTACTCGGCCAAGATAGCTACTAACAATGGAGAGCATGCAAGATCATAAACAACATAGAGATAACAAAAGATATAATTCAGTACAGCAACTTAATCATAAACACCAATATTCATCGGATCCCAACAAACCAAACATGTAGAATTACATAACGGTGATCTCAATCATGTAAGGCAGCTCATGAGATCTAAACATGAAGCACATGGTGGAGAAGACAACCATCTAGCTACTGCTATGGACCCATAGTCTAAGGTAGACTACTCACTCATCGCTCCGGAGGCAAGCATGGCGATGAAGAAGACCTCCGGTGGCGATTCCCCTCTCCGGCAGGGTGCCGAGAAGAGCTTCTGGACCCTCCCGATCTTTGGGTCGACGGCGGCGGCGGATCGCGATGTGTTCTGGAAATCTGATCGGGTACTTAAGTTTTTTCCGTCGGGGGGTCTTTATAGGCGAAGGGACGTCGTCAGAGGTGGGGCTAGGTGGCCTCACACGGTGGTGGCGTGGGCCAGGGGCTGGCCGCGCCACCCCTGTGTGTGGGCCCCTGGTGGCCCCCCTCCTACTCCTCTTCGGATCTCTGGAAGCTTCCGGGTAAAATAAGACTTCAGGAACTTGTTTCGTCCAATTCCGAGAATATTTCCTGTGTATCACTTCTGAAACACAAAAACAGCAGAAAATAGGAAACTGGCACTGTGGCACTTCGTTAATAGGTTAGTTCCGGAAAATGCATAAAAGTGCCACTAAGTGTAACGAAACAATAGGCAAATGGTGTAAAAACAAGCATGGAGCATCAAAAATTATAGATACATTTGAGACGTATCAACGTGCATAAGTCGAGAGGATCACTATGAGATTTACTCTGGGCATTACAACAAGATACATAGACCGCCATCCAACTGCATCTATGAAAAATAATCCACCCGCGGGGAATCAATCTGAGAACCCCACAAGTATAAAGTTGCGAACAACAGATAACTACATTAAGCAAAGTGTGTAATGTGAACAAAGCATATGTCCTTGGACATAAGAATGTTGTTTTGTCCCTAGTGGCAACAACACATCTACAACCTTAGAGGTTTCTATCACTCCCTCAGATTAAATAGAGGCATTAACCCAACTATCGAGCATAAATACCCCCTCTTGGAGTCACTACTATCTACTCGGCGAAGATAGCTACTAACAACGGAGAGCATGCAAGATCATAAACAACATAGAGATAACATAAGATAATATTCAGCACATCAACTCAATCATAACTCGTTATTGCTCTCTTAGTTGGTCGCTCCCAGTCTTTTGCTAGCCCTCGTTTTGTAATGAGTATGAGCGCTACTCGTGCATCCAACTCCTAAAAACCAAGTTATTCCAATGTGTCCACTATAAATTCCTATGCATGGTATTTGCAAGCCATTCCAAGTAAAATTTTCATGTGCTACCTTTCAAAAAACCTTCAAAATACTTCTCATTTTGTGACACTGTTTTCAGCTCATGGGGACGTAGTGGTCGGATTTACTATCTTCCATATTGTTTTATTCCAAAAAGAAAAAAAAGAAAAAAAAAAGGAAAGAAAAAAGGCACTCCTCCATGGTATGTGAATGTTGGTGGGCACCTGATGGAATCGGTTAGCCATGGTTTGTGAAAGGAAAAAAAGGTGGAGAGGAGTGCCAAGCTTTATAAAAGAGCACCAAAGTGCCAATCTCTCTCTCAAAAACTTGCTTCATTTTTGTATGGAAGATAGTAACAACCCCATTGCCAGTCATTGACAAAGACAACCACCTCTCAAAACCAAATTTTTATCTCTCTGTTTTACAAATGAAAAGCTCTAGCACATGTTTAATCACTGCTTCCCTCTACGAAGGGCCTTTCTTTTACTTTTAGGTTGAGTCACCACCTTCTACCTTTATGCACTATCTAAGAGAGCATAGTTGTCATTCTGAGTATAATGTGCATTGTTCCAAAGTTTTCATTGATTGATTCATGATCATGGTTTCACTTGTTCTTAAATTATTTGTATCTAGTCGCCCTTTTAAACTTGAAGGTGTCCTATGCATTTATGTTTTGTTATTCCATAAAGGACAAGCTGAAAACTATTTGTTATGTTTTTCCATATGATTTGAACACACATTTGACTTTCATTGTTTCATTATTCATGATCTTTCATTTGTGTTTCTTTTCATGTTATAACATGGTTGCTAAGTTTTTATTGTCAAGATTATGTCTCTTATGCCCATGTTTTAAGTTCTTTGATCCCAGCACTCAATGCTTTACTTAGATGATAAGATTGTGATGGTGCATGTCACCTCAAAAATTATTCTTTTGTTATCACTTACCTACTCGAGGACGAGCAGGAGTTAAGCTTGGGGATGTTGATACGTTGCAAACGTATCTATAATTTTTGATGCTCCATGCTTGTTTTACACCAATTGCTATATGTTTTGTCTATACTTTGTGGCACTTTTATGATTTAGTTGGACTAACCTACTAATAGTTGCAAAAGTGCATAATGTTCTTGTTTTACACTTTGATGTGTAGGAATTACCAAGAATACAAGTAGAAACCTTGTTGGAGTCAAATTGGGACTTTCCAGAAATCTGTGCCAGAACTTTTTTCGAAGATGGTCACGTTACGGGTCGAATACGGCGTCAAATAGAAAACTCTTCAATTACAAAGTTGTAGGGAATTTCACGGCGAACTTTCTAGACATAAAATTCACCTGATTCTGAGTCCGGACGACCGAGATAAGCCCGCTCCATTGCGGCCCAAGATGGGGAGACGGGAATCCAAGAGAATATATAAAGAGAGGAACCCTAGCTCGTGGGAGACACCTCCACCCACGAATTTGCAGCCACCAGAGCCACGTTTTAGTCTCCCCCATGGATCCCATCTCCATGGGGGAGGGCTCCCATGAAGCCATGAAGGAAGGGGGCTAAGGGGCGGTGCTCCCCCATGATGCCGGCGGCGGGGAAGGAGTCCCCCGCGCTGCTGCCCGCGCCGCCCGCGCCGCTGCCGCCCACGCCCTCGCTGCTCCTCTCCACCATCTTCACCGCTATCTCTGTCACATATGCAGTGGTTCATCCTCCCACACACCTCTGTACAGTCCTATGTAAACATGGTGTTTGATGCTATAATATTTATCCTATGATCTATGTCATGTTTCCATAGTTTATTTGTTCTTAGATTGATTTGTTGAATGTCTTTGATTCATTAGAGTTGTATGTTGATATGGTACTGTCCTTTGGTATCAATTATATTTATGCGCGCATAGATTAAACATCTTGGGGTTAGTAGTACGTGCAAAAGGAAGGGGGTAGTTCTGCCGGAGTGACAGAAACCTGAGGACACGAACTGGAATGTTGCACGTATGGGAGTAAGAGGACCATTAACTTAAGGCTATGGTTGGGGAAAACTTAATGCATTATTATTATTTGCGGATGCTTGCTAACAATCCAATCATATAGTACTTGTATTTCCAAGTAGTGAAGTGCTTGTATATTTAGCCTCTCCCACATAGAAAACTACATCGAAGACAATGAACCCGATTTATTCACTAATTGAACTTAGATAAAGCCACCACTATTACCACCACTTTTCCACACTCATGGTACTGTTAGTTTACGGTTACTTAGTATATCTTATTGCTGCAGCACTAACAATTACTTTCTTGTATTTATTATCGTGCAAAGCTATCTCTCATACCCGAATCGTTGCTCTAGTTTTATTTCCTAGATGATACAAACGTTTAGTGTGTGTAGAGTTGTATCAGTGGTTGATAGAACTTGAGAGAATATTTATCCTACCTTTAGCTCCTTGTTGGGTTCGACACTCTTACTAATCGAAAAGTCTACACATGATCCCCTATACTTGTGGGATATCAAGACCTTTTCTGGCGCCGTTGCCGGGGAGCAATAGCGTGTGGATGAATATTCTTGTCTGCACTTGTTTGCTTTATCTCTAAGTAGTTGTTTACTTTCAGTTTTAAGTTATTCTCTATCTTTGTATGGATAGGGAATGCAAATTACAAAAAAAATTAGTTGTACTTGTTACCTAAAAACGTTTTCAAAAAGGAAAGTGATTGGAAAGATGAGTAATGGTTAAGTGGGGGTCGACCATGAACACTTGTGTTCATGCCTATGAAACCAAAACAAATCTTCCCATGGAAGCTTTTCAGTAAAAAACTTGTATATATTGTATATATTGTACATATTCCCTTGTACCATAAAAGTAAAGTGATAATTATAGTTCCTAGTTACTTGGAAGTTGATAGTTTTGCTTTGCTGTCCAAAAACAGATTTTTTGTGCTTCACCGTATAAAATGTTTAAAATCACTAGAACGTGATATTGACCTAAACTTTCTCGAGTGCAAAGTAATGCTTATTATCTTTCTTTCATTAGACTAACTTTTTCTGATTTGAGTTACATAGCTGTCTCAAAAAATTCGATTTTCACCGACTGTTCTGTTTAGACAGATTTCTGTGCTTCACTATAAAAAATCGTGAAAAATCTCAGAATAGTATTTTGATCTGAAATTTTTTGTGCATGAACCTGAGATTATGATCTGTCTTTCTATAGTTTGGAGTTTTTCGATTTGAGCTACTTAACTATCTCGTTGAGTGTCATCTTTACAGAATGTTCAGTTTTGACAGATTTCTTAGTTTATTCAATATTGTACTTGGTGTTATTAGTTTCATTAGTTTTTGGACAGACAATGGAAATCATGAATACCTTAGTATATACAGTGGCTAATGTTGAGTATAGATTATGAAACTTGTCAATGCTTGAAAATTAGTGGATTTTATTTAATGAGTACTAACCCTACTAATGAGTTTTGTGAAGTTTTATGTGGATGTAGCTTATAAGTTCTAATCAATATGGTGATATGAGATGAACAAGAAGGCACGAGAGCTCAAGCTTGGGGATGTTTAGGTGCATTCCAAGAATATATTCAAGAAGATACAATCATCTAAGCTTGGGGATGCCCGAGTCATCCCCCTATTCATCAACTAACATGAGGTTGTCTCCTTCATACTCTATATTACCCATCCACATGATATGTATTGTGTTAACTTGTATTATAGTTGCTTTTATATGTCTTGATTTTATCTTCTTTAGTTTTATTAGGCTCTTTACTTTGTTTTTATTTCTTCTTTACTTTCACTTATAAATTGAAAACAACAAAAATAGTTCCTTTTGTTTTGCTTCTTTGTTTGGTTCTCTATTTTGTGTCTAGCTCAAAGGCATTAAAGAAAAGCACTCTTGGGAGATAACTCATTCTTTTATTTTCAGTACTTTTTCTTTTATTTGAGTCTTGGAAGTTATTACTACTGTAATAACCGCTCCTTATCCTTTTTATTCCGTTGTTGTGCCAAGAGAAGCCTCTAATTCGAGTGAGGTAAGATTTGGGGATGTTGCTGTCCTGAAACAGATTTTCGTACTAAACTGTAAAAATTCGTGAAAATTCTCTGAAAATCGTTTCGACCTGCGATTTCTTATGCTTATTCCTCAGGTTATATCCAAACTTTCGTTAGTTGAACACTTTTTGATTTGAGCAAAAGAAAATCCCTTAAAAAATCAACATTTGTCAGCTGTTCTGTTTTGATAGATTTCTGCCACTATTCGTTGTTGCCTCTCGAACGCTTTCTTTTTAAGTTTTTTCGATCACGGAACTTTTGGGGAAGTTGCTACAGTAGTATATGCTTTATATGTGGTGATTTTGAGTTGAAACCTGAAGCAAAAGAGGTTGATTCATTGTTATGCATACACTAATGTTGCTAATAGAATTGTGTTGAGTTTTGTATGAAGGAAGTTTTCAAGTGTAGGGATTGGAGAATGATGAGATGAGTTGAAGAATGGACAAAAGCTCAAGCTTGGGGATGCCCATACAACTCCTAAGAAATATCCAAGAAGTACAAGCGTCAAAGCTTGGGGATGCCCCCGAGGCACCCCTTCTTCATCGGCAAAAATCAGGTCACCTTTCAAGACACTATATTTTTATTACTTCATGCACTATGCATTTTTCTTGGAGCGTTAGTTGTTTTAGTTTTCAGTTTAGTTTAGTTTAGTTTGCTACAATAAATGGTTGGACCCCAATAAATTTCTTTTGAAGGAGATGTACTCGTTTTCATTTGCCAAGAACACTCAGTTTTTCACTCTTATCGTTCAACGAGTGTTCTTCTTTTTCTGCTACTGCATTTAGTTTTCAGTTTTCGCCTTGATTTTTGTTCAGATCTTCTTATATCTTTTTTTCAAGGTGTATTTTTGCCTCTAGACCATATTGGTTTCATCAAAAGAGTTGAGTTAAAAAAGTTCGAATGGTGTTGGAAAAGAGAAAAAGATTTATGCAAAAAAGTGGTACAAAAAGGAGCTTGTTTAGACTGCGGCTTAGACTTTTGCATGTCATGCTTGATGTCTTTTTGATAATATGCTTAGTGATTTTTTCTGTAGCATGACTTGTCTCAAATGACTGAGATTGCTTAATGAGCCTTTGAAAAAATCATACGTTATTTTTATTATTTGGAAGCATTATTTTGGTTTTCTCCTTGATGCTTTATTTGGGTTGACTTGGTGCATGCTCACACATGTTAGACTCATACAAAGTCACCATAAGCCTCTATGATCATTTACTTTTTGACTTTTGATGTCATCTTATGCTTCTTTTAATGTTGCTTTGTCGCTTTGCATGATTATGGCTATTATTGCTCTCTTAGTTGGTCGCTCCCAGTCTTTTGCTAGCCCTCGTTTTGTACTGAGTATGAGCGCTACTCGTGCATCCAATTCCTAAAAACCAAGTTATTCCAATGTGTCCACTATAAATTCCTATGCATGGTATTTGCAAGCCATTCCAAGTAAAATTTTCATGTGCTACCTTTCAAAAAACCTTCAAAATACTTCTCATTTTGTGACACTGTTTTCAGCTCATGGGGACGTAGTGGTCGGATTTACTATCTTCCATATTGTTTTATTCCAAAAAGAAAAAAAAAGAGAAAAAAGGAAAGAAAAAAGGCACTCCTCCATGGTATGTGAATGTTGGTGGGCACCCGATGGAATCGGTTAGCCATGGTTTGTGAAAGGTAAAAAAGGTGGGGAGGAGTGCCAAGCTTTATAAAAGAGCACCAAAGTGCCAATCTCTCTCTCAAAAACTTGCTTCATTTTTGTATGGAAGATAGTAAGAACCCCATTGCCAGTCGTTGACAAAGACAACCACCTCTCAAAACCAAATTTTTATCTCTCTGTTTTACAGATGAAAAGCTCTAGCACATGTTTAATCACTGCTTCCCTCTACGAAGGGCCTTTCTTTTACTTTTATGTTGAGTCACCACCTTCTACCTTTATGCACTATCTAAGAGAGCATAGTTGTCATTCTGAGTATAATGTGCATTGTCCCAAAGTTTTTATTGATTGATTCATGATCATAGTTTCACTTGTTCTTAAATTATCTGTATCTAGTCGCCCTTTTAAACTTGAAGGTGTCCTATGCATTTATGTTTTGCTATTCCATAAAGGACAAGCTGAAAACCATATGTTATGTTTTTCCATATGATTTGAACACACATTTGACTTTCATTGTTTCATTATTCATGATCTTTCGTTTGTATTTCTTTTTATGTTATAACATGGTTGCTAAGTTTTTATTGTCAAGATTATGTCTCTTATGCCCATGTTTTAAGTTCTTTGATCCCAGCACTCAATGCTTTACTTAGATGATAAGATTGTGATGGTGCATGTCACCTCAAAAACTATTCTTTTGTTATCACTTACCAACTCGAGGACGAGCAGGAGTTAAGCTTGGAGATGTTGATACGTTGCAAACGTATCTATAATTTTTGATGCTCCATGCTTGTTTTACACCAATTGCTATATGTTTTGTCAATACTTTGTGGCACTTTTATGATTTAGTTGGACTAACCTACTAATAGTTTCAAAAGTGCATAATGTTCTTGTTTTACACTTTTATGTGTAGGAATTACCAAGAATACAAGTGGAAACCTTGTTGGAGTCAAATTGGGACTTTCCAGAAATCTGTGCCAGAACTTTTTTCGAAGATGATCATGTTACAGGTCGAAGACGGCGTTAAACGGAAAACCCTTCAATTACAAAGTTGTAGGGAATTTCATGGCGAACGTTCTAGACATAAAATCTTTTATCTCTAAATAACAATCCCCCACTAGATGATTTTGCCGGATTCTGGTGAAGCCACGTCACCTAAATTTCTCCCACCTGCTTCCCCTCGCTTAGGACCGACGTGGGCTGGAACTGATGCTTTAGACAGACATGGGATAGACTACGATTGGCCTGCTTCGGACCGGTATGAGTTGGGCTACATTGGAGGCTCGCAAATGGGCAGCAAAACCTTTCCTCCACTCACAAACTTGGCTCACTCAACGTCTTCGACGTTCGTCCTAAAAAAAGAAGTGAACCCCTCTGTTCATCTTCCTCCGCCATCGCCAGCGTCCCTACTCCTCCCCAGTCCCCACTGTGCGGCGGTGACTTAATACCTGATGAATCGGAGCACTCAACCTAATAAATTGGAGCATTCAAAGAGTGAAAACTGCTCAATGGAGTTCATCCGCCGCCGTTTTCTCCACCTTAAAAAGCAGGCCATGGTTCCATCCTCCTCCACACCAATCACGGCAGCCTGCTCGCGCCGCCACCATGCCCATCGGCCTTCACGCTGGTACCTGCCCACTCTCCATCGTAATTTCTCCTTCCTTTTTCTACAATTCCTAAATCCTGCAATATTCCTTCCCAATCTTCCAGGTGGATCTCCGGCTTCGGATTTTGTCTGCTGCTACCTCAGCCCTCCGGATTTCCGCTTGACGTTCTACACCTGCATGATTTTGTCTGCTGTTACCTCAGGACCTCCGGATTTATTGGGATTTCTTGCCTTCTCAGTCTGGTCGCTGGATGTTACTTTTCATTCATTAACTTCTCGGTCTGCTGGTCATCATCGATACTGCACACCGCCTTCTTCCATTGGTACGCATACTCTAATCTCCTCATCTTCCGTGTCAGACACCGTCGTTGTGCGGTTGCACCAGCAGCAGCCCGCAGCGTGCCCGGGTGCCACTGCGTCGGGACATGAGCACTAGGTGTGCGGCGCTGTGCTTCAACCTGCCGAAGTAAGAGCGTGAACGAGCCCGTCGTCATCGGCGACGCACCCGCATTCCGCCGCCTCATGTTCGTGGCGTCGGCATCCCCGTCCAGTTTCGGTGTGGCCGTCTTCGTTGGAGCCGGGCGGCGGCACCGATCGAAGGCCGCTGCCGTCGTCTGCCCAGCACATCGAAGTCTGCTCGCGCTCAGCACATCATGTGTTTTGCCTAGACATCCTTCCTATACAGGTGACTTCACAACTGCTTTTTTTGGTTGGAATCAAGTCGATTCATGTGGTTTGTTTTGCTTAGGTTGTCCTCCTATGTATACTCATGGTTCTTTTTCTTTTGCTAGATTGCAGGAGGTGTAGCCAATCACCATTACCTCATTTATCCTCGGTTGATCCCCTCTGCTTCATCTTGCCGATGCGGCCTATAACAGGCAACTAACCACTGAACCTGATTTTTCTTTCCACTGTATAAATTGTGCAATTCCCAGCCGACCAGGTTCATACAGTACCTCTTCCCCTTTCATCTTCCATTTTCTTAAGGTAAATACTATGTATCGCAGGCCGATGGGAAACAATTGTCGGACCCTTCCGACGCTGTCCATCTCGTTTCCATCCAACAGGTGGAGATTGCCATGTTTTTCCTACCCGCTAACCCCGCAGCATACAACCTATAAATTATAGCCGGTAGCTTCCTCAAATTAAGCCCTAGATTGAACCGCAGACCTGCCGCCGCTGCGATTTTTCTCTCACCACTGCCCCAGATCTCCCCACCGGTCGGACACTCTAGAACTGGATCTACTCTTGCGTCAGATCACCCTGACCGACGGCGGCCGGCGCACTGGGTCGGCTCAATCAGGCTAATACTCCGACCAAAGCAGCCGGCCAGAGCTGCTTCCACTATGTGCCGGCCATCCGCTGATCCGCTTGATCCATCAATGGACTGCCCGACCAGGCTAGGTATTGTAAGTGACGTAGGTCCAATATGTTCATATTTTCTACGATTTTCAACAGAATTTTAGGAGGTAGTTCTTAGAACGAGTGGTCTGAATTGTTGTCTCTGATGATTTGTGTGCATGATTTCTTGGGTCTTGGATCACTTGTTTGAGGTGGGCGTTTATTGAATATTAGGTGGATGCTATCAAGGGACTACACTCCGGCTGCATCATGTCTTTCAAGAGCTAAGGCCGTCTGGATTAATGTCTCCACGCACCGAAGGAAAGGATTTGAGTGTTTGTAGAATGCTGAAGCAAATTTGTAACGTCTAGGAAATATGTCATATGAGAGTATGAAAGCAGTGTATTTTGACAACTTGAAGGAAGCAAATATTGATGTTATCCAGAATGTGTCAGGTGAATGTATGAAGCACTTAAATTTTCTCTGAATGAAGCTTATGTGGTCAGAAAAAAACAAACGTTGCAGGTTTCACAACACCATTGTGCTTCCGATGCATCTGAACAAGGTTTTCTCAACACACTGTACTATGCTTCCTAGGCATACAAATAAAGCTTCTAGCACACTAATCAGTTTTTCATAAGGAAAGCACTGCTTTCCATTTACCATGAAAGCAGTACTCTATTGTGATGGAAGCAAGATACATTTGAAAAGGAAGCAAAATTAAATATCGTTGGAAATAAAAGATTGCTACCAAATTCTATTGTGATGGAAGCAAAATACATATAAAAAGGAAGCACACTTAAAATCGTTGGAAGAAAAAATTACTACCAAAGCGAAGCAGCAAATCTGCATTCCTGAAATTTTGCTAACGTTGTTATATTCCTCAGATTTTGGAGCAGTTAATTCGTATCCCACTAATTAAGGATTCAGTTGAGGAAGGTTAGCACTGCACAGTTAATACAGAATCATGCAATCTTTTAGGAAATAGTCGTGCGGGTCTCATTCAGAATCCAACGTCCATCCTGTTTCCAATCGACGGCCAGACAGTGGTCCGATGGGAAGCCATCCATCGGGTTCCGATTCCTAGCGGTGCCCTTTTCTTAATTGAAAATTACCTTCTGCAGTATCCCAACTACAGTTATTATTATTGAAGAAGCTGTATAGTTTTTTGGGAATCAATTTGGCAATCATCACGCTTAAGCAATTGACTTATCTTTTAATTCTTATGTTGTCACTTTTGTAACTCCACCAATCGCTAGCTACCAGAGTCCCATTTTTGTCGCAGAGAAAGAAGAAAATCTTGGATGGTTATCCCATCACACGTTGCAGAGAAACTGTCATTCTCTGGTACACACGGTGCAGAGAACGGTCGTACAGGAAAAAAATCGTACACACATCAATTCCGATTGCATTTAGATAGTGTTCAATGAAGCTGCTGGTTTATGCATTTTATTGTGATTTTTGTATGGTTTGAAGAGTAACAAAAACAAAAAGGAGCCATGAGAATTTCCCTTGCACTGGTATGGTCAATGGCAGCTTATAAGATGAGATTCTGTAATATTAGTAACGTTCACACTCGTGATTTATGTTACCTCTAACGTACTTGATTTCAGAACCTCATTGCAATCTAAAAAGGTGGCCTCTTGGACTAAAGATTGTACATGCCTATTTTATTACTGCTCACAAAATTTCAGTTAGATTGCTGCCTCCTAAGGTTACAGAAGTGTCGTTCATGCATCGTCAAGTTGTGTAGCAGATCTGCTGAAATATCACCTAATAATTATATCTTGCTAGATATGCACATTCACTATTTTTAGCTTCCTAAGGAGGACATGCAGCAATACATCTAAAGATATATGGATGCAATTTGGCATTTGTATTTGTGATAAACACTTTTTTTTGTAAGACAATGGACATGCTTCAAGTGTATTCATCCACTAGATATTCCGCAGCAACGCGCGGGGAATTATCTAGTTTACCTGATTCCGAGTCCGGACTACTGAGATAAGCCCACTCCATTGCGGCCCAAGATGGGGAGACGGAATCCAAGAGACTATATAAAGAGAGGAACCCTAGCTCGTGGGAGACACCTCCACCCACGAATTTGCAGCCACCAGAGCCACTTTTTAGCCTCCCCCATGGATCCCATCTCCATGGGGGAGGGCTCCCATGAAGCCATGAAGGAAGGGGGTTAAGGGGCGGCGCTCCCCCATGATGCCGGCGGCGGGGAAGGAGTCCCCCGGGCCGCCGCTCGCGCCGCCCGCGCCGCTGCCGCCCGCGCCCTCGCTGCTCCTCTCCACCATCTTCACCACTATCTCCATCACATATGCAGTGGTTCATCCTCCCACATACCTCTGTACCGTCCTATGTAAATATGGTGTTTGATGCTATAATATTTATCCTATGATCTATGTCATATTTCCATAGTTTGTTTGTTCTTAGATTGATTTGTTGAATGTCTTTGGTTCATTAGAGTTGTATGTTGATATGGTACTGTCCTTTGGTGTCCATTATATTTATGCGCGCATGGATTTAACATCTTGGGGTTAGTAGTACGTGCAAAAGGAATGGGGTAGTTCTGCCGGAGTGACAGAAACCTGAGGACGCGAACCGGAACGTTGCACATATGGGAGTAAGAGGACCATTAACTTAAGGCTATGGTTGGGGAAACCTTAATGCATTCACTAGTAGAAAAAGGGTCTTTGGTCCAGCACCCAAATGTCATCTGTCCCGGTTCGGCTGGCCACTGGGGACCAATGACACGTATTGGTCCCGGTTCATGCCGCCTGGAGATTAGTCCCGGTTCATTTCGGGGTATCGGTCCCGGTTTGTGGCATGAATCGGGACCAATGCCTCCCCAGCATGGCATGTGCCTCTCTGCGGATCATCGGTCCCGGTTCATGGCATGAACCGGGATCAAAGACCCTCCCCTGGCTATAAATTGATACCCAGCCCTTTGCCCTTTGCCACAAAAATTTGCTGGATTGTGTGTGTGGTGTGGGTGCTAGCTTTTTTTTCCTTTGATTGCACACAAGGTGTTCGACGAAATGTCCATACCACATTTAAGTTCGCACAACACGGTATCCTCCGTCGAGGTTAGCAACCTTATCTTCTTCATCTGTAACTGATATAAAAATCTTGCATATGTGTCCATGCGGGTGGTCATTTCACTATTCACGATGTTATTGTAATAGTTAATTATTATAACGCAGATCGATGCGCGGATGCGATGGATGTACGGCGACCGACGCGATTCTGATTTTATTGCAGGCCTGCATAAATTTATCGATGTGGCTAAGGCAAACAAAGTGGATAATTTTATGCCTTGTCCCTGCATCGACTGTCGAAATTTGACGGAGCACTCTGCCCCGAGAATCCTTCAAAGCCATCTGCTTCGGAGAGGTTTCATGCCCGGATATTATTGTTGGGCCATGCACGGAGAAAGAGGGGTTAGGCTGGAAGAAAATGAAGAAGAGGATGATGACAACTATCCTAAAGAATACAGTGATACTGCAATGGAAGACAATGAAGAAGAGGGAGGCGGCAATGAAGAAGAACAACGGGCATCGGATGAGCCCGATGATGCTCTTGGTCGGGTCATTTCTGATGCAAAGCAACAATGCGATATAGAAAGGGAGAAGCTGAAGTTGGAGGCCATGCAAAATGATCACAAAAAGTTATTATACCCAAATTGCGAAGATGGCAGCACAAAGCTCGGTACCACACTTGAACTGCTGAAATGGAAGGCAGAGGCTGGTTTATCTGACAAGGGATTTGAGAAGTTACTGAAAATAATGAAGCCAAAGCTTCCAAAGGATAATGAGCTGCCTGAGACAACGTACGAAGCAAAGAAGACTATCTGCCCTCTAAGATTAGATGTGGAGAAGATACATGTATGCATTAATGATTGTATCCTATACCGTGGTGAGAAGTATCAGAATATGGATAAATGTTCGGTATGCACTGCATGTCGGTACAAGATCAGACAAGATGACCCTGGTGATGTTGAGGGTGATGACGAGCCCCCCAGGAAGAAGGTTCCTGCTAAGGTTATGTGGTATGCTCCTATAATACCACGGTTGAAACGTCTGTTCAAAAACAAAGAGCATGCCAGGTTGTTGCGATGGCACAAAGAAGAGCGTAAGAAAGACGGGAAACTGAGACACCCCGCCGATGGGTCGCAGTGGAGAAATATCGAGAGAAAGTACTCGAACTTTGCAGGTGATGCAAGGAACTTATGGTTTGGTCTAAGTACAGACGGCATGAATCCTTTTGGGGAGCAGAGCTGCAGTCATAGCACCTGGCCCATGACTCTATGTATCTACAACCTTCCTCCTTGGTTGTGCATGAAGTGGAAGTTCATTATGATGCCAGTGCTCATCCAAGGACCGAAGCAACCCGGCAACGACATTGATGTGTACCTAAGGCCATTAGTCGATGAACTATTGTAGCTATGGGCAGAACCAGGTGTAAAGGTGTGGGATGAGCACAAACAGGAGCCATTTGACCTACGACCGTTGCTGTTCATAACCATCAATGATTGGCCTGCTCTTAGTAACATTTCAGGACAGTCAAACAAGGGATACAATGCATGCACGCACTGTTTAGATAAGACTAAAGGTACATATTTGGATAAATGTAAGAAGATTGTGTACCTGGAGTGTCGTAAATTTCTTCCAACCAATCATCAAGTAAGAAAAAAAGGCAAGCATTTCAACGGTGAGGCAGATCACCGGAAGAAGCCTAAGCTCGCTAAAGGTGCTGATGTATTTGGTATGGTGAAGGACCTAGAAGTAATATTTGGAAAGGGTTCTGGCGGTCAATCTATTCCGAAAGACCCCATTACCGGACACACGGCCATGTGGAAGAAGAAATCTATATTTTGGGAGCTTGAGTATTGGAAAGACCTAGAGGTCCGTTCTTCAATCGATGTGATGCACGTGACAAAGAATCTTTGCGTGAACCTGCTAGGCTTCCTAGGCGTGTATGGGAAGACAAAAGATACACCAGAAGCATGGGAGGACCAGCAACTGATACGTCTCTGACGTATCCATAATTTTTGATGCTCCATGCTTGTTTTTACACCATTTGCCTATTGTTTCGTTACACTTCGTGGCACTTTTATGCATTTTCCGGAACTAACCTATTGACAAGATGCCACAGTGCCAGTTCCCTGTTTTCTGCTATTTTTGTGTTTCAGAAGTGATACACATGAAATATTCTCGGAATTGGACGAAACAACATCCTGAAGTCTTATTTTACCCGGAAGCTTCCAGAGATCCGAAGAGGAGTAGGAGGTGGGCCACCGGGGCCCCACACACCATGGTGGCGCGGCCAGGCCCCTGGCCGCGCCAGCCATGTGTGAGGGCGCCTGGTCCCACCCCTGACATCACCCCTTTGCCTATAAGAAGCCTCGGGACGGAAAACCCTAGAGGAGTCGGCAAATTTCCAGAAAGAGTTCCGCAGCTCCGCCGCCACCGCCGACGAATTTCGGGGGACAGAAGTCTCTGTTCCGGCACCCTGCCGGGACGGGGAAGTGCCCCCGGAGCCATCTCCATCGGTCTCCATCGTCGTCTCCGCCGTCTCCATCGACCTCACCGCCATCTCCATCAACCTTGCTGTCTCCTATGATGAGGAGGGAGTAGTTCATCCCCGGGGCTGAGGGCTCTACCGGTAGCTATGTGGTTCACCTCTCTCTCCCATGATGTGATCTTTATGTGATCGTGAGCTTTGTATCATGTTGAACAAGTAGATGTTATTATTCAGATATTATGCTACTCCTATGCTTAATTATTATAGTGTACTCTAGTGGTGTTATTAAAGTAATCTATTCCTCCTGCCATGGTGTAACGGTGACAGTGCGTGCATCATGGTGGTACTTGGTTTAGGCTATGATTGTGATCTCTTGTGGATTATGAGAGTAATTATTACTATGATAGTATTGAGTGATCTATTCCTCCTTTCATGGTGTAAAGTTGACAGTGTGTGCACCGTGTTAGTACTTGGTCTAAGTCGCAATGATTTATATCTTGAATTGTGATCTGATTTGGGTATCTCTATGAGTGGTGTTTGTCAAGTACTTGATGAACTTTAAGGGGTGCTTCTGTAGCCACTACACAATGATTAGTGTTATTCAATAGGAGAGTAATTCAGAGTACCATAGTGGAGAGAAGTTATTTATTTGTTCATTCATGTTATATTGTTGGGAGTGTGTCCACTAGTGAAAGTATGATCCCTAGGCCTTGTTTCCAAGCTTTGCACACCGTTTACCTGCTGTTTTGTTACATGTTTGCTCGCAGCGATACTTATTTCATATCACAGTTACTACTTATAATCATCTATACCACTTGTATTTCACTATCTCTTCGCCGAACTAGTGCACCTATACATCTGACAAGTGTATTGGGTGTGTTGGGGACACAAGAGACTTTCTGTATCGTAATTGCAGGGTTGTTTGAGAGGGATAGCTTTGACCTCTTCCTCCCTGAGTTCGATAAACCTTGGGTGATCCACTTAAGGGAAACTTGCTGCTGTTCTACAAACCTCTGCACTTGGAGGCCCAACAAGTGTCTACAAGAATAGAAGTGCGTAGACATCAGCAACGTATCAAAGACTCATACAACAAGCATACTGATAAAGGCCGTCAATACTTAAGCAGCTACGCTCTTACCAAAGCAGAGAAGGAAATCTTTTTTGAATGCCTGAATAGTATCAAGGTCCCGGCTGGGTTCTCGTCAAATATAAAGGGAATAATAAATATGGCAGAGAAAAAATTCCAGAACCTGAAGTCTCATGATTGTCACGTGATTATGACGCAGTTGCTTCCAGTTGCATTGAGGGGGCTTCTACCGGAAAATGTTCGAGTACCCATTGTGAAGCTATGTGCATTCCTCAATGCAATATCTCAGAAGGTGATCGATCGAGAAAGTCTGGAAAGGCTACAAAAGGATGTGGTCCAATGTCTTGTCAGTTTTGAGTTGGTGTTCCCCCCGTCCTTCTTCAATATTATGACGCATCTCTTAGTTCACCTAGTCGATGAGATTTCCATTCTCGGTCCTGTATTTCTGCACAATATGTTCCCCTTCGAGAGGTTCATGGGAGTCTTAAAGAAATATGTTCGTAATCGTGCAAGGCCAGAAGGAAGCATCTCCAAGGGCTATGGAACAGAGGAGGTCATTGGGTTCTATGTTGACTTTCTTCCTGACCTTAAGCCGATTGGTGTTCCTGAATCACGGTATGAGGGGAGACTGAGTGGAAAAGGCACGCTAGGAAAGAAAGCAATGATATTTAGGTACGGGCATTCTTTGAATCAAGCACACTACACAGTTCTACAAAGTTCTACCTTCGTGGCTCCGTATATCAAGGAACACATGAATGTTGTACGCTCCAAGTTCCCGGGGAAGGATGACTACTGGATTAAAGAAAATCACATGGAGACTTTTGGCACTTGGTTGCAATTACATCTCATGAATGACACCACTATTGGAGATCAGCTCTACTTGTTGGCCGCGACACCATCTGCGACTATATTGACTTTCCAAGGGTACGAGATAAATGGGAATACATTTTACATGATCTCCCAAGATAAAAAGAGCACTAACCAAAACAGTGGTGTCCGCTTTGATGCAACATGTGACAATGGGAAAAAGGACACATACTATGGTTACATAGAGGAGATATGGGAACTTGACTATGGACCTACTTTTAAGGTCCCTTTGTTTCTGTGCAGTTGGGTCAACATGAATGGAGAAGGGGTAAAGGTGGACCAGCTGTACGGAATGACAACAGTGGATCTCAAGAATCTTGGTTACAGAGACGAACCATTCGTCCTAGCCAATGATATGGCTCAGGTTTTCTATGTGAAGGACATGTCCTCTAGACCAAAAAAAGGAAAAATAAGGAAATGAATACATCAGACGATGAGCCCAGACGTCACATAGTTCTTTCAGGGAAAATAAACATCGCGGGAGTCAAGGACAAGACAGACATGTCAGCAGATTATGATAAGTTTGAAGAAATTCCGCCCTTCACCGTGAAAACTGACCCTTGCATCCCGTTAAATAATGAAGATGCTCCATGGTTACGGCCTAAGAAGCGATCATAGGCAAGGGATCGACATACGCGACGAAGGAGAATTACCCTAAACCCTAAACCCAATGTAAATCTATGTAATGTATGAAAACTATGACACGTCATTTTGTGAATGATTTTTTATGATGTTTGCAATTATCCAAACTATCGACATATGGGCACATTATCACAAACTATGCCCTGATTCTAGCCATAACATTGGTGGTTTGACCTAAATGCCATGAAACCTCGAACATGATAGGTCATTTTGTGAAGGATTTTTTATGACGTTTGCAATTTTCCAAGTTCAATATTTTTCCTTGCAACTATGACACATAATATGACACCACGCGAAGGTTTCACATTGTTTGGATCATTTTTGAATTTCTTATGCCCGTTTCAAACTATATTCAGAACGGCGGGCTTGAAGCTTCTTAGCCCGGGGCTGAGCCTCGCTAAACTTGAAGTAGATCTCTGGTGAAATAGCATGTTGTGAACCTATAAATGTTTTTAAAAAAAATTCACAAGCATTATATCCTGTACTTGTAGTTCAAATCTGGGCACCCTCCTATCGAATCGGCAGGAATTTGTCTTTTTCATGAGGGATGGACGGTAAGGTTTCTGATACACCGGTTGGGAATTGGTCCATCTAAGGTGGTCTAGTATTTTTGAAAAATGGGTTGGTGCCAATGCCAAACTTTAATTTGGTGGTTCCTTCATAGAACACCCCAATTTCGGCACCTCAAAATGGAAATTGGCTATTTCGTGCGTCGAAAAGGAAAACTTCCTCCTGCAACATCGTAAGCCATTCCAAGATGCACATGTGTGCACAATATGGGCACATTATCACAAACTATGCCCTGATTCTAGCCATAACATTGGTGGTTTGACCTAAATGTCATGAAACCTCGAACATGATAGGTCATTTTGTGAAGGATTTTTTATGACGTTTGCAATTTTCCAAGTTCAATATTTTTCCTTGCAACTATGACACATAATATGACACCACGCGAAGGTTTCACATTGTTTGGATCATTTTTGAATTTCTTTTGCCCGTTTTAAACGCGTTAGTGCATTTTTAATTAAAAATAGTAAAATTGTTTAGTTAGAATTAATAATTTTGAAAACGGAAAATGGTTTTGGATTAGTTATTTAAATTGAAACACTTTTCCTGTTGAAAGTTTTTTCAAATTTTAAATAAAAGAAAGTTTTTTTCCTGTTAAAATGAAAACAGAAAGTTAAAACAGAAAAACAAAAAAGAAAAACATTGGTCCCGGTTCGTGGCATCAACTGGGACCAATGGATCAACGGTCCCGGTTGATGCCACGAACCGGGACCAATGATCCTGGGCACGTGGCGGCTCAACAGCGCCCCCCGCCCAGGTCATTGGTCCCGGTTCGTGGCATTAACCGGGACCGTTGATCCATTGGTCCCGGTTGATGCGACGAACCGGGACCAATGACCCCCCAAAATAACTGGCCCTTCTTCCTCCCCCCACTTCCCCCCAAATCGGCCGAAACTGCTAAGGACTTTTGCGCGCGGAGCGAAACCACGCCGGCAGGCTGTCCGAGTTTCGAGCGGTCGTCCTCGGAGAGCGCCGCCGCTGCCGCCGTCCTCGGTGAGCGCCGCCGCCGCCGCGACCAATCCCTTTTCCCCCCGCGCCGCCGCTCATCACCTTCTCTCTCTGCAGGTGCCCCCTATGCCGCCGCCCCCCAGCGCCGCCGCGACGCCCGGCCCCGTGCGCCCGCCCCGCACCCCCAGCGCCGCCCCGACGCCGCCCCGACGCCCCCCTGCGGCCGCCCCGCCCCCCAGCGCCGCCGCCCCCCTTCGACGGTGAGCTCCTCGAGAGGGAGCTTCTCGGCCCGGCCGGCCGGCCCTTTGGCCAATTTTTTCCTTTTTTAAAATTTCTCATTTTAATTGACGTTCACAAATTTTTTTTGATTTTTTTTCATTAATTATATATTATACATAGAAATTAAAAAAAACATAGAAAATAAAAAAACATAAAAAGCCCTCGTCGGGGAGGGCACAGGGGGCGGCGGCGTCATCGTCCTCGCCGCGGCCTACTTGTCGTCCTCGTCGGGGAGGATGATGTAGGGCAACTGCGGCCACGGCCAGTTGGCCGCAGGCGGTGGAGGAGGACCAGGGGCTGCAGGTGGCGGCGGCGGCGGGCCTGGTGGAGGAGGCGGCGGTGGAGTCGCCGCACGCTATGGTGGCGGCGACGGTGGCCGGCCGTGCTGCTGGTGCACAGACATGGCCAGCGCTGTGTCGATGCCGGCCCACCGCCTCTTCTCCTCCTCCTCGGAGACGAGGACAGCGACCCGGAGCTCCTCCTCCTCGGTCATCGGTGGCGGGGGGGGCCTCGCCGTGCTCCATCGCGTCGAGGATGCCGTAGGCGACGCACCCGACGAAGTCGTCGGTGTCGTCCCTGGGCTCCTCGCCAGGGATGTCGTCGCCGCCCACCTCCTGCTTGACCTCCGGCGGCGCCTCCTCTGCATCCTCCTCCATCTCCTCGATGAAGGGCTCCGCCTGCGGCAGCTCTGGCCCCGGCTCCGGCATGTACACGCCGGCGTAGGGGTTGGGGGCGACCTCCCCTAGGAAGGCTGCCCGCCGCACCGGGTCGCGCTCCCGTGGCCCGAAGTTGTCCCACCATTGGCTATCGTAGCCAAAGGCGGGATCGGCGCGGAGGCGCGCCGGCATCAGCGCGCGGCGGCGGCGGATCTCGGCGACCCGGTCCGGGCCGAAGCGTGGCACCGGCAGGACCGGCACGCGCCTGCTGTTGAGGTGCCACCCACCGGGGAGGCTGCAGTCCGGCAAGTCCACGCTCTGGCCGCACTGGTACAGCGCCTGGCAGTGATTCACCGGAATGTACCGGCGATCACGCTGGCGCTGCGGCGAGGTCATCCTGGCGCGGCGCGGAGGAGACCGGCGTCCAGACCCGCTAGCCTCGTGGTCATGCCTGCCCTTGCCCTTCTTCCAGAACCCCATGGCTGGGCTATGGTGGCCAGGATGCGGTGGCTCTGGCGGCTGCGGTGGCTATGGCGATGGAGGCTGGTGGCCGCGGCTCCGTTGTGGCCTCCTTTTAAAGGGGCCAGTGGCCGGACATCCAGCGGCCGCAATGAATGCCACCGAGAAATAGCCCAATCGGCATGCCACGCCGGCGTTGATGCCGCGGCAGGCATTGAAGGTGACGGCGGGGCGCCCAAAGCGCACTTGCTCTTACTCGAGGCGACGGGACGCACTGACGCGGGCGGACGCGTCGCGTTGGAGAAGACGTACCGACCCAGGTCGATGATAGGTGGACCAGGGGAGGACGCGTGCCCGGTCCGCGCGTGTCCGCGCAGACCTATCGCTGCCCCAAATTTGGGCCACGGATGGGTCGGCCCGCTGGGTGCTGTTTTTTCGGCCTCTTTTGTCCGGTCGGACAGAAACAGACCCGCGGTGGGCAATTCCTATTTGACGTGCACCCCCCACAGGCGTTAAATTCTTAGTGGGCCGGCCCAGTAGGGATGAAAATCTTTTGTTTTTGTTCGGAATATTGCCTTCCCCGCGGAAATGAAGAGATATCCCGATAAAAGTCATCAGAGGAGAAAGGAAAGGGAGGCAGCTGAGAAAGCGGCAGCTGCAGACCAGCTGCGTAATGTAGAAGAAGCATTAAAGCGGCAGCAGGATCAACTCGACTGACGAGGGGTTAGCTCGACAAATGTCCTAGATGAAGGACTTAGGATTGGGGAGATAGGGCATCGGATGAACTCGAAGGTAAAGTTAGTCGAAATAGGTATGCGTCGAAAGTAAACTTGGGTGTTTAACCTGGCTTGCTTTCAATCTGGCCTACACCGTCCCCTCCTGGCCCCTATATATAGGTGGCCAGGTCTCAAGGATCGGGTAGGGTCCGATACAGATTACAATATTGACATACGGTAAAGACTCGTATTCGACTATCATTATAATTGGGCCTAGCTTAACGGGCCTCAGGGGTACTCAACATACAGGCTCTATTAACTATACCCTTGTCAGTAGCCCCTGAGATTCTACCAGAATTGTAGATTCGGGTTGAATCTCTAATCTTCAAATCTTTGACTTGATCATTTCTTCGACTTCTTCTTATCTTCAAATCTTCGACTTGGTTTTTCGACTTATTTTCATGATATTCTGTCGCAAGGGGTTTTGATGAACAAGCCTGACAACTCTGACGGATCAAGAGGTCAGTTAACTGCCGGAACAGATACTTGTCACCTACTTCAAATTCAATCCCCTTGGACTTGAATTTGGGATACCGGTCAAACCCACTCTTTTGCCGCATTTAGGACTTACAAAGAATGAATCCCAGTGATTCTCAGGGTACCTAGTGCGTCCACCAGGATTTTCTTCGCGTCGTAGACACGGATACATACCAACAGAGCGCATCCATGTGCGTATACCAGGCCACAAAGGACGGATCCCGGGGTCTTACCTTCGTGATAAATCACGGCATTCGAGTTTCGTTGCGATAACGCAACTCGAGAATCTTATGTCGCAGCCAAATTTTGATTGAAAATATTCGGGTTTTAACAACCATAAAACTGGCTCCCGATGGGAGTAATCTTTTTGTACTTTGTCGACTATATAGTCGAAATTTGTATGATATACTTCCTTCATCCTTGATATTGATTATCTCATCCTCTATCGGGTGCGCGCTCAGCGCTCTCGATGGGAGTAGCCCCCGAGGCTATGTTTGGATACTTGTAACCAAGCATAGGCTCAAAGTTCAGTTCTTCTTCCTCCTGTTAACATCTACTATTTGCAAGCCCCCGAGTCCAAATCGAGGTTTTCATATCATGCGACCACAGTCTCCTCTTCTTGTTTTGTCTCTTTGGTATTATCGTCTGCTGTGTGTAGAATTTAACTCCTATTGTAAAATATGTTTACGGGCCTTGTTTTAGCACGGGGGCCCGATAATACGTGCTTATAAATAAAGCACCCTCTAGCAAGGGTAAAAACCCTAATCAGATTCCTCCTCCGCCGCATCTTCTTCTCCCTCCATCTAGGGTTTTCCTTTTTCCTTTGTCCACATGGCTGATGCAGATGGTTCCCGTCTAAACCTCGGCTCTCCGGTGGCGCCCCGAGGTCGAGGTCGCCCTCGTGGAAGCAAAAACAAGAACAATCCAACTCCAGCCGCCGCAGGATCGTCACTGGCCGTTCCAGCCAAGCGCCGCCCCGGTCGCCCACCTGGGAGCAAAAATAAGCCCAAAGTGACTGGCGCTGCCCCAGGTTCAAGCGTCCCTCCTCCTGTTGCTTCCGCTGCTCCTGCTGCTCCTCCCCGAATCTTTTCTTTCTTCTGCATTGCTATGGCACAGTGCCGCGAAATTCAGCGCCTGCCGCTGAATTTCACCAAGTTCATGGATGGGCGGGAGCTGCGAGAAGCGGTTCTCCGTGAACAGTCTGGCAGTGGGACTCCATACGAGGTAGAGGTTTGGTATGACGGCGATGGCGAGCAGTACTTGAGGGGTGGCTAGTCACAATTTGCAGAAGACCACGACATCCACCAAGGCTTCTTTATGGCCTTCGACTTCCACATCGGCACGTCGAAGTTTGACGTGAAGATCTATGACGGCACCCAGTGCCAGAAGAAGTACAAAGCTGAAGTCCACTTCCATTAGGATCTTCTTTTTATGTAATTTCGCTTGACAATGTCCTTGCCATCGTGTTTATCTGTAATGAATATTCGTACTCTACTTTGATGGTTTTACTAGCACCATGAAAACAAGTTACTGTTCTGAGGCATGCTTGAGATATATCGGGTTCTTTGCGAACCAATTGGTATGAATAATATCGGGTTCTTTTTGTGAACCAAGTTGTCTGAATATTATCGGGTTGTCTGCACAACCTTTACAGTGAAAAAGGTCTCCATGTCGCGATAGAAATTTCGTTCGTATGACCCGAGGGTTGAAGCCCCCGAGCGGAGAAGTAGAAATACTTGTACAATTTTGTCGAGTTTAACCCAAAGAACCCGACCTATGGCCTCATGTTCTGGGTTCAGAAGGTTAACTCGAATTTAATGATACCACTAGATTTAGTCTACGCGTAAAAACGTCGTAGCTGCTCCGCATTCCATGGATTACTCTCGTCTTTTCCTGTCTTCTTGTCTTGTAGTCGATATGCTCCTCCTGGAATTACTTCTGTGATGATGTAGGGTCCCACCCAAGGGGACTCCAATTTGCCATGGCTATCTTGCCTGAGTCGCAAAACTAGGTCTCCCACCACGAAGGATCGTGGACGAACTCGACTACTGTGGTAGTTTCGTAGACTCTGTTGATACTGTGTGGCTCTTTCTAATGCCTTATCCCTTGCTTCATCCAGTGCATCGACATCGTTCTGCAGTGCTTCTGTCGATGTTGTCTCGTCGTATGCCGTCACTCTTGGGGCCTCATGTGTAACTTCGACTGGAAGCACGGCTTCTGCGCCATGGACCAGGTAGAAAGGAGTTTCTTGAGTTGCTGCGTTAGGCGTAGTTCTTAGGCTCCAAAGAACGGAGGGCAATTCTTCTACCCAAGCGCTCTTGGCTTTCTCGAGAGGTGCTAAGAGCCTCTTTTTTATCCCACTACATATCAGGCCATTGGCTTTTTCGACTTGCCCGTTAGTCTTTGGGTGCGCCACAGATGCGAATTTGAGCTTGATCCCTAGTCCTTCGCAATAACTCTTGAATTCTTTTGAAGTGAAGTTTGTCCCGTGGTCTGTGATGATGCTATATGGTACACCAAAACGGAATACTATCGACTTGATGAAGCTGATTATGCTGTCAAATCCTGCGTTGTTACCGGGGCCGCTTCCACCCACTTGGTAAATTTATCGACTGCCACTAGCATGTAAACATGCCCTCCTGGCCAAGATTTGTGCAACTTTCCCACCATATCGAGGCCCCATTGCGCAAAGGGCCAGGACAAAGGTATTGTTTGTAGCTCTGCTGCTGGTGCATGCGGTCTAGATGCAAATCTTTGACATGCTTCACACTTTTGAACTATATCTTTTGCGTCTTCGATGGTTGTTAGCCAATAAAATCCTGCCCGGAAAGCCTTTGCCGCTATTGCTCTGCTGCTAGCATGATGGCCGCACACTCCACCGTGTATGTCTTGTAGTATTGTTTGTCCTTCCTAGGGTGTTACACAACGCTGCAAAATGCCGGTAATACTCTTCTTGTATAATTTCCCCTGCAACACGACAAATGCCTTCGATCTTCGAGTTATCTTCTTGGCCTCCACTGCATCTTCTGGTAATTGTTTATTTATCATGTATGCAAGATATGGCTGCATCCATGTTTCTTCTATCATCATGACCTCCTCTGGCTCCGATGGAGCCCCCGAGTCTGCTGCAGTAGTCGAGCTTTTCCCACTTTTTATTGATCTTTCTACTATTTCTTCCCAAAATACTCCGGACGGCACGGGTAAACACTGTGACCCGATATTTGCTAAATTGTCGGCTTCTTCATTACTATTCCTGCTTATGTGCGAGACTTCGCATCCATCGAATGTTCCTTCAAGATAATGATATAAATTCTTGTAGGCCATCATGTTGTCATTGATTGTGTCACATCTGTTCATAACCTGCTGGACAACAAGGTTGGAATCTCCAAATATTTTTAGGCGAGTTGCTCCACATGCTTTGGCCATCTTCATTCCGTGCAACAAAGCCTCGTATTCTGCTTCGTTATTAGAAGCCTGTGGAAAGCTCATCCTTAAGACATACTTCAATTTGTCGCTGTGAGGCGATATCAAGACCACTCCTGCGCCTGCGCCTTGAACTCTCTTAGAACCGTCGAAGTACATTGTCCAAACACTGGATAAGTCCGGTGGTCCCGTGCTTTGGAGCTCCAGCCACTCTGCCGTGAAATCTGGCAAGACTTGCGACTTGATCGCCTTCCTTTTTTCGTACGTGATGTCCATGGGAGATAACTCGATTCCCCACAAAGAGACATGTCCTGTTGCTGAAGGGTTGTTCAATATGTTTGATAGTGGTGCTTCATTGACCACTATAATTGGATGCACCGCAAAGTACTGTCGCAGTTTTCGTGCAGTTGTGAAAACACTATATGCAAGTTTCTGATAATGCGGGTACCTCTGTTTTGTCGGAGATAACACTTCACTAATGAAATATACCGGCCTCTGGACGCCGTGGGCTTTTCCTTCTTCGCTTCTTTCGACTACTAACACTGTGCTCACCACCTGATGGGTTGCGGCGATGTAGAGTAGCAGTGGTTCTTTTTCTTTTGGTGCGACCAGCACTGGCGGCGTGGAAAGCACTTTTTTCAACTGTGCAAAAGCTACGTCTGCTTCTTTCGTCCATTCAAATTTATCATCTGACTTCTTCATAAGTGCATAGAAAGGAAGCGCCTTTTCTCCCAATCGAGCAACGAAATGACTTAAAGCCGCGACGCGCCCTGCAAGTTTCTGTACGTCATGTAGTTTCGTGGGTTTCCCCATTGTCAAAATTGCTTGAATCTTCTCTGGGTTCGCCTCTATTCCTCGTGCTGATACCAGGAACCCTAAAAGTTGTCCTGCTGATACGCCGAAGGAACACTTTGTCGGGTTAAGCTTAAGCTTGTACTTGCTCAGGTTGTCGAAGGTTTCTGCCAAGTCGCTGATTAGAGATTTCTCCTCTCTTGTGGTGATGACTACATCATCAATGTGACTTGGATGTTGCACCCTATTTGGCTTCCGAGGCAATTTTGCATCATCCGTTGATAAGTTGCTCCTGCATTTTTTAGGCTGAACGGCATCACTTGGTAGCAAAACACTCCGTATGGTGTGATGAAGGCCGTTTTTCTTCATCTTCTTTCTTCAATTTGATCTGATTGTAACCAGAATATGCGTCCAAAAATGAAAGCCTCGCGCATCCCGCTGTTGAATCGATTATCTGATCGATGCGGGGTAGAGGGAAGGGATCCTTTGGACAATGCTTATTGAGAGATGTGTAGTTGACACATACTCTTTGTACATCTGTGTTCTTCTTGGGTACTATGACTGGGTTCGACACCCAACTCGAAGTTTTGATTTCTCTGATAAATCCGGCATTTTCTAGCCTGTGCAACTCTGATGCTATCGCCTTCCTTTTAGGTTCATCAAATCGTCGCAATGGCTGCTTGACTGGCTTTGCCTTGGGATCTACATTTAATGCGTGCTCGACGAGTTCCCTGGAAACCCCTGGCATGTCTGATGGACACCAGGCGAAGATTTCCCAGCGCTCACGGAGGAACTCGACGAGCGCGCTTTCCTATGCGGGATCCAAGTTCACCGCAACTGATGTCGTCTTGTTTGCATCTGTAGGGTGGACCTGGATTTTCTTCGAGTCCTGAGTTGTGTCGAAAGCCTGATCTGGCCGGGATCATCCAATGTCGGGTAGTACATTATGATCCGTTTCTCTTTTTAACCTCTCGTATTCTGCTGTCATGCCGAAAGTTTGCGCCATCCTGTTGAATTCTCTGTCGCATGTGTTGGCTACTTCAAAGCTCCCTTGTACTGTGATTGTTCCTTTGGGTCCTGGAATTTTTAACGTAAGATACGCGTAGTGTGGTACCGCCATGAATTTTGCAAATGCTGGGCGTCCCAGGATTGCATGATATTGTGACGGCCAGTCTATAACTTCAAATTCCAGCTTCTCTCTTCGGTAGTTGCCGCTGCTGCCAAAGCAGACATCAAGTTCTATTCTTCCCAAAGGGTAGTTTGCGGCTCCTGGTACTATTCCGTGGAAGGAGCAATCTGTTGGCTTCAAACTCGACATCGAGATGCACATTGCCTTTAAGGTTCTAGCATATATTAAGTTCATGTCACTCCCTGCATCCATGAATACTCTTCCGATGTCGTATCCTCCTATTTGCGCCTTTAAAACCATAGGCGAGTGGCCTGGCCTGGGAACTTTTCTCGGGTGATCTGCTCTACTGAACTTAACTGGTTGTTCTGACCACCGTAGGTACTCTGTTGTAGTTGGTGGTAATGATATTGCTAGGTTTACTTGCCTGGATATGCTCTTTCGCTCTTTCTTTGACTTGAGCACCGGTTGAATCATGGCTGATATGTAAACTTTTGACTCTAGGTGCCTTGCTAGCCTTTGCATTTGATATCCTTGACTTCTGTGTTGTTCTCCTTGCCTCCCTCCTTGGCTTGAGCCCATGGCGCTTTGCAGCCTTAGGAATGTTCTACAATCCTTCATCTGATGATCTGAAACCCTTTTCCCGTCGAGATATGCGTAGTGGATTCGACAAGGTCCGTATAGCATATCCTCGGCCGAAGGACCGGAGTATCTCGATTTTCCTACTCCTTTTGCCTGAAACCTCCTATTTTCATATCCTTCCTCTTCTTCTAATATGTACCCCGCGGCTACCTGATTTCGCCTTCCTTGGTTATCCCTGCTGCGATGTCGTCTCCTCTGTCTACTTATTCTGTCGACTTCTGGTGAACGTCCTCTTTTGGTATTGTATGCGTCTTCTCCATCAGCAAATTTGTTGACTTGTTCCATTAACTCGGCTACTGTCGTAGGTCTTGTTCTTCCTATTTCTTCCACGAGATCTGAGCGATGAAGTCCGGCCGTAAAGGCGTCTATTGCTCGTTCGTCGGAGACGTCCTCTGCTGAGTTTTTGATTATGCTCCATCGTTGTATATAAGAACATAGAGTTTCGCCTTTCCTCTGCACGCACGCCTTAACTTCCTCCAGTGATGCTGGGCGCTTATATGTTGAACGGAAAATTCGTGCGAATTGACTTTCGAGTTCCCCCCAACTTCCGATGGATTCGTTGGGTAGGGTATTCAACCAGGACCGTGCTGCGCCGGTGAGGTGTAGCTGCAAACTTTGCATTGCAGTCGCTTTTGTTCCCCCCAGTATCTGTACTGCCTGCAGATAGTCTGATAACCATAGGGTAGGTTCTTGTGACCCGTAATACTTATGTTAGTCGTGTGGCAATTTGAATCCTTTGGGTACCCGCGTTTTGCGAACCCTGCGGGTAAAGCATAACGCACCCATCTCTTTATCGTCGTCTTCATAATTTTCTTCCCTCCAAGCATGACGTGATTTGTTTACTCGAGTTTGCGCTATTATATTTCTTGCGTCCTCTTTCCTCTTATGTCGCCTTTCCTCTTCTGATGACTCGTTGTACTCGTTATCCGCGAAGTTGTATCTGAACTTCTCCTTTTCCTTGCAGCTTGTTGACTTTGCCTCTAGGCCTTTTTCCCTGATCTTGCTTTCCACTATTCCAAGACTTCGTATCGCAGCTTGGTGCATATCTTCTCGCGGGTCCCCAGGTTCTGGCCTTGTAGTTAGTAAATACGCTTGTGCTGCTACCAATGCTGCTTCTGGCGTTTCTTGTATGAAGTCGTCTTCCTCCTCTTCTGACTGTGGGGTAGGGCTCCTTGAGTACCTTTCTTCTTCGCCGCGCGCCATTACCCTTCTATTGTGCTTTGGGTCTCCGTGCCTTTCTCTGCTGTACTCTGAATCTTCATTATAGTATTCCAAGTACTCCTCCCTTGATATACTATTGTTGTCTTGAAAAACCATGTCTCTTTCCTCCCTTAGTTTCTTCCTGTGTTGGTATAATGCATACTGATAGCCCATTAGAACTTCTCTTCTCGATCCTTCGGGTACTCCTGTACCATGATTGACAGCTGATTTGATCATTCTCCATTCGCCAGCCGAAACGTGAACTTTCTCCTTTTCCTTTTTGTTGTGTTCTTTCATTTTGTCGACTTGCCCGTCGACCTTTTTACTTCCTTCGCTATTGTTTTCTTCTTCCGCCTCGGTGATAATAACGCATAACTGATGTACTTTGGAGACGCCGCTGCTTCCCATGGCGAAGTCCTTTGCGTTGTTGTGCGTCTGGCACGCTCTTTCTTCTGAGTCGAAATTTTCCCGAATTTTGTTGCCTTCTGCGATTGGTGCTTTGTCGAAGCTGACCGGCGAGTTTACCTCGCTGGAAGAGTCTTCTGATGATTCCAACGTTTCCTCTGTTTCGGGCTTGTTTGCCGACGGATCTGATTTTGTCGAATCCGAGAGGCGGGATGAACCCGATGGCCCTATAATGATGCTCAGACTTCCAATGGTTAACTCCATCTCTTGATTTCCGTCGAGTTCTGAACTGTTGTTGGCTAAAAGCGAAAAAGCCATCGAATTCATGCTTTCAACGCCCAGAGTCCCCACGGTCGGCGCCAATTGACGAGGGGTTAACTCGACAAATGTCCTAGATGAAGGACTTAGGATCGGGGAGATAGGGCGTCAGATGAACTCGAAGGTAAAGTTAGTCGAAATAGGTATGCGTCGAAAGTAAACTTGGGTGTTTAACCTGGCTTGCTTTCAATCTGGCCTACACCGTCCCCTCCTGGCCCCTATATATAGGTGGCCAGGTCTCGAGGATCGGGTAGGGTCCGATACAGATTACAATATTGACATACGGTAAAGACTCGTATTCGACTATCATTACAATTGGGCCTAGCTTAACGGGCCTCAGCGGTACTCAACATACAGGCTCTATTAACTATACCCTTGTCATCGACAGACTTAGCCAGCAAGGTATCAGCGGCCAATCTCAGCGGCACATGGTAGAAGCTGCATTCGATGGTATCGACGCCCTATCAAATAAGAAAAGCAGCGTCGCTTCCACCCAGCTCCAGGATGGTGATGATGATGCACTGATGATGGCTCCTCCTAAACGCTACCTAGTGGATGATATCACGGAGAGCACAGCTTGTGAGCTAAAGGTGCAAGTTATGAACTTAAGGGTGATGGCGGCGGTCGGCATGGCCGTACCAACTGCGCCTAACGGAACTTGGCATTGCAGACCGGTTCCAAAAGGGTACGCTGTCGTCACGGTGGATGATGTCAAGCAAGATTTTGAGGAGCTGAAGCTGGACCACCCTGCAGGGGAAGATAGGGACCTGACTGAACTAGGAGAAGCCAAAGGGGGGACTGTTGTATGGCCAAAGGAGCACATCGTGCTTCCAAATTATATCCCACCAAGGCCACCCACTCCTCAGAGCAGCAGTCCACCTTCGCCGCCACCTCACCATTCTCCAGCGCAACCGTCGCCTTCACCGCCTCACCACTCAGCGCAGCCGTCTCCACCGCCGCCTCAGCCGTCTCCGCCGCCGCCTCAGCCGTCTCCATCCCCTGAGCCTCAGAGACTAAAGCGGAAGTATACTAAGAGGGGCAGCACCACCAGCAGCAGCAAGAGCACGTTCCGATCACCGAAACATAAGCTATCGCCCCTCCAAAGAGTACCTCATCAGAATATGAAGAAGCTTCCTTACGAGAAGACAGATGAGGAAATTGCTACGGCCGCAGATGCCCATTATCAACAGTGGAAGACTGACATGGTTAACAAGAAAAAGCCAAAGCCGACGGAGCCATTGATCTTCCCAGTCACCGCAGAAGATAAAGCCAAAGTAGCCGCGCTTAAGATTCAGCTTCACCAACCCATAGCGCTCACACCTGACTATAATCGCTTTATTACCAAGTCGGCTGAGGCAAAAGAGCGGAGAGTCAGGAAAGAAGTTGCCCAGCTCGGACAACAGAAAAATCAATCGATCAAACTGCTCAAAGTGTACGATACCAATGAGTGGAGAGTCCAGGAGCGGCATGATCCGAACATTGATCCGGAGTTTATTCAACTATACGGAGAAAATGCCAAGTTATATGGACTGTCTATTGCTGAGTACATGATCCGTCTGGATGAGTTCGAGGGGTACCAGCAAATAGCGTACAAATACCAGTACGGGAATCCTCTCATCAAACCCGAGTTAGTCAAAGATCTACCAACAAAAATGCGGAGATTGCATAACTGGTACATACAAGCCTGTGCTGAATCCACAAACTGGATCTATGCTGGATATAAACACCACCATTACGGTCATGGAGATGGCTTCTTACTGATTGAATTTCTAGAATTATTTCAGTTTTACCAACAAGACGCCCTCGACAAAACTATTGTCAGTGCCTATTGCCTGTAAGTATTATTAAGTCTTTCTAGCTCAGCTCATTCGTTGCTTGTATAATCTTACTCATCATTATACTAATTATATATGCAGAATGAAGATTCTCGAATGCGACCAAGGAGGAATCTTTGACCTTGGGTTCGTTGACTGCAATTTCGTTCATGAAGATACTCTAAAAAAAACCCAAAGAGACAGAGGATAACTTGGTACAATCATTGAAGTATTTCAGCAACAGAAGGGAAATACTATTTCCTTACAACTTCGAGTGAGTGTTACTGTCTTGTACACATTTTGTTTTCGCTTTACTCGATGTTAAGCTATTTGACTCGTTATGTCTGTGCAGCTTCCACTTTATTCTGTTAATCATTAGTGTTGACGAAGGAGTAGTCAAAGTCATGGACTCAAAACGCACACCTTTAGGAAACTGGGCGAACATGCAGGAATGCCTCCAGAAGGCTTGGAAACGGTTCACCACCAACACTAGGGGTGTTTGGAAGCCAGAGCTTATATTTAAACCATTGAATGTAAGTACTACTTGCTAGATCCACGCATCTCTTCGATTCTAGTTTCAATACAATTATCATGCTTGATTCTTATTTTGATTGAACTCCGTTCTCGTAAAGTGCTTGAGGCAAGAAGCTGGGAATAACTTATGTGGATACTATGTCTGCGAGTACATTCGCCAGACGACCAAAGAGAAGGGTGCAGACCGAAACATCAAAAAACTTGAAGTACGATAAACAATAATCTCAACATTATTTTATTACCATCAACTGTGTTTAGTTTCATTCATATATATTGATCCCCTTCTTTAAATTAGATCGAATGGATGCGGGACGGTCTTCTACCACGGGAACGCGTGCAAGCAATTCAAGAGGAAATTGCCGGATTCTTATTAGAACAAGTCATAGATCCGAAAGGAGAATACTATTACCCGGTTCATTTAGAAGGGTGAAGTGTAAAAAAGAAGATGTAAAATCAAATTTGTGTGAGTTACCGTTTGTAATAGCGACCAAGCACGACGGATGAGACGGTGAATAATATATTCATGACCATGATGTGTAATATATTCATTATTGCTGTATATATATAATACCATTAAATTGAATACAAAACACACCAAATAAAACCCTAAACCCTAAATGGAAAAAAAAACCCTAGATCAACGATCCCGGTTCGTTCTACGAACCGGGACCAATGACCCAGGCCCCCTCACGCCGCAGCGCGTCCACGTGGAGACCTATCGGTCCCGGTTCGTGCTGGAACCGGGACCGGCATTGGTCCTGAGTAATGGATCCCGGTTCGGCAACCGGGACCAATGACCCAAATGAACCGGGACTATAGGCCCTTTTTCCACCAGTGATTGTTAGTATTTGCGGATGCTTGCTAACAATCCAATCATATAGTACTTGTATTTCCAAGTAGTGAAGTGCTTGTATATTTAGCCTCTCTCACATAGAAAACTGCATCGAAGACAATGAACCCGATTTATTCACTAATTGAACTTAGACAAAGCCACTGCTATTACCACCACTTTTCCGCACTCATGGTACTGTTAGTTTATAGTTACTTAGTATATCTTATTGCTGCAGTACTAACAATTACTTTCTTGTATTTTTTATCCTGAAAAGCTATCTCTCATACCCGAATCGTTGCTCTAGTTTTATTTCCTAGATGATACAAACGTTTAGTGTGCGTAGAGTTGTATCAGTGGTTGATAGAACTTGAGAGAATATTTATCCTACCTTTAGCTCCTCGTTGGGTTCGACACTCTTACTTATCGAAAAGGCTACACACGATCCCCTATACTTGTGGGATATCAGTTCGTGAGAGCTTTACTGACCAATTTTCGCATAACACCAAAAAGAGCTTAATTTGAAGGATAGATAAAAGCAAGTCAAATGTACTTTGGAATAGCAAATTGCTAATAGGTATGTATGGTGGACATATTGGAACAACTTGGTTTTTAGGAGTTGGATGCACGAGTAGAGCTCATACTCAGTACAAAATGAGGGCTAGCAAAAGACTGGGAGCGACCAACTAAGAGAGCAATAACAGCCATAATCATGCAAAGCAACAAAGCAACATTAAAATAGGCATAAGATGGCATCAAAAGTCTAAAACTAAATAATCATAGAGGCTTCTGGCGACTTTGTATGAGTCTAACATGTGTGAGCATGCGCCAAGTCAATCCAAATAAATTATCAAGGAGAAAACCAAAATAGTGCTTCCAAATAATTAAAACAATGCATGATTTTTTTCAAAGGCTCATTAAGCAATCTCAGTCATTTGAGACAAGTCATGCTACAACAAAACCACTAAGCATACTATCAAAAAGACATCAAGCACGACAGGCAAAAGCCTAGGCCACAGTCTACACAAGCTCCTTTTTGTACCACTTTTTTGCATAAAGCTTTTTCTCTTTTCCAACACCACTCGAACTTTTTTAAACAACTCTTTTGATGAAAACCCACATGGACCAGAGGTCAAAATACACCTTGATATAAAGATATAACAAGATCTGAACACAAATCAAGGCGAAAAATGAAAACTAAACATAGTAGCAGAAAAAAGAGAACACTCGTTTGAACGATAAGAGTGAAAACGGAGTGTTCTTGGCAAATGAAAAGCAAGGCAACTTCTCCAAAAGAAATTTGTTGGGATCCAACCATTTATTGCAGCAAACAAAACTAAAGAAAACTGAAAACTAAAACAACTGACGCTCGAAGAAAAACGCATAGTGCATGAAGCAATAAAAATATAGTGTGCTGAAAGGTGACCTGATTTTTACCGATGAAGAAGAGGTGCCTCGGGGGCATCCCCAAGCTTTGACGCTTGTACCTCTTGAATATTTCTTGGGGTGCATGGGCATCCCCAAGCTCGAGCTTTTGTCCATTCTTCAACTCATCTCATCATTCTCCAATCCCTACACTTGAAAACTTCCTTCATACAAAACTCAACACAATTCTATTAGCAATATTAGTGTAAGAATAACAATGAATCAACCCCTTTTTGCTTCAGGTTTCAACTCAAAACCACCACATATAAAGTATATACTACTGTAGCAACTTCCCCAAAAGTTCCGTGATCAAAAGAACTCAAAAATAAAGCGATCGAGCGGCAAACACAAATAATGGCAGAAATCTGTCAAAAAGTGTTAAACTAATGAAAGTTTGGATATAACCTGGGGCATATGCACAAGAAATCGTAGGTCCAAAAGATATACAAAGAATTTTCACGAATTTTTATGGTACATCACCGAAATCTGTTTCAGGACAGCAACATCCCCAAATCTTACCTCACTCAAATCAGAGGCTTCTCTTGGCATAACAACGAAATAAAAATGATAAAGAGAGGTTATTATAGTAGTAATAACTTCCAAGACTCAAATAAAAGAAAAGAAACTAAAAGTAAAAACATTGGGTTATGTCACAAGAGTGATTTTCTTTAACGCCTTTGAGCTAGGCGCAGAAAGTGCGAATCAATAATATCAAGTGATGAAGCATCAAGCTCATAATTTGCTCAAAGAATAGAGTCAAAAAGTAATTTCTTCCTCGTCCTAGGTAAGTGTTACATACCTTTCTTGAGTGGTAATTGATATTTGATGGTGCCGTCCCTCATATCAATGATGGCACCTATAGTTCGAAGAAAGGGTCTTCCCAAAATAATAGGACATGAAGTATTGCATTCAACATCCATAACAAGAAAATCAACGGCAACAAGGTTATTGTTAACCATAATAAGAACATCATCAATTGTAACACCCGAATTTCCAGAAATTCAAAGTGCCCGTTATGTATTCCACCACAATCCCATAATCATTGTTGTGATACACATAACGTAGTTGGTAACCAGTTCCATAGATATGAAAATACGAATAGTTCAAATACAAATGGCGACAATAAAGCAGCAGAAATAACGTCTTCGGGTCCATGCCTTCACCCTACAGGCAATGGCGACTAAGGAGATGATCTTAGTTCTGGTACTCGTCTTCATAACCTTCCTCCGGATAATCTTCCCCATAGTCTGGCCAAGTTAATAGCCAGGGACACAGCCATGAGTACATTGGATGCACTCGCAAACCATCTTATAAAAAAAATGATGAAATAGATATGCATGGTTGATATGGTGGACTAAGCACTACGTTTATTTGCAAAAGCTAGTTTTGTTTCCCAAGAATGTTCATTAGTACAGAAGAAGATTTAATTCTCTAAGTTCAATCTAAAGAGGAACTTCAGGTGTTGGTCAACATCAATGTCAAGTCAAGTCATTCACCAAGTTCACCATAGGTTGTTAACATTCTTGACAAAAATCAAGTACAGCTTGCCAACTGTCCATGACCGCGGACGCGGCTATTCGAATAGTTTTGAAACCTCTGCAGAGGGGTACACTTTACCCACAAGATTCGATAAATCTGCCGGGAGAAATCCACAGTTCGTCATACACCAAGTATGCGAGTTTCAGATAATCAAACAAACTCTTTCACTTATCTACTCTAGTATAGGATCCTTTCCTAGAGCCCGAGACACGGATATCTCCGTTTCGGCATCTCTAGTTTTGCCCCTTACAGGATGCTGCATGAATGGAAATTTCCACCCGGTTCGGAAGTACCCACGCACGGTGCACTTCTATAAAGGATGATACAAGGTCTCCCATACTAGGGTAAACAAGCTACGGACTAAGCCCCTTCCCATTTAGGGGTAATGTGGTCGTACGGTAATGGTTGGCTCACATAGTACATCACTTATTATCATTTCAAAATACATTCCATAGTCCTTAGTCAAGATTATTTTCTTTCGGAAAACCATCAAGTATGAGTAGTCTCCCATTTCAAGCTTTCAAGTTCAAGTCACCACGTTCAAATAGGTTTCCCCTATAGATGACTTCCATTTTATTAGCGACTAAGCAGCTACTATGAGTGATGCTACAACTAAGGGGATATTGGATAAACTCAGTTTGATGCTCTTGTTAAGCAAGATATCACTACACAAGTATGGTTCTACTCTAGCAATTCAATCATGCAATTTAATTTGGAAAGCAAGTAAACATGCAAGTTGAAATCTAGGTATTTGATTATGATTCAAAATATGGCTTGCCTTGGTTGGCAAAGTGTCCGGGGTAGCCTTCTTCTTCTTCTTCTTGATAATATCCTCCCTCTGGCTCGTCTCCGGTAACACTAGCGTCTAACAACGATACACAAAAATGCCCACAATCACCAAACAAGTACAAACAACACTTCAAGCATGCACACGTGTTTTCAAATAGAGGTAAAAACATATAACACCAATTTAGGTTGGTTTTCATTCATTTTCATTATTTGGAAATAGGTGTGCAAGTTCAAGTTTCTAATCACTACCAAGTAGTATTAACTTTCCAAATACCTTATACAAGTCCACATGAACTAGGATTAATACTTATAGATAGGTATTTGGAAATGTGGTTTAACAATAAGGGTTCCATAAGAATTTCGATTATAGGTTTGAGTTTAATAAAATCCTATATGGCAAATGCTTACTTAAACATATAGGTAAATAGCATTTAATTTAAAAGGTTCAAAAATGGGATCTAATGCTATAGGCAGATGGGTATAACTAATTGTGAATTTCTAAAGTTCGATTTAGATTTTTAGGAATTTTATTTGAATTGATATGGATTTTCTAAGGTGGAAAAGCTCCTGTTTTGTTATTTTTACTGCAACCACTATGTAAATCTAATTGTGTTGAAACCACTTTTAATGGATAGCGTATGTTCTAAGGTTTCTAGAACATATTCATTTGTTAAACTTGAATCGATAGATCTCCGGGAAAATAGAATCTAAGAAAGCATCTGAATGAGTTTTTCCTAAAATCGAAAATCAAATAACCCCTTTTTTTTAAATCTGGGCCGGACACACCAGCTAAACTGGGCCGGCCCACACTCCTTCCCGCGGTGAGAGAGCCAGCGAGGGAAATTTTTTTCCAACCGGGCTGACCAAGGGGGGCCCGCCTGCCAGGACGACTTATCGAACCGGTACGTACATGGTCATCTTCCTCGTCTCGAGCGGGACTCACTGGCGTTCAGCAGAGAAGAGGGCGGCGATGCGGGGCAGCGTAGAGGAAGCAGAGCTTGACGATGAGGTAGCAGAAAAGGTCGCAGATTTCCTCCTCCTCCGCCTGGTACCAGCAGAATCCCGAGAGGTGGCCGGAATGGCCAGAATCGCCGGGAAGCAGAGGCACTCCAGAGCTCCGGCTTGCTCCGGCGAGCTCGGTCGAGGACACTACAGAGAGGGAAAGGATGTCTAGGAGGCTCAGTGGAGTGGTGTGAGTTCGCTGGAGTGCTCGGAGGCTCCTTTTATAGGCCAGAGAAGCAGGGGCGCGGGCGCGTCCGGCATGGGCACGGGTTAGGGTTTCCGAGGGCGTTCCCATGGCCACAGTGGTTCTGGAAGGGCATGGGCGTGTCCGGCGGTGCTGTGGTGACGTAGGGAGCGTAGTGGCGCAGCAGGGTGACGAGGGGAGCAGTGGAACGGCAGGGGCGAAGGAGGTGACCGGCGGTGACTTTCTTTGTCCTTCTCCATCGTGGCTTGGCACGAGCTAGGGCAGGGGATGGCGGGGGACGTTGAGGTGACGCAGGGCACGGACTCGGCAAGCATGGGCATGCAGAAGAGGCCATGCCTCCACTATTGGCAATAGTGCCATGTACTTGGTTTGAAATCTGCACACCAGGTGTTTGACCAAATGCCCGCAAGAGACAAAGTTTTGAATTTTGAAATATTTCCAATTGGGTTCTGTTCAGTAGCAGATAGGGATCCTAGGCATATGCTGGTTTGGTCTAGAGATGATGGTTTGGTCGAAAAAGAAATAGATATGGGAATGGTCTATGTATAAGATTCAAACTTTGGCAGATGTTTGAGTGGGGTTCTGGTTTGAATTTTTGTTTGAAACTTCTTGGTCAAGTTAGTATGTGGTCTGGTCAAGCTCAAACAACTGACCACACACTTAGTTGATTTACAGATTGCTTAATCTAAGTGTCCAAATTAGAGTAGTGGTTAACTTTTTCTAGATCAAACTTTTCTTTTCTTTTCTTTATTTCTTTTGCTTCTGGTTTCTTTAGATCTTGTGGTTCTTCTCTGATGCTTATGCTGGTTAGGTTTTGCATAACTAAACAATATACAATAATTTCTAACACACATGAAATCATAGAAAAAAACTTATTCAAATACTATGCATATATGCAATATGAGATGAAAAAGTTTTATCTTGGTCCAAAATTTGGCACTTGAATAAGAGGAAGTAGGTTACAAATTTTTGAGTTGTTACAATCTACCCCCCTTAAAAAGAATCTCATCCTCGAGATTCACTAACTAAGAACTGAAAAGATTGGGAAATTCTTTCTGAAGGTAATCTTCTCGTTCCCAAGTGGCTTCATCTTCTGTGTGATTACTCCACTGAACTTTCAGGAACTTGATACTTCGGGTCCGAGTGGTTCGATATGCTTCTTCTAGGATACGGGTAGGCACTTCACGATAGGTCAAATCCTTATTGATGTCCACAGAACGGTGATCAATATTCTTGAAGATTTCTGGCTTCTCCGGAACTTCAAGACATTTCTGAAGTAAAGACACGTGAAAAACATCGTGCACTTCAGACAATTCAGGGGGCATTTCCAACTGATAAGACACTTCTCCTCTGCGGCCAAGTATCTTGAAGGGTCCAATATACCTTGGTGCAAGCTTTCCTTTTACTTGGAATCTCTGCATTCCCTTGAGAGGTGACACTCTAAGATAGACAAAATCTCCAATCTTGAAGGTCAGTTCCCTACGTCTTTTCTCAGCATAACTCTTCTGTCTAGACTGGGCTGCCTTGAGATACTCACGAATCATGCGAACTTTCTCCTCAGCTTCTTGCAGAATGTCAGGTCCAAATATCTTACTGTCTCTAGTTTCAGACCAATTCAAAGGGGTATGCCACTTTCTTCCATATAGAGCCTCAAATGGGGCCATTTGCAAACTGGCTTGATAACTGTTGTTGTAGGAAAATTCCGCGAAAGGCAGACAATCTTCCCACTTAACTCCATAAGCTAGAACACAGGCTCGCAACATATCTTCCAGTATTCGATTTACTTTTTCAGTCTGTCCATCAGTCTGAGGGTGGTAAGCTGTGCTAAAGGCTAATTTGGTTCCCAAGGCTTGATGCAAACTTCTCCAGAATCTTGAGGTAAATTGGGTACCTCGATCAGAAACTATGGTTTTAGGGACTCCATGCAAACTAACAATTCTGGATAAATAGAGGTCTGCCAGCTGTCCTAATGTATAAGTGGTCTTGACAGGAATAAAGTGGGCAACTTTGGTCAATCTATCCACAATGACCCAAATAGAGTCATTCCCGCGGCTAGACCTTGGAAATCTAGTGATGAAATCCATTCCAACAGATTCCCACTTCCATTCTGGAACTTGCAAAGGTTGCAGCAGTCCAGCAGGACGTTGATGTTCAGCCTTGACTCTTTGACAAATGTCACACTTGGATATGAACGATGCAATTTCACGCTTCATTTCATGCCACCAAAACTGTTCTTTTAAATCTTGATACATTTTGGTTCCACCAGGATGGATGGAGTAAGGTGTCTCATGGGCTTCCTTCATAATGATTTCCTTCAGTTCTGAATCAGCAGGCACACAAATACGTCCTTTATACCAGAGAACTCCTTGATCATCTTCCTCAAATCCTGGCACTTTGCCGGAACTAATTGTGCGCTTAATTCCGTCAATACTCTCATTTCCCTTCTGGGCTTCTTTGATTTGGCTCATCAAGGTGGGTTGAAACTCAAGGTTGGCTAAGAATCCTTGACTGACTAGTTCCAATCCAAATTTTTCAAACTCTTGGTGCAACATGGGTTGCTCCTCTTTGATCATCATATTCAAGGTGCATGGCTTTCTACTCAATGCGTCGGCCACTACATTGGCCTTCCCAGGGTGATAATGAATTTCAAGATCATAATCCTTGATTAACTCTATCCATCTTCTTTGCCTCATGTTCAACTCCTTCTGAGTGAAAATATACTTCAAACTCTTGTGGTTGGTGTAGATCTCGCAACGGTTACCCATAAGATAGTGCCTCCAGGTCTTCAAAGCTAGAACTACGACTGCTAACTCCAGATCATGGGTTGGATAGTTTTCTTCATGAGGTCGAAGCTGCTGGGAGAGGTATGCTATGACCTTGCCTTCTTGCATTAACACACAACCAAGTCCAAGTTTGGAGGCGTCGCAATAGACATCAAAGTTTTTGGTGATATCAGGCATGGTTAGGACGGGAGCGGTCACCAATCGCTTCTTGAGCTCTTGAAAACTTTCTTCACACTTAGGGGTCCATTCAAACTTCTCGTCCTTCTTCAACAATTGGGTCATGGGTCGGGCAATGCTTGAGAACCCTTCAACAAATTTGCGGTAATATCCTGCTAATCCGAGAAAACCTCTAACTTCAGTTTGAGTGGTAGGGGCTTCCCATTCCATGACTGATTTGATCTTCTTTGGATCCACTGAAACTCCTCCAGCTGATAATACATGGCCTAAGAATCCAACTTCCTTCAACCAAAACTCACATTTACTAAACTTGGCATAAAGCTGATGTTCTCTCAGGGTCTCTAAGATTAATCTCAAATGGTTTGCATGCTCTTCTTCAGACTTGGAGTAAATAAGAATGTCATCAATGAAGACAACAACAAACTTATCCAAAAACTCCATGAAAACCTTATTCATTAGATTCATGAAATAGGCAGGGGCATTGGTTAATCCAAAGGACATTACGGTGTACTCATACAATCCGTATCGGGTAGTGAAGGCTGTTTTAGGTATATCAGTTGCATGGATCTTCAGTTGATGGTATCTAGTCCTAAGGTCTATCTTTGAGAAGACTTGAGCTCCAGTCAATTGGTCAAACAGATCATCAATCTTTGGGAGAGGATACTTATTCTTGATGGTGACATCGTTTAGCTTGCGGTAATCAGTGCACAGTCGGCTGGAACCGTCACTTTTATCCACAAACAAGACGGGTGATCTCCAAGCAGATGAACTTGGCTGAATCAATCCCTTACTCAAAAGGTCATCCAATTGCTTCTTTAACTCTACTAGTTCAGCTGGGTTCATACGATAGGGCCGCTGGGCTATAGGTCCAGTTCCGGGGATAAGCTCAATGATAAACTCAGTATCCCGATCTGGTGGCATTCTGGGTAGCTCATCGGGAAAAACATCCGGGTATTCGCAAACTATGGGAACTTGCTCCAGAGTTGGTCCTGAGATACTCTTATGACATCTGGTGGTTTGGGGTGGTTTTACGGACACATGCTTTACTACAATTCCAGTGCCACTCTTCATGGTGATGGTCTTTTTGGCACAATCTATCACTCCTTGATGCTACGACATCCAATCCATACCCAGGACTACTTCCAATCCCTTGGTTCCTAACACAATCAAACTGGCTAAGAATGCTATCCCATGGATTTCTATGGGCACTGCCAAGCAGGTCCAACTAGCCTTTGTTATTGACCCAGGTATTTGTGCAGACATTGTATTTTTCAGGGGTGTTTGTTGAAGTCCACTTTTATCCGCAAATAACTTAGTGACAAATGAGTGTGAAGCTCCAGAATCAAACAGAACTCTTGCAGGAACTGAGTTAACAGGGAACATACCAAGCACAACGTCAGTTGCTTCCTGATCTTCTTCAACATTCATGTGATTCAGACGTCCTCGAGGGTGAGGCTGGTTCCTTGGTGGATAATTCTTGCCATTTCCAACATGGCGCTGTTGCTGAGCAGGAGCAGTGGTCTTGGATGCATCATTCCGCTTCTTCGGGCATTCATTGGAGTAGTGCCCCTTGATTTCGCACTCATAACAGGTAACACCAGACTTGTCACCAGACTTGGGCAGCACAGGTGTGCCATTTGAAGTTGTTGCCATTAGGTCTTGGAGGTGTACGGTTGAAGTTGTTGCCGGTCAGACGGTTGGGAAAGTTGGGACGTGGAGCAGGTGCAGGCGGCCTAATAGGTCGAGGGGCAAAACCCATAGGTGGATTTCCCCTTGGCTTCTGCGAGTTGCTTGAATTGCCTTGATACATCATACGGCGCTTGTGGTTCTCTGCAGCTTGCTTGAGTTTGCCTTCCATCTGAATGGCAGAGTCAACTAATGACTCCAGGTCTACAAAGGGAATGCTGACCAAGACACATTGCATCTCATCATGAAGTCCATTCAGAAACCTTTCTTGCTTCTTTTCATTGGTGTTGGTGTCATCTGGGGCATACCTAGACAAGGTAAGGAACTTGTCACGGTAATCAACCATAGACAGGGAACCTTGCTTCAGATTTCTGAACTCATCTCTCATCCTTTTAACCAATCCCATAGGAACATGGGCCTTGCTGAACTTGCTCTTGAACTCCTCCCAAGGCATCACATACCCTTGGGCTTGCATTGCACGGGTGCTATCCCACCAAGCTCTTGCGGCTCTCGCAAGATAGTGGGTGGTGTACAAGACCTTCTCATTCTCGCCCACTCCGGTGACTTCCAGATTGTTCTCCATTGTACGAAGCCAATCATCAGCATCTAAGGGTTCTTCAGACTTAGTGAACATGGGTGGATTGGTGTTTTGGAAACTCCTCAGCTTGGATCGGTGATCACCATTGCCATTGTTCTCTCCTTCACCATGGCCATTTCCATTGCCATTGTTGTGGTTCATTGCCATCTAGGTTAGTTGCAGAAGAGTGGCCAAGTTAGCTTGGCGCTCAGCTTGGGCTGCTTCCCGATCTTCAATGATCAACCTTAGCAGTTGTGCTACTTCCGGGTTCAGGGGTGGGGGTGCTCGCGGCATCTGAAGATAATGGGTATAAGACAAGAGGGAAAAACTAGTTGCTAAGTTTTGAATGTAATACCAATGATGCAATTTAGTCTTACTAAGGCCTTAAGGGCCAAATTCATATTTCATTCAACAAACATCAACATACCACACATACGAGTTCACACATTACAAATGGTTTACAACAAACCATTGCGACTCGTCTACTTGAGAGGGGGATACAACTCACACCTACACGAAGGGACTTAAAGTGAACTCACTACTAGATAACACTTGGATCTCAAATCTAAACACCGGGCTCCTCGGGATCTTCCTCCTCATCCTCGATGAATCCAGCATCTTCATCATCCTCCTGATCATCCAGGTCCTCCATGAAATCATCCTCGTCGCTAATGAGGGCATTATCCTCCTTGCGGAGGTCAATGCCTTCCTCCTCACCACAGTGGTTCTCGAGATCTCCAATGTACTCAGTCAGCTCAGCCACCTTGGCCTTCAACTCTTCAATGGTCTCATCCTTTTCCTGGCGCTGGCGGCGAAGGCTCTTGCGATCCTTGGCAAGGATCCTGATGGTGCTCCTCGCCTCCACAAGTGCGAAGTGCTCAAGGTTGGCCTTGGTACGGGCACGATCTGCCTCCTGCTGAGTGGAGTACAGCAAGAAGTCCATGTGATCTATATATGAACTCGGCTCGTTGTGCCCCGGCATATTTGCGGGACGCCCATCCACATCACGCCGAGCAAAGTTCCTAAAGCGCTCCACCTGGATCTCCTCAACATGCAGTCCGCATAAGCGGGCAAGCATCTCCTGCATCCCTCGGACCAAACCATCGGCCCAAGTGTTCTCCACAAGCTCAAACTTGATCCTTGGAGAACTTAAATCTCCCTTCTTGCCACGGCAACTTGCCCTGATAAGCCACCGAAGTTCTCCATCCGGGTGCTCATTGAGCACGGCTCCCTTGAACTCCGGATACAGACGATCCAGGAACAAGGTCATGCTCGAAAACAAGGCTACCACCATGCCCCAACTGGTAGTGCTCAGTGAACACCGGGGCCATCTACAAAATTTTAGATTAGATTAAGTAAGTGATCAACCCAAGTGACGAGGGTTAACTCGACAAATGTCCTAGATGAAGGACTTAGGATCGGGGAGAGAGGGCGTCGGATGAACTCAAAGGTAAAGTTAGTCGAAATAGGTGTATATCGAAAGTAAACTTGGGTGTTCAACCTGGCTTGCTTTCAATCTGCCCTACACCGTCCGCTCCTGACCCCTATATATAGGTGGCCAGGTCTCGAGGATCGGGTAGGGTTCGATACAGATTACAAATATCGACATACGGTAATAACTCGTATTCGACTATCATTACAATTGGGCCTAGCTTAACGGGCCTCAGGGGTACTCAACTAACGGGCTCTATTAACTATACCCTTGTCAGTAGCCCCTGAGATTCTACCAGAATTGCAGATTCGGGTTGAATCTCTAATCTTCAAATCTTCAACTTGATCAATTCTTCGACTTTATCTTCAAATCTTCGACTTGGTCTTTCGACTTATATTGATGATAATTTGCTCGCAAGGGGTCTCGATGAACAAGCCTGACAACTCTGACGGATCAAGAGGTCAGTTAACTGCCGGAACAGATACTTGTCACCTACTTCAAATTCAATCCCCTTGGACTTGAATTCGGGATACCGGTCAAAATCATTCTTTTGCCTCATTTAGGACTTACAAAAAATGAGTCCCAGTGGTTCTCGGGGTACCCAGTGCGTCCACCAGGATTTTCTTCGCGTCGTAGACACGGATACATACCAGCAGAGCGCATCCATGTGCATATACCAGGCCACACAGGACGGATCCCAGGGTCTTACCTTCGTGACAAGTCACGGCATTCGAGTTTTGTTGCGATAACGCAACTCGAGAATCTTATGTCGCAGTCAAAGTTTGACTGAAAATATTCGGGTTTCTACAACCATAAAACTCGCTCCCGATGGGAGTAACACTTCTCCAATCTCCAATGCTTTGCCAATGAATATCGTCGGGTGCACGCTCAGCGCTCCCGATGGGAGTAGCCCCCGAGGCTATAGTCGAAAAAAGATTTTTTCGAGTATAGGCTCAAGAGATAATATAGCTCGTCACACTTCAACTCGAAACACCTCACCTGCGAAGTTCTTCAACTCGAGATACTTTCAAGAACATCTTGTCTGCTATTTCAGGTCCACTACTTCAATGAAGAGTTCCACTCGATATTTATGCAATTAACAGCCCCCAAGGCTTATAACCAAAAAATCCTTCATATCTGATGCCTTCTATAAGTTTCAGCATTCGTCGGCGCCATCCTTTTACCTTTATATATATTTTTTGACGACGTCAATAAAGACGTGGCTCTTCATCAATGCGAACCGTTTTATGGGTAGCACTGTAATTTTCTCGATTTTTTGACCGTTTAGTGGGCTGCGATTTTTGACCGTTGGTGGGCTAACGTTTCCGATCTTTGCGCCACGACTCAGCCCACGATCCTTCTCCCAGAAGATATATAACTGGCATAGTGGGGAATCGTACTGTTCACCAGCTCGTTACCTCCGCCGCCTCCATTGCTGATCTCCTCTGCCTCTTCCTCTCCTGCGGAGCCCCCGAGCGCACTTTTGTGCTGTATGCGCGTGAAGCATCTGGCCACCAGGAGCGCTATGGCCAAGTCTTCCGCCACCAACTGGGTCCGCTCCACCATCACCCAGAAGGAGGTGGAGAAAGCCACGGCGGACGGCCTCATCGCTGCCGAAGATTCCATCAAGTTTCCCAGCACCGAACGGATCCCGAAGCCCCCGAGCGGTTACCGGGTAATGTTCCTTGCTCTCCTCTTCCGCAGTCTGTCACTTCCTGCCCACGAGTTTCTCCGTGGGCTGCTATTTGTCTATGGTGTTCAGCTCCATCAGCTCACACCAAATTCCCTTCTCCATATTGCTTGCTTCGTGACTCTCTGCGAGTCATTTTTGGGCATTTAGCCCCACTTCACTCTCTGGAGATCGATCTTTCGACTCCGCCCCAATGTTTCTCTGGCAAGGAAACCCGAACTGGGCGGAGCCGTCGTTTCTGTGTGCCCTGAGGCGCAATATCTTGAATTTTCTATGGCCGCATCTGTCCAAGGGTGGAGGACAAAGTGGTTCTATATCAAGGACCGCAAATCCTCTCCTGAAGATGAGTTCGGCCTTCCTCCCTTTGACGCTTCTCAAGAGGTGAGGAAATTGAAGTCATGGGACTCACTTCCCTCAGATGCAGAAGTTGCACAAATTCTTCCTCTTCTATCCCGCATTCAAACTCTGAAAACAGGCCTAGGAGGTGCTTTGTCGGGTATCCAACTCACGGCGTTTTTCATACAACGTCGAGTTCAACCCCTATAGCACCGCCTCACCAAGCTTTGGACTTATTCCTACTTAGAAGACCCTACTCGCATATCTGAGGATCTGATGTCGAAAGAAGATGTCGACAAGCGAGTCAGGAATCTCACCAAGCTCACCAAGGAGCACTCAGTTGCTGACTTGAAGGCAGATTTCTTCGACTCCGTGCACCCTATTCCTGAGGTATACATCGCTGCATCCACTTTTTGTCAAACTTCTCTTAATTTCGACTTGCATTATTCTTTGCCTCTGCACTCTGCTGATTTATTAATATGCAGGGTCACCAATTCATTGTTTCTCGTCCCCCTCTTCTAGAGGAAGGGCCCCTTCCTGCTGATCTAGCATCTCCTGCATCTGAAGCCCCCGAGGCTGACGAAAGTTAGGACGGAGATGATGTCGAAGAATCAGAAGATGAGACTAGCTCGTCGACATCGCCTCCTCCTGCTTTTGCTGAAGATGTTGGTGTCGACAAAAAACAGAAACGTGTCGACGAAATTGCTTCATCGAGTTCTGCAGTGGCTGGAAAAACCCCCGCTCTTGCAGAAGATATGGAGTATTTTGACATGCTTGCATCATAAGTATTGTAGTCGAACTTTTCAATTGCTTTGTTCTTGCCTCTTGCTTATAACTTATACTTTTCATGCAGTGATGATGAAGAACCACCAACATGTGCGACGGCTGTTCCACCACCTTCTCCTGTGGCGATTGATGAGCCTGTCGAACTAGATGTTGCTCCGAGGACTACCAGGGCCTCTGTAAAGAAGGTTTCTCAAACTCAAGCCCGAAACCTCAAACGCGCGAAGAAGACCAAAGAAGCCGAGGTTTCTCTGGAGGCCCATGTTTCTACAGTTTCTTCTGATGATGTGAGCGATTCTTTTTTCCCTTCTTTCCTTTCATGCACTTCTACTCTTACACTCTTCTTTTATCAGGCTTTGGTGAAGAGATTTATCGCCCTGGGCACAGAGTGTGTGGGGTACCTAAAGGTTGCAAAATCTTCCGAAGGTACAATTTTGATATTCAATCATTACTTTTTCTTCTGCGCTTTGTCTCTTGCTGTTTATCTGACTTCCTTTCGTCTGCTTTTGCAGCTGCTTTAGCGACAGCCAATGCTCGCATTGCGTCGCTGGAAGCGGAGATAAAGCTTCGCAAAAAGCTTATGATGCTGCGACCGCTGCTAAAGCAATTGCTGAGAAGTCGCAGAAATCTGTGCTTGCCAAGGCGAAGAAGGCTGAGAGGGCGTTAGCAAATGCCAACAAAGAGCAAGCTCAACGAGAGCAAGCCGTGGCGGAGCGTCTTCACACCATGTCTACTGCTGCCGAAAGTAAGTTCTTCGACTTGTCTTCTGTTTTCGTCCCCTGTTGCACTGGTGTATTTGTTGACACTTGCCTCTTCCTTTCTTTTCTATTGCTTAGAATTCACAGGGGTATCTCCGTCGTCCCTGCAAATGGACGATGATCCTCTTATGGATGCGGTTAACCTACTCGAAGAAAACTGGATATCTATCCAGGAAACTTTTGAGTTGGTTGGCCGCGTTCTATCACGGCTATTTGCCGGGTTGTGGCCGAAGAAAAAGATGGCAATCCCGAAGGGCAACCTGACTGAACTCGCCAAGACTTTTGACAGCGATGAAGACCCTACTCTCCATCTGAAGGGGCTGTCCATTAAGCGCGGCGTCGAAGGTGCCATTGCCCTTTCTCTTGCGCATGGTACAGACTTTGACTGGGAGAAAGTTAACTCCCCCCATGGCCACACCCGTGACGAGATGAAGGTGTTTTTCGAGAAGGCGAAGAAGTTAGTGCCTGCACTGCTGACAACGATTTCTCCTTCGGCGGCCTCTGCTGTGCCTGCTGCACCACCTCCAGCACCGAAAGCACCAGTGCCGCCATCTACTTCTAGCGAGGAATCAGCCGCGCCCCCTTCTTCCATGGAGCACAATGCTGAGGTGGCGTAGACTCAGCCTCTTTGTAACTTATCTAGATTTCTCCTTTTGAATGTAAAGACTCCAATTAGGTACAACCCGAGAACCTTAGTCATAGGGTTGTACTCTTATGTAAATATATCCTCTTCGTAAGAAGTTTTATGTTGCCTCTCTGAAATTGTTTCTCCTTTCTTTTCCTTTTGGCCTGCAGTAGACGCGCGTCAATGATCCTTTGACTCATGATTCTGCTCCTTCCTCTGCTCGTGGGTTCGGTCCTCATACTCCGTCGACTCCTAGTCGATGCAGCCAATGCTCGGAATACTCTTCCAGGATATCCGACCTTGAAACTCGCCTATCCTTGGCCAAATGCCAAGCTCAGATGGCTATTAAAAAGGCTAGCCTAGCCGGTGGCTATATGAAGAAAATCTCTTCACTTGAAGAAAAGGTCTCCAGCTTGACGGCGAAGGTTGTTCATAATGAAGAGTGCGAATCTTTCATTCTTGGCATTGTCGAGTCTGCTTGCGAGCTGTTGCGATGTGAGTTTTCTTTTGACTCCTTCTTTGGCTGTTTGCGCACTTCTTTTGTGATATATTTGTCATTGTAGGTACTTGCTTGGATTTTGCTTCTGAAGAACGTCGAGTTGCTGAGCAAAATGCTGCTTTGGAGAAGATGTCGACTGGCTACGAGACTCTGTGGTCTGATCCTCGACGCCGTAGCGCCATTGTATTACTTCAAGATCGTGCCCAGCACATTGGCGAGTCAGTTGATGGTTGCCGGCGAGCTCTTACAACTATGCACTCCATCATGCTTCCCCGTAATCCTTTGCCTGCAACTTTCCCACTTCTTCTTGATACTTTCAGATCCAGCCATCGTATTCATAGGCTAATAGAACTGAACTTAGTGGCTGGTGCCAATTTTGCTCTCGGGTGGATACGCAAGTGGCACCCCAGATTGAATTATAGCACGATGTCCTTAAGTTTAGCTCCAGGTGGAGCTAGCCTTCGGGTTCATATGGAGAACATGCTTCAACCTGCTCAAAGACTTGTAGCTAGGCTTCTAGAGGCGGATGCTGCGTTTTTCTGCGAGTATCATTATTTAGATCCTTTAGGCGTAGATGATTCTGACAACCCGATGTTGTAAAGTATGTGTGGAACGCGAGAGATTATTTATTTCGCGACTATATGTCTGAAATTTATTCTCAAGGCGTATTTGTATGGTTCGTGCATTTGCCGCATCTTCTCTTTGAAAGACTCGTAAACTCGAATATGAGGAACGCTTTGTCTTTATTTATACTTTTAATGTAAGATACATGGGGTGACCCAAGAGATCCGGCCTGTGACCCGTGTTCTGGATCTAGAGGGCATTGCCCCTGGAATAACTCGTGGCTTTTATGGCCTTTATTGTTCTACTCTATTGTCTTTATGATGCTTATGTCGTCATGGCTTTCCCTTTCTCTTCTGCGCCTGTGTGTTCTCCTGATGTTCCTATTCGTGGCTTCTTCGTTTCGGGCTCCGCGGCGCATCCTTCGAGTAGCTTGACGCCTTCTGTAGTCGCGCTCTTTGCCTTTTCTGCATGGTTGGCTATTACGCCAAAATTTTGTGCCATCTTGTGGAATTCCCTGTCGCAGAGATCTGAAACTTCAAAGCTTCCTTTCACTGTAATTATTCCTTTTGGTCCTGGAATTTTAAGTACCAAATATGTGTAGTGAGGCACTGCCATGAATCGCGAAAACGCGGGTCGTCCGAGGATCGCGTGATATTGCGATGGCCAGTCCATGACTTCGAAGTCTAGTTTTTCCCTTCTGTAGTTTTGTCGGTTGCCGAAGCAAACATTGAGTGCTATTCGACCCAACGGGTAATTAGCACTTCCTGGTACGATTCCATGGAAGGAGCAATCTGTTGGTTTTAGGAATTCCAATGATATGTGCATTGCCCTGAGTGTTTTCGCGTATATCAGGTTAATTCCACTTCCTGCGTCCATGAATATTCTGTCGACATCATACGCGCCGATTTGAGCTTTGAGTACCAGAGACGCGTTTCCTGGCCGAGGTACTGTTATGGGGTGGTCCTCTCTGTTGAACTCGATTGGTTGTTCTGACCAATGCAGATATTCTGTTGTAGCTGGAGGCGACATGACTGCTAGATTGACTTGTCGAGTTATACTCTTTTCTTCTTTGTTCGACTTGGGCATAGGTTGTATCATTGCTGCAATGTGTCCTTTTGATGGGACGTACCCTTCGTCGTCGTCGTCGTGTCCCTTGTTTTGCTGGTCTTGTCCTTGAGGAGCTCCGTTGTTTCCTTGCTGGTTTGTCGCGGGATTGTTACTACCTTCGAATCCTTGTCGCCTTGCCTCGGTTTGTTTGTTTATTGCTGCTTCTTGTAGCTTTAAGAATGTTGTGCAGTCTTTCATCGCGTGCCTTGATACTCGCTTCCCGTCGACGAACGCTGAATGTATATGACAAGGCCCGTTGAGCATATCCTCTGGTGATGGGTTGTACTCTCTGGATTCTCTTGGTGGGAACTTCTTATACTCCTCTCTTCCGTAGCTGCGATGTCCCGAGCTTCTGCGGTCGTTTCCTTGATAACTGTTGTCTTTATATCCTGCGGCGACTTGGTTATGAGAGCCGTAGGTGTCGTAGTTTCGGGATCGTCTCCTTTGACTTCCGTATCTGTTTCTTCTGTCGTCCTCTGGAGATCGTGTCCGTTTGTTGTTGCACGCATCTTCTCCATCTGCAAATCTATTTGCTGTGTCCATGAGATCTGACACTGTTTTTGGCTTGATTCTACCCATCTCTTCGACTAGGTCTCTTCGCCTTAATCCAATGATGAACGCGTCTATTGCTCTTTCGTCTGAAACTTCGACTGCTGAATTTTTGATGAGGCTCCATCTTTGGATGTATGCCCGTAGTGTTTCGTCGCGTTGCTGTACGCATGCCTTGACTTCTTCTATTGATGCTGGCCGTTTGTACGTTGACATGAAGTTGCTTGTAAATTGCTTTGTGAGGTCTTCCCAGCTTCCAATGGATTCTTTCTCTAGTTTGCTCAACCATGACCTTGCTGCGCCGGTGAGGTGTAACTGCAAACTTTGCATTGCTGTCTCTTTGGTTCCTCCTAGTATTTGAACTGCTTGTAAGTAATTTGCGAGCCATGATTGTGGTTCCTGTGATCCGTCGTACTTTTGCTGGTCATGAGGTAGCTTGAATCCCTTAGGAACTGGAGTGGTGCGAACCCTACGAGTAAAGCATGATGCCCCCATCTCCTTTTCATCGTCCTCATAGTCGCGCCTTTCATTTGGGGATCGCGATCTTCGAGTTCCACCGTGCTGTTTTGGTGATGGCGATCGAGATCGGCGTTTGCTGCTTCTATGCCGAGGACTATTGTGACAGCGAGGTGATCTTGCTTTGTGCGCTTCCTTGTGGTGATGTGCTTCTTCTCCTTTTGCTGATAGCTTGTGGCCCACCATATTGAGTCCGTTTAGTGCTGCTCTATGCATATGTTCTCTAGGATCTCCTGGACTTGGTCGAGTTGTAAGTAGATATGCTTGTGCTGCCACTAGTGCTGCTTCAGGAGTTTTTGGTAGGATGTTTCCCTGCTCGTCGACCGATAGGAAGGACGAGTCAAGGTTTTTGGAAATACTTTGCCTGTCAGAATACTCGAGGTTATCGTACCTTGAACCATGTCGACGATTTTTCCTTGCGTTGTTGTGTGATGCGTCGCTCCGTGCTTTTCGAGCAGCCTCGCTAGCTGCAATGGCTGAATCTTTTCTTCTTTGTATCTCTGCTTTCTCCTTTGCTAATTGCTTGGCCTGCTGCCTTAGGGTGTAGTGATACCCCAAAAGCATGTCTTTGCCAGAATTTGATGGTATTGGAGTGCCGTGTTCTACGGCTTCTCTTATTATCCTCCATTCGTCGACTGATAGTCGAATTTTTTCCCTGCTTGCGAGGGACTCTAGTGTTTGCCCTTCTGCTAGGTGATTTGCTCCTCTGTTGATATTTGCTGGGTTTAATACTGGATTGTCGTTTTCGTCAATTTCTTCTGAATTATCCCCTATGATGGCGAGCATCTGGCACCGTTTGCCGATGTTGCCCTTGAAGCTTGAGAAAATCGAGTCACTGTCTTCCGAAAGCTCTAATCCTGTCTTCCATGTATCCGTAGACTTATCGTCGAGGCAGATCGTGAGATCTTTGAGTTGGACTTCCATGTCAAAACTTTCCTTTTCTTCATTGTCTTCTGCGATCTTTTCTTTTTGCACTTCTTCTAGGCTGACCGGCGAGTTTACTTCGCTGGAAGAGCCTTCAGAATACTCCATCATTACTGTTGTTTCGGGTTCTTGTGCCAACGGATCTTGATCTTGTTTCGTCGGATCCGAAAGGCGAGAGGAACCCGACGGCCCGATGAGGATGCTCAAACTTCCAATTGTTAGTTCCACCTCTTGACTTCCGTCGACTTCTGGACTGCTGTTGGCTAAAAGCGAAAAAGCCGTCAAATTCATGATTCCAACGCCCAAAGTCCCCACGGTCGGCGCCAATTGACGAGGGTTAACTCGACAAATGTCCTAGATGAAGGACTTAGGATCGGGGAGATAGGGCGTCGGATGAACTCGAAGGTAAAGTTAGTCGAAATAGGTGTATATCGAAAGTAAACTTGGGTGTTCAACCTGGCTTGCTTTCAATCTGCCCTACACCGTCCCCTCCTGGCCCCTATATATAGGTGGCCAGGTCTCGAGGATCGGGTAGGGTTCGATACAGATTACAAATATCGAAATACGGTAATAACTCGTATTCGACTATCATTACAATTGGGCCTAGCTTAACGGGCCTCAGGGGTACTCAACTAACGGGCTCTATTAACTATACCCTTGTCACCAAGTGTGCAAAATTTTAAGTAGGCAAAAACTGAATCATGTACAAAGCTTTGTAAATAGAGAGGAAAAGACTAAGCAATTTTAAATCATTACTTATCTCTTTGCTTTTGTAAAGGTTTCATCTAACGCCCATTCTAACTAAGGTCTCCTATGGTCAGCCTAGGCTCTGATACCAACTTGTAACACCCGAATTTCTAGAAATTCAAAGTGCCTGTTATGTATTCCACCACAATCCCAGAATCATTGTTGTGATACACATAACGTAGTTGGTAACCAGTTCCATAGACATTACAATACGAATAGTTCAAATACAAATGGTCATAGTGACCAAGTTCATATTACAACACAATAAAGCAGCGGAAATAACGTCTTCGGGTCCATGCCTTCACCCTACAGGCAATGGCGACTCAGGAGATGATCTTAGTTCTGGTACTCGTCTTCATAACCTTCCTCCGGATAATCTTCCTCATAGTCTGGCCAAGTTAATAGCCAGGGACACAGCCATGAGTAAATTGGATGCACTCGCAAACCATCTTATAAACAAAATGATGAAATAGATATGCATGGTTGATATGGTGGACTAAGCACTAAGTTTATTTGCAAAAGGTAGTTTTGTTTCCCAAGAATGTTCATTAGTAGAGAAGAAGATTTAATTCTCTAAGTTCAATCTAAAGAGGAACTTCAGGTGTTGGTCAACATCAATGTCAAGTCAAGTCATTCACCAAGTTCACCATAGGTTGTTAACATTCTTGACAAAAGTCAAGTACAGCTTGCCAACTGTCCATGACCGCGGACGCGGCTATTCAAATAGTTTTGAAACCTCTGCAGAGGGGTACACTTTACCCACAAGATTCGATAAATCTGCCGGGAGAAATCCACGGTTCGTCATACACCAAGTATGCGAGTTTCAGATAATCAAACAAACTCTTTCACTTGTCTACTCTAGTATAGGATCCTTTCCCAGAGCCCGAGAAACGGACATCTCGGTTTCGGCGTCTCTAGTTTTGCCCGTTACAGGATGCTGCATGAATGGAAATTTCCACCCGGTTCGGAAGTACCCGCGCACGGTGCACTTCTATAAAGGATGATACAAGGTCTCCCATACTAGGGTAAACAAGCTACGGACTAAGCCCCTTCCCATTTAGGGGTAATGTGGTCGTACGGTAATGGTTGGCTCACATAGTACATCACTTATTATCATTTCAAAATACATTCCATAGTCCTTAGTCAAGATTATTTTCTTTCGGAAAACCATCAAGTATGAGTAGTCTCCCATTTCAAGCTTTCAAGTTCAAGTCACCACGTTCAAATAGGTTTCCCCTATAGATGACTTCCATTTTATTAGCGACTAAGCAGCTACTATGAGTGATGCTACAACTAAGGGGATATTGGATAAACTCAGTTTGATGCTCTTGTTAAGCAAGATATCACTACACAATTATGGTTCTACTCTAGCAATTCAATCATGCAATTTAATTTGGAAAGCAAGTAAACATGCAAGTTGAAATCTAGGTATTTGATTATGATTCAAAATGTGGCTTGCCTTGGTTGGCAAAGTGTCCAGGGTAGCCTTCTTCTTCTTCTTCTTCTTGATAATATCCTCCCTCTGGCTCATCTCCGGTAACACTAGCGTCTAACAACGATACACAAAAATGCCCACAATCACCAAACAAGTACAAACAACACTTCAAGCATGCACACGTGTTTTCAAACAGAGGTAAAAACATATAACACCAATTTAGGTTGGTTTTCATTCATTTCCATTATTTGGAAATAGGTGTGCAAGTTCGAGTTTCTAATCACTACCAAGTAGTATTAACTTTCCAAATACCTTCTACAAGTCCACATGAACTAGGATTAATACTTACAGATAGGTATTTGGAAATGTGGTTTAACAATAAGGGTTCCATAAGAATTTCGATTATAGGTTTGAGTTTAATAAAATCCTATATGGCAAATGCTTACTTAAACATATAGGTAAATAGCATTTAATTTAAAAGGTTCAAAAATGGGATCTAATGCTATAGGCAGATGGGTATCACTAATTGTGAATTTCTAAAGTTGGATTTATATTTTTAGGAATTTTATTTGAATTGATATGGATTTTCTAAGGTGGAAAAGCTCCTATTTTGTTATTTTTACTGAACCACTATGTAAATCTAATTGTGTTGAAACCACTTTTAATGGATAGCATATGTTCTAAGGTTTCCAGAACATATTCATTTGTTAAATTTGAATCGATAGATCTCTGGGAAAATAGAATCTAAGAAAGCATCTGAATGAGTTTTTCCTAAAATCGAAAATCAAATAACCCCTTTTTTTAAATCTGGGCCGGACACACCAGCTAAACTGGGCCGGCCCACACTCCTTCCCGCGGTGAGAGAGCCAGCGAGGGAAAAAATTCCAACCGGGCTGACCAAGGGGGGCCCGCCTGCCAGGACGACTTATCGAACCGGTACGTAAGTGGTCGTCTTCCTCGTCTCGAGCGGGACTCACCGGCGTTCAGCAGAGAAGAGGGCGGCGATGGGGGGTAGCGTAGAGGAAGCAGAGCTTGACGATGAGGTAGTAGAAAAGGTCGCAGATCTCCTCCTCCTCCGCCTGGTACCAGCGGAATCCCGAGAGGTGGCCGGAATCGCCGGGAAGCAGAGGCGCTCCAGAGCTCCGGCTTGCTCCGGCGAGCTTGGTTGAGGACACTAGAGAGAGGGAGAGGATGTCTAGGAGTCTCAGTGGAGTGGTGTGAGTTCGCTGGAGTGCTCGGAGGCTCGTTTTATAGGCCAGAGAAGCAGGGGCGTGGGCACATCTGGCATGGGCACGGGTTAGGGTTTCCGAGCGCGTTCCCATGGCCACAGTGGTTCTGGAAGGGCATGGGCATGTCCGGCGGTGCTGTGGTGACGTAGGGAGCATAGTGGCGCAGCAGGGTGACGAGGGGAGCAGTGGAACGGCAGGGGCGAAGGAGGTGACCGGCGGTGACTTTCTTCGTCCTTCTCTGTCGTGGCTTGGCACGAGCTAGGGCAGGGGATGGCGGGGGACGTTGAGGTGATGCAGGGCACGGACTCGGCGAGCGTGGGTGTGCAGGAGAGGCCATGCCTCCACTGTTGGCAATAGTGCCATGTACTTGGTTTGAAATCTGCACACCAGGTGTTTGACCAAATGCCCGCAAGAGACAAAGTTTTGAATTTTGAAATATTTCCAATTGGGTTCTGTTCAGTAGCAGATAGGGATCCTAGGCATATGCTGGTTTGGTCTAGAGATGATGGTTTGGTCGAAAAAGAAATAGATATAGGAATGGTGTATGTATAAGATTCAAAATTTGGCAGATGTTTGAGTGGGGTTCTGGTTTGAATTTTGTTTGAAACTTCTTGGTCAAGTTAGTATGTGGTCTGGTCAAGCTCAAACAACTGACCACACACTTAGTTGATTTACAGATTACTTAATCTAATTTTCCAAAGTAGGGTAGTGGTTAACTTTTTCTAAATCAAACTTTTCTTTTCTTTTCTTTATTTCTTTTGTTTCTGGTTTCTTTAGCTCTTGTGGTTCTTCTCTGATGCTTATGCTGGTTAGGTTTTGCTTAACTAAACAATATACAATAATTTCTAACACACATGAAATCATAGAAAAACACTTATTCAAATACTATGCATACATGCAATATGAGATGAAAAAGTTTTATCTTGGTCCAAAATTTGGCACTTGAATAAGAGGAAGTAGGTTACAAATTTTTGAGTTGTTACATCAATCCTTCCCAAAGGTTTCTTCTTAGCAACATCAGCAATAGGAACATCATAGTAACACTTTTCAAGCGGTGGTAAATCAAGCATATCATAAATTTTTCTAGGCATGATAGAAATACTAGCACCTATATTACATAAAGCATGGCAATCAAAACCATTAACATGCATATCAATGATGGGTTCCGAACCATCTTCTAACTTCTTGGGAATAGAAGCTTTTTGCTTCAACTTTTCATCCCTAATTTTCCGTAAGAGCATTGGTAATATGCTTAGTAAAAGCAACATTTAAAGAACTAGCATTAGGGGTAAAAGCAAGCTTTTGCAAGAACAAAATAACTTCAGATATATTGCAGCCATCAACATCAAAATCATGAAAGGAAATAGAGCTATCATCTCCCACATTCCAAAAAAATTCAGCACTCTTTTGAGGAAAAGTTTTTACAGTTTTAGGCTTTTTAACACAAGGAGTGGGAGTTTTTTCTACACCAATCAAAGTAAGAGGATTGCTAGCATTTGGAACAACATCATTAGAGGTAGTAATGATACATACCTTCATCTTTCTACACATCTCATCTTCTCTTTCCCACCTGGCATGCAATTCTGCTAACATCCTAACACTTTCATCAATTCTAACTTGGATAGCATTAGTAGTGGCAAAAGGATCAGGATTAGCGGACATTCTGTTAATCAGAGAAGATTGCGCATTAGACAAGGATGAAATATCAGTTTCAGCTTTGGAAACCTTAGCTTGCAACTCAGGAATAGCCTTGTTTAAATTTTCAAGTTGATGACTAATAGTCCTCAACAGAGCTGATTGCTCCTCCATGGTCTTGGTGAAAGCCTTGTTCTGCTCATATTGCACCTGCATAAAATTCTTGGTAGCCTTTTCAAGTTCAAAAATTCTTTCTTCACTAGGCATTTTAGCTCTACCAAGGTAGCTATTATCACCATTAGAAGGAAACAGCTTATAATTGTTACCAGCAAAATTGTTTCTATAAGCATTGTTGTTAAAATTATTATTTCTAATGAAGTTTACATCAACATGCTCTTCTTGAGCAACCAAATAGGCCAAAGGAACATTATTAGGATCAACATGAGTTCTATCATTAGAAAGCATAAGCATTATAGCATCAATCTTATCACTCAAGGAAGAGGTTTCCTCGACAGAATTTACCTTCTTACCTTGTGGAGCTCTCTTGGTGTGCCATTTAGAGTAATTTACCATCATGTTGTCGAGAAGCTTTGTTGCAGCGCCCAAGGTAAGGGACATAAAAGTGCCACCAGCAGCTGAATCCAATAGGTTTCTTGAAGAAAAATTCAGTCCTGAATAAAAAGTTTGAACAATCATCCAAGTAGTCAGTCCATGAGTAGGGCAATTCTTTATCATAGATTTCATTCTTTCCCAAGCCTGAGCAACATGTTCATTATCAAACTGGCTAAACTTCATAATATTGCTACGCAAAGCTATAATCTTAGCAGGAGGATAGTTGTCGGGGGGATAACCCCCGGTAGGGTCAAGAGACTAGAAAGACACAAAGTCTATGGTTGACTTATGCCGGGTTATCAAGAAAGGGCCTGGCTGGAATATAAGAGCATCGGCCAGGCCGGCATATGTGTGTATCCCGGCTAATACTTGGATATGCCGGTATAGCCGGAATACTGGTATATGTGTGCCGGCATATACTTAGATATGCCGGCCTAACCATTTGGTGTGTTGTGCAGGAGCAGGGGAGGCCGGATTACCCAACCCTCGTAGGTCGTTGGTCCGGCATATATGTCCTGGGTATGGCCAACGGTCATATCCGGGATACTTAAGTCAACCAAGGTGTCATATCCCTACAATCAAGGAAGAAAACATCCAAGCATGGTAGCAGAGTAAGATGGCAGGGTGCACAGTGGAGGTTACCTACCCTCACTGTGCACAAGTACGAGCTCACCGCACAGAGGTAAGGCCACAGTTCAAGAGGTACAAGGTACAGGGATATGGCGTCCCATCGAGAGCAATCAGGGGCAAAGTCAAGGGTCTCTGCCATCGTCACCAGCTCCTGTTTGGAGTGTAGCCCGTGTCTTGTGGTCTTGTATGACCGTTGTAACCCTGGCCACCACTATATAAGGTGGCATAGGGAGCCCTGGTAAAGGGTTGGTCACTCTGTGTTCCTACACTTAGCAGTTCATCTTCCTTCTCTAGCAGAGAGCTTGGAAGCACCATTGTTGTGTACTACATCAACCCAAGTATACAACCAGTAGAGCAGGAGTAGGGGTGTTATCTCCTTACGAGAGCCCCGAACCTGGGTAGATCAGTGTCTCTTTCTGTCGTGCTTTTTAGCTCGTTCCCCTCTCCCGAATCCACCAGCATCTAGCTCGAACCCCATTTAAGCCATCCCATGGCATATGTTGTTTCACCACGACGACATTTGGCGCCCACCGTGGGGCAGATCGATATGCTGGGCGGAGTGTTCATTCGGACGGGGTCTGTGATAGCAGCTTCGGGAGTGCGCGTGGTCTCTGGCCTCGTCCAGAGGCTAGGCTCGCTCAGTTTCGTCAGTGACAACGCCGGTTGTCTCGGTGGCCGGCCGTTCCCCAGGGATGGCCGGATTATGTCTTTCGGTTCCCACGAGGTGTACGTGGGGACTGAGAGAATTTGCAGGAAGGAGGTGCTGGTGGCGTCGGATCCTCCGTCACATCGGCTGGCTCACGCTGGGCGTAGCGCTCGCTCAGTAGAGCCGGCTGAGGTGATGATGGCCGGCACATCCGTGCCGCCGGCGGAAGATGCCGGCAAAGCAGCAGCGGCCGGAGCTTCTCCTCCGGAGCCGCCGAAGGTCAAGAGGTCAGCGCGTCCTCCGTTGGAGCGTGCGGAGAACCTAGCCGGCACTTCCGGTGTGCCGGCTAGGGGCGAGGTTCTTCTTCCCATCATCGACTGGCTTCTCGAGCCGGTGCGATCCGGAGCAAACAAGGGAGGTCCTGGAGGGATCTCGTCAGGCCCTCGTCGACGAGGCCCTGGCCATGAATCAGGAGCGCGAACGGTTTAACCGGCAACTCCGTGAGTATGAGGCAGCCCATGATTTTACTCCTGTAGTAATCCGGCCTAGCCGGATAGAAGAGGTTAGAACTAGAGGCAGAAATCTTAATGCTGAGATAGGAAAAGATGCTAGAGATAAGAGTCATACCGCAACTAGTACTGTGCCTAAGGTAGTCTATAGTTCGCCAGTAAAGAACCTTAGAGCGGCGGCCGAGGTAGCTAAGGATTTATCTTGTTTATCCGGCGAAGCACTGCGTGAGCAGCAAGCCCGGCTTAACCAACTTTTGTCTGAAGCTACAAAGCAGCAGGAGGCCTTTAAGAAGGCAAACCCGGGTGCCGGGGCGTCTCAGTACATTGTGTCGGCGGGAGGTGCCGGCGCGAGGTCGAGGGGCCAAGCCTCGTCCCCGCATCCCAGCGCCCGGCGTGCCGGAAGTGTGACCTCTGGCCGCCGGGACAAGCAGATCCAGGTCTACGATCCGGCTATCGCTGGAAAGCAGGCGATGGTGCAGAAGAATGTCGGCCAAGCTGACAAGTATGTCGGCAGCAAGAAGCCCGGCCAGAGTGTGCCGGCCGGGCATGAAGTAGGCGCGGCCGGTGGTGGCCGGAGTAACAGTGCAGCCCGGCGTCAGCAGCAGGGCGCTGGAGGTGCAGCGCAGCAGCAGGGTGCAGGCCATCCGGGACATCGAGAGGATGACGGCAATTCCGCCCTTGCCAGGGCGGGATATCAGCAGCAGCACCAGCAAGGCCGGCATAGTGAGCAGCATCAGCCGGAGCAGCAGCAGCAGATGATCGCAGGCCCAATAGCATCCCAGCTTGGACCTCGGTCCTTGGCAGCCAATGATGCACGTTTCAAGCTGGACAAGATCCACCAATCAGAGTTGGTGGAGAGGCAAGGAGCTCCGGGCCCTATGTGTTTCGGACCCCGGATTATGGGGGAGCCGGTGCCTTACTTCTTCCAGCTCGCGCGTGGCGCGAGGACATATAATGGCAGTACGAAGCCGGAAGATTGGTTGGAGGATTACTCCACAGCGGTGAACATCGCCGTAGGAAACCTCAGATGGGCGGTACGATATGTGCCGCAGATGTTGGAAGGTCCAGCCAGGATATGGCTAAATAATTTGCCGGCCGGGAGTATCAATGGCTGGATTGATTTCGAAGAGCAGTTTGTGTCGAACTTTACCAGTACATACAAGAGGCCCAACCGTCCGCAGCAGCTGGCTAACTGCCGGCAAGGAGTGAATGAGACTGACCGTGACTATCTGACCAGGTGGTGCACGTTGCGCAATTCCTGCGAAGGAATCAATGAGCAGCAGGCCATCATGTGGTTCGCTCATGGGTGCCGGCATGGCACCATGCTGTGGCAAAAGCTTCAGAGGCAAATGCCGGCCACGCTGGCCGAAACAATCAAGATCGCTGATAGTTATGCTCTGGGAGATCCCATGCAGCCCAGTCTCGATTCACAAGGACAGGGGCAAACCCAGGGGAACACCAGCAATGCCGGGAGATCAGGGCAATATTATCGCACTGATAACCGGAACAAGAGAAGAGATGAAAGGCCGGATCACCGGTATGGGGCAGCACAAGTTGCAGCTGTGGAGGAAGAGCAAGGGGGCGCCGGCAGTAGCCAGCGTCCGAGATATGAGGACTATCAGCAGCCTCAGCAGCAGCCGCAGCAGCAAGCACAGCCGTTCCAGAAGAAGAATGTCTGGACCAACAAGAATGCCGGCGGAAGTGCCGGCCAGAAGAAGCAATATCCAAAGTATACAGTAGGTTTGGCCATGGACAAACCTTGTGTGTTTCACACATTCCAGCCGGGTAAGCCGGCAAACCATTTGACAAGGAACTGTTCGTGGCTGGACGACATATTAGCAGGTCGTGCAGGTCCCTGGGGACCGGCTAGACCCTCTGTCCCGGCAGCTCCATCGCCGTTGACAGGTGCCAATACGATTGCAGTCCCACCTAGGCCGGTTAATCCCGGGAATCAGAGCAACGCCGGAAATGCCGGCGTAAATCAAGTTGACCAGAGCTATAATCCGGAATATAACGCCGGAGGCCCAGGAGCGGGCCGGAATGAGTACAAGGAGTATGATCAGAGCTATATGGTCTTTGAGACCGAGAGAACAGACAAGCAGAGCTTGTACCGGCGGTGTCTGGAGGTGAATGCCGTTATGTCGGCTGTGCCAAAGCTGATGTACTGGTCTGACCAGGCTGTTGGTTGGGACAGGGCAGATCATCCCCGGATCATGCCAAATCCCGGCGGATATGCTCTGGTGATGGATCCGACATTCGTCGGGCCGGCTAATAACGTGAGATTCAGCAAGGTCCTCATTGATAATGGAAGCAGCATCAACATCATGTATCAGGATACGATGGAGAAGCTGGGAATCAAGGAAAATATGCTGGAACCGAGCAAGACCACGTTCCACGGCATTGTGCCGGGACTTTCGTGTGCGCCGATGGGCAAGATCCGGATGGATGTCATGTTTGGCAGCCGGGATAACTGCAGGGTGGAAAACCTCATGTTCGAGGTGGTTGATCTGGAGAGCCCCTACCATGCTTTGCTGCGTAGGCCGGCACTGGCAAAATTCATGGCCTCTACGCATGTGGCGTATCTGAAGATGAAGATGCCGGGACCCAAAGGAGTGATCACCATCATTGGTGATTACAAGCGTTCGATGGCATGTGCCACCGTCGGATCTAATCTGGCCGAGACTCTGATCATTGTAGAGGAGAGGAAGAGGCTCAAGCGAGCAGTGGAGATTGCTGAGACGGTCGTGGCCGGCAAATCTATGCCGGGCATGACAAATCCCGGTGGCAGCGTTTCTTTTCAAGTAAGTAAGGAAGTCAAAAAGGTGCCTCTGGATGAAGCTTTCCCGGAGCGCCATGCCCTCGTAGGGGCAAGTTTGGATCCCAAATAGGAAAGCGAGCTCATCAGCTTCCTCCGTGAGAATCGGGATATCTTTGCATGGTCTACTTCGGACTTGCAAGGTGTGCCGAGGGAGCTGGCTGAGCACACATTGCATGTGAGACCGGATGCTAAGCCGGTGAAGCAGCCGCTCCGGCGGAATGCCGGCGACAGAAGGAAAGCCATTTGGGACGAAGTGGCCAGGCTCTTGGCCTCTGGCTTTATCAAGGAAGTACTTCTTCCGGATTGGGTGTCTAATCCGGTTTTGGTGGAAAAGAAGAAAGATGAGCCTGCCATAGTGAAAGTATGGCGGATGTGTGTTGATTACACCAACTTGAACAAGGCATGTCCTAAAGATCCATTCCCGCTGCCTCGGATCGATCAAGTGATTGATTCCACAGCCGGATGTGAACTATTATCTTTCGTAGATGCTTATTCTGGTTTCCACCAGATCCCTTTGTATGAGCCAGATCAAATAAAGACATCCTTTATTACCCCGTACGGGGCTTATTGCTATCTCACTATGCCGTTCGGTTTAAGAAATGCCGGCGCAACTTACCAAAGGTGTATGCAAAAGTGTTTGCACGATCAGATAGATAGAAATGTGCAGGTATATGTCGATGATATCGTCATAAAAACCAAGGAGAGCAAGACTCTCATAGATGATCTCCGGGAAACCTTTGGGAACCTGAGGAGATTCCGGATGAAGTTGAATCCGGCTAAGTGCACCTTTGGTGTGCCGGCGGGCAAGTTGCTCGGTTTCCTTGTTTCCAGCCGGGGTATTGAGGTGAATCCCGGCAAGATTCGTGCCATAGAAAGGATGAAGCTGCCGACAGATTTGAGGGAAGTACAGAAGTTCACTGGGTGCCTCGCATCCCTGAGCCGCTTCATAAGACGGCTGGGAGAGAAAGCTCTGCCGTTATATCAGTTGATGAAAAAGTCCGACACATTTGTCTGGACAACGCAAGCAGATGCAGCTTTCAAGGAATTGAAACAGTTGTTGTCAACAGCGCCGGTATTAGCGTCTCCGATGCCCCGGGAGCCAATGTTGCTCTATATAGCGGCAACCAACCGAGTTGTCAGTGCTGTGGTGGTAGTAGAGCGAGAGGAAGGAGGCAAAACCGTGCAGCGGCCGGTATATTATCTGAGTGAAGTCCTCTCCACCTCAAAGCAAAACTACCCCCACTATCAGAAGATGACCTATGGTGTCTATATGGCGGCCAAGAAGCTCAAGCATTACTTCCAAGAGCATCCAATCCGGGTAGTGGCCGAGGCCCCTATCTCGGAAATTATAAGCAACAAAGATGCCAGCGGCCGGATAGCAAAGTGGGCAATAGAGCTTTCACCATATACACCGCAGTACGATAAGAGGGATACAATCAAGTCCCAGGTCTTGGCTGATTTCTTTATTGACTGGGCCGAGATACAGTATGAGCCACCATTGCCAGATGCAAATTATTGGAGGATGCATTTCGATGGGTCCAAGACAATCCATGGCTTGGGTGCCGGCATAGTTCTCAGTTCACCAAAGAATGACCAGCTGAGATACGTCCTGCAGATTCACTTTGCAGCATCAAATAATGTGGCGGAATATGAGGCACTTGTGCATGGCCTGAAGGTGTCTAAGGACATAGGAATTCGCCGGATTATGTGCTTCGGTGATTCTGACTTAGTGATTCAGCAGTGTTCCGGCATATGGGACGCGCATGATGCTAACATGGCATCATACCGTTTCCTGGTGCAGCAGTTAAGTGGTTACTTTGAAGGTTGTGAGTTCCGGCACGTTCTCTGGGCTCAGAACGATGCAGCCGATGCATTGTCCAAGCTGGGGTCTTCCCGAGATTCAATCCCGCCCGGCATTTCGCTGGAGCATCTGAGGAAGCCATCGATCAAACCCTCACCGGAGTCATCCTCCATTTATGTCCCGCCAGGTCCAGACGAAGCAGTTCCAATGGAGATAGATGCCGGAGCCAGGACGGATAACCCGGGGACTGTTTCCTCAGTCCCGGGGACTGGGCCGGCGTATGCTGTTAGTACAGTATTCCGGAGCAAAACTAAAGGCAAGGGTAAAATGTGCCAAGAGGTTGTGCCGGTATACCCGGGGACTGCTCCGGCATACCCGGGGACTGATTCTTCAGTCCCGGGGACTTCGCAGCCCATGGAGATCGATTATGTGTCGGTCGAAATGATGGAAATAGATCAGGCAGTGTTCACTGTCAGGGAAGTGCCCTCATGGGCACGTCCTATCATGAACTTCATGGTGGATGGTCAAGTGCCGGCGGATGAAACCGAGGCCCGCCGGGTTATAAGGAGATCCAAAGCGTATACCATCATCAACAAAGAAATATACAAGAGAAGTACCACCGGAGTATTGCAGAGATGTGTCGAATCTGCGGAGGGTCTGGAGATGCTCCGGGAAATTCACCAGGGGGAGTGTGGTCACCATGCTTCGTCCAGGGCATTGGTGGCAAAGGTATTCCGGCATGGCTTCTATTGGCCAACGGCACTGCAAGAGGCAGAAAACTTGGTCCGGAAATGTAATGGGTGTCAAAGATATGCCCACCAGATTCATCAGCCGGCATCTGCCCTGAAAACTATCCCAATAACCTGGCCCTTTGCTGTTTGGGGCCTGGATATGGTCGGGGCTTTTAAGCCGGCCAGAGGGAAGATGACCCATATCCTGGTCATGGTGGACAAGTTCACCAAGTGGATTGAAGTGAAGCCCATAAGCAAGTGTGATGGTCACACAGCAGTGAAATTCTTAAAGGATATAATCTTGAGATATGGTGTTCCTCATAGCATCATCACTGACAATGGGTCAAACTTTGCCCAAGGGCCATTTGCCAGATTTTGTGAGGAGGTAGGAATCCGGCTGGACGTTGCGTCGGTTGCCCACCCTTGTGCCAATGGCCAAGTAGAGAGATCGAATGGGCTAGTATTATCCGGCATAAAACCCCGGCTGATAGAGCCCCTGGAGAAAACTCCGGGATGTTGGCTAGATGAGCTGCCAGCAGTGCTGTGGAGTTTAAGAACAACTCCGAATAGATCAACAGGCTACACACCATTTTTCCTGGTGTATGGAGCAGAAGCTGTGCTTCCAACAGATGTAATACATGATGCACCAAGAATAGTGCTATATACTGAGGAAGAGGCTAAAGAAGCCAGAGAAAATGATGTTGATCTGCTAGAGGAAGCAAGGGAAATAACTCTGTCAAGAACAGCAGTGTATCAGCAGAACCTCAGACGCTATCATGCGCAGAAGGTAAATCCAAGGAGATTTCAAGAGGGAGATCTAGTACTCCGGCTAAAGCAAGGAACAGAAGGCCGGCATAAGTTAACTCCTCCATGGGAGGGGCCATTCATTGTGAGCAGAGCTCTGCACAATGATGCCTATTATCTTATAGATGCGCAGGACCCCAAGAAGAATAAGGCGGACAGGTCCGGAGAAGAAACCAAGAGGCCATGGAACATAGCTCTACTGCGCCCCTTTTACTCCTGAGCAGCACAATGTATGTATTTCCATATTTTGCTTTGGGGTGCCGGCACTTTATGCCGGCACAAGACTAGTGAGTGAAATGCCGGCATCCCGAAGAGAGCGGGCACTGCCCCCGAGATATGCTGTTTGTTTATTTACAGTTTTTTGCTATATGCCGGCTGGCTTGATTTGAATGTTTCCTATGTCGGCCTAGTAATGTGTCGGCACCAAAGGCCACTCTTCGACTCAGCTGCTGTCCGAAACCCGGCTTCATGGCTAGCAAGAGTAGATGCCGGAGATTGTCTACACATGGAAAATGGCTAAGGAAATGTAAAGCAAGCGAACCGACATTCTCGTTAAAGCTAAAGTTAAAATTAAAAGTGTCGGATGATTTGAAGTCTAAGTTTCAAAGTTAAAGTACTGTATGATCAATGAAGCAACCTTGAGACTCATACGTCGAAAGCCAATTAAGGTAGACAAGTAGCCAAGGTTGTGAACTTGAGGAAACAGGAAAACAACTCGGTGACTTAGCCAAAAGATGATCCGGCATTAGAAACAAGCAAACCAAGATAAAACTTGTTCAGGTAGCAAACCAAAGGAAATTAAACGTGTATATTACATCTGCACCCGGCATACCGGGGATCTGATAAAACTTAAAGTGTTTTGTGCTGCAAAGTCAAGGAGCAGCGGCAGAAGCAGAGGCGCCGGCTGGTGGAGCAGTGGCGGTGGAGATGTCGGCTTCAGGAGTGCCGGACCCAGCAGATGGAATGGAGCCATCACCTCCGCCCGGGGCAGATGCCTGTTCCGGAGCATCAGTGCCGGCCTCTTCAGCTTCCTCTTCATCCTGGCTGGAGTCGGAGCCCTCAGCAGCGGCGGATGTCCCGGCATCGCCCTTCTTCTCCGGCTCGCGGATGTCCCGGACGAAGGCGTCGGTGTCGGCATAGTCCACATACCTGTGGGCCAACTCTCGCCGGCGCCGAATATGTTCCGGATCCGTGGTCCAGATGGATCCTTCGCGCACAGTGCGCAAAGTCTCCAAGTCAGCCTTTTCATATCAGGACAAGAAGTAGCTGAGAGCTTCGTCAGCTCCAACCCTTGCGCCGGAATCTCGCCACTCCCGGAGGCGAACCTTGGCCAGCTGCAGATCGTTGCCGAGGTCGACGGGATCAGTGGGAGTCCTTTGTCCCGGCCAGAGGGCAGAGAATGCCTCCTGGGCGCCATAGAAGAGTTCTTCAGTGTAGAGCGTCATGGCGTTCTTCCGGGACTGCAGAGCCAACAGCTGCTCCGACATGTCCCAGTTGGGCGAGTCAACCGGAACACCCCGGTTTTCTCGATCCAACTGCAAAGCCCTCTCAACGTCTTCGACGGAAGCGGGAAACATGTCTGAGGAATAGAAACAATGTTAGCAAAAGGAGAATATGCCGGAGAGAATTACACTATGTCGGGAAGGATAAAGGGAAAGGATTTGAAGCTTACTGGCAAGGTCGGCATTCAGCTGTGCAACTGTAACCTCCCATTTGGTGGCCTGCTCCTTCAGGCTATCCAGTTCAGCGTGGGCGTTGGAGGCATCAGTCTCGGAGGTGACAAGCAAGGGACTGGGTTTTCTTCAGTAGGCCCTCCCTCTGTTCCTTTTCGTCCAGAAGCTTGGTGATCCGGCCCTTCAGCTGCTCTATCTCGGCCTTGTGAGCAGCATCTCGGTCGTCCAGTTGCTTGGCTGCATCCACCGAGGACACACAGTCCTGGTGGCGTGCCTCCAGTGCAGCTTTCTCGTCTGAAAAGATTGAAGTCAAAAACAAGGATTTGAAGAAAGAAAACAGTGAAAACATTAAAGGATTTGAAGTACAGAAGGATTAGTTGAAGATTAAGGGGATCCGGCATACCTGTCAGTTCCTTCACTCTCTTGGTAAGCTCGGTGACTTGGGCTTCGGCACCAGCTGCGAAATGTCGGACAAAGATTAGGTGTCGGCATATTAAGATATGCCGGCCAGAGGTCTATTGAGAAGGGGCAAGGTATGTCGGCTGAAATTACCTTTCTGGGACAGCTCCAGCTGAAGCTTGCTATGCTCGTCGGATAACTTCCGATGCTCGCATACCAAGTCATGATACAGGTCGGCCCGGGTGTTGTTCATGCGCTGCAAAAGTGCCCGGATTTAAAATATCAGCAGAGAAATTCGGCATGGAAATTAAGTTGAAAATTCTATCAAGTGATCATTCTACTGAAGACCCGGCACAGGTGCTGCGCACCTATCCCGGCCCTCGGTGACTAGGATTTGAAGCTCGAAACGAGCTTATATCTCGGTCGAGAGGATTTGAAAGATAATTGAGATGTGAAATTGCTAAAGACCCGGCACAGGTGCTGCGCACCTATCCCGGCCCTCGGTGACTAGGATTTGAAGCTCGGATCGAGCTCATATGTCGGCAGTTAATTCAAAAGAAGCTAGCTAAAAGACTATGAGAAAATCCCGGATGTCCGTATCCCGGACAGCCGACATTTTCGGGGACTGGGGATATGTGTATAGGTAGAAAGGACTTACGTTGGTGGCATCGGCCAATCGGTGAAGTCTCTGCTGGAGGCTGAGGAGCTCGCAGGCGATCGGTAGGGGCTTCGCGGCCAGGATATCTGCTGGGCTGCCAGTAGCCGCGGCTTCGGCCTTCTTCTTGCTGCTGGAGTCCGCGGTGTCCATGCTGCCGGCGTCGTTCCACTTGGTGCAATGCTCCGTGAGAGACCCGAGGCTTTGGTCACTCTTTGTCACCAGGGGGATGATGCCCTCAAGTTCTGGCGTGTCGAAGAAGTTGCGCCGGTAGCCAGGCCGGGCTGCTGCCCTGCCAAGATGCAGGGCCAGAGCAGAGCTGGTCCGAGGCGCTGCCTTAGGAGGAGCAGTGGCGGCGGATGGAGTGCCGGACTTGGTCGGCTGGATCTTCAATGTGCCGGACTTGGCCGGGGCAGAGGTCTTGGCCGGCGCCGTGGTCTTGGCCGGTGCAGGAGTCGTTTCAGCAGAAGGAGTTTTGGGCACGGGCTGTTCCGGCGCGGCCGGTGCATCTTGGCCAGCAGAGGCAGGATCCGGAATAGTCCGGACTTCCGGCACTAAAGGGCCTTTACCCTTGATGTCTGCTCCGGCGTCTTCAGTTGTGCCGGCGTCGCTGGTGGGCGCGCCGGAGTCTGGTGCTTCTTGGTGGGCTCCTGTGTCCATGTGGACATCAGGAGCCGGAGGTTCCTGTTGAGCCCCCGAGTCCATGTGGACGTCGGGGGCAGAGGTGTCTTGTTCCGGCGGAGGAACGTCCTTCGCCGGGGAGGAGGTCTTGTCGGGCGCAGGCGAGGATGCCGGCGCCGGGGAGGTCGTGTGGCTGGCAGAGGGTATGTCGGAGGTAGCAGTGGCCGCGGGCTTGGTAACTTTCGGGTCGCCACTCGAGCCAGAAGCTTGTTCCGGCGCAAGAGGAGCTCTGAAAGAGAAAAAACGCCAAGTCAATAATGCAAGCAAGAGATATGTCGGAAATGAAACAAGCAGAAGGAACTTACCCCGCGGCGACAGGTCTCGGTTTCTTCAGTATGGGCACGCCGACCTTCTGCCTCTTCGACTTCTGAGGTGTGTCGGGCTGGGGCTTCACCCCTCGCTTCCGGCCGGCACGTCCGCCGGTGGAAGGAGGTCCCTGGTTCAGAGGGGCGGCGTCGATAACCATATCGTCCGGGATAGCTGAGGACGGCATTGGAAACTCGTAAGCAATAGGTGTTTCTGGAAAGGCATATGCAAGTGGCATCGGGTCATAGTACAGCAGGATCTCCTCGTCAGAATCAATCTCACTCCGGTCTTGAGTATAATGCCGGGATGAAGAGCCCTTACCCATGGCAGCTGCAGCACGGGTGCTCCTGGGAAGCTTATCCCAATGATCCGGATCTTCAACATCCGCAACAGTGCGGTCCGCCGCGATCTTGATCCGGGAGTTCTCCATGGCTTGAAAGCTGAATTTCTGTATAAACAGCAAAGTCAAGTATTCAGACAAGGAAATATGCCGGTGGAAGAGGTATGTCGGATCAATATGATATGTGTCGGCAAACAGACATGTGTCGGCTTAAGTATCTATGTGCCGGACATGGACTTTATGTATCGGATAAGATGGTTTACCGTTGGGGCGGGCCTATCCCGGCTGTATGGTTCTAGCCCCCAGGCAAAAGTGGCCTGAGAGGACTTGCAGACATCCTTAATCCGGCGCAGAATGTCGGCCGGAGTCAGCTCGTGTGTGGAGTGCCGGGTGGGGTCCATTGGCCCGCTCATCTGGCAGATCTTGTGCGACCGGCGCTGCAGAGGGGAGACGCGCCGGCTTATATAGCAGGCCACCAGGTCCTGAGGAGTAAGACCGGCATCCCGGAGCTCGCCCTTAACCCGGTGAAGCGCATTCACCGGCATCACCGAGTTCTTCGGGTTGTAGGTCCAGTTCGTCATAGCCAAGGGTGGCTCGTCCACAAATGGCGGCAGGTTGAGCAGATCCTCGTCGGTGGTGTTCTTGACGTAGAAGAAGCTTTTCTGCCACTTCTTGCAAGATTCCAGGAGCTCCACCTTGGGGAAGTCCGAGCCCTTTCGGGACATGATGGTGGCCGCGCCGCAGAGGGTCATGGGGCGGTCCTTCTTTTCCTGGGCCGTCTCCGGCGGGTCGTCCTTGCTCCGGGGCGGCTCTTGGACGACTTGCTTCCGCAGTTGGAAGTACTTCGCCCAGCCTTGAGTAAGGGGCTCTATGCCGGCATAGCCCTCGCAAAAAGCAGCGAAGGCGGAGAGGATCATCACGGCATTGGCCGGGATATGATGAGGTTGTAGGTCGTAGGTGTTGAGGAAGTCCCGGAAGAAGTCCGATGCCGGCAGGCCGAAGCCACGCTCGAAGTGGGCGATGAAGACGACGCGTTCGCCAGGTTCAGGTGCCGGCACAGTTTCTCCTGCTGGTAGCCGGCATGCTACGCCCTCCGGGACTCTCCTGGTGGAGGTGACCCAGGATATGTCGGCCGGAGTAACCTCCGACCCCTCCCAGCCGGAGCGTCCTTGGGCTCGGGCCGAGGTATCTTCCTCAGAGGCCGAGGTGCCCGTCATGCTTGAAGATGCCATCTTAGTGGCCGGGACAAGGCGTGAGAGCCGGAGTCCCGTGATGTTATTCCTATCAAGGCCGGAGAAAAGAGGGAGGTTAGTCTCTCCGGCATACCACTCTCCCCAAGGTTAGCAGAAATCAAAGATCTACCGAGCCAGTTAAAACAGGAAACAAATAAGGGTAAAAATTCTAAGGAAGAACACCTGTGAGCGCTGTTAGCAATGCTAGTCGAATCCAGAGAGGAACTGCACTAGATCTATGCGGATATGGCTACCAATGCGAAGCTATGAAGAAGCATCAAAGAGGAAGAACAGAGGGAGAGAGGAACTCACCGGAGTTTGGCCGACGGCGAAAGAACGACGACGGCGAGCGTACAGAAGAAGATCCAATCTCCCTGCAATGCTGCAGAGAGAAGAGGCGGCGGCGGCGGCGTCGTCAATGGTGATGCCGTGCGTCGTCGGGCGTCGGCGCCGGAGTAGAGCGGGTCGTCGGCGGCGCTCCTTCTCTGTCCCTCGGTCCGGCGGCGAAGCGCAAGGGGCAGGAGAGCAGAAGAGGAAGAAGGCACTGTGGCGGGGGTAAAAAGAGCAAGTTTACCCCCACCCCATATTTATACCGAAGAGGCAGGGTCGTGGGGATCGTGGGTAGTGCTCCACTCCCCCGACCGTTCCTGCAGAGAGTCGCCACGTGGCGGCACAGAGTGGGGCGGCGGTTCCGGTAACCGTGCCATGACGCAATGATGGCGAGGAGTAACTGCACTGTGAACCGTCACATCGTGGGTGACCGTTCGAGGTGGCAGGACAGTTACAAGTTTCGATGCAAAGCTGTCAGGCATGGCTTCTCGAGGAAGACTCGTCTATATGTCGGATTAACTGCCCGATGTATATGTTCCGTCCGGAATACCCTCGGGACCGGCCGGAATAAGTTTTGGAACAGGAACAGAGGCCGGGATATAATCTGATCACCGGGACATAATGAAGAAAGGTATGTTGAACCTGTCGAGGCTCCACAGCTATGACTGGGGAACCTCGGCAGCTTCGGGGACTAGTGTCGGGGGGATAACCCCCGGTAGGGTCAAGAGACTAGAAAGACACAAAGTCTATGGTTGACTTATGCCGGGTTATCAAGAAAGGGCCTGGCCGGAATATAAGAGCATCGGCCAGGCCGGCATATGTGTGTATCCCGGCTAATACTTGGATATGCCGGTATAGCCGGAATACTGGTATATGTGTGCCGGCATATACTTAGATATGCCGGCCTAACCATTTGGTGTGTTGTGCAGGAGCAGGGGAGGCCGGATTACCCGACCCTCGTAGGTCGTTGGTCCGGCATATATGTCCTGGGTATGGCCAACGGTCATATCCGGGATACTTAAGTCAACCAAGGTGTCATATCCCTACAATCAAGGAAGAAAACATCCAAGCATGGTAGCAGAGTAAGATGGCAGGGTGCACAGTGGAGGTTACCTACCCTCACTGTGCACAAGTACGAGCTCACCGCACAGAGGTAAGGCCACAGTTCAAGAGGTACAAGGTACAGGGATATGGCGTCCCATCGAGAGCAATCAGGGGCAAAGTCAAGGGTCTCTGCCATCGTCACCAGCTCCTGTTTGGAGTGTAGCCCTGTCTTGTGGTCTTGTATGACCGTTGTAACCCTGGCCACCACTATATAAGGTGGCATAGGGAGCCCTGGTAAAGGGTTGGTCACTCTGTGTTCCTACACTTAGCAGTTCATCTTCCTTCTCTAGCAGAGAGCTTGGAAGCACCATTGTTGTGTACTACATCAACCCAATATACAACCAGTAGAGCAGGAGTAGGGGTGTTATCTCCTTACGAGAGCCCCGAACCTGGGTAGATCAGTGTCTCTTTCTGTCGTGCTTTTTAGCTCGTTCCCCTCTCCCGAATCCACCAGCATCTAGCTCGAACCCCATTTAAGCCATCCCATGGCATATGTTGTTTCACCACGACGACAATAGTATCTTCCAATAAAAGCATCCTTACACTTAGCCCATGAATCAATACTATTTTTAGGCAAAGACAGCAACCAATCCTTAGCTTTTCCTCTCAAAGAAAAAGGAAACAACTTAAGCTTAATAATATCACTTTCTACATCCTTATATTTCTGCATCTCACATAGCTCAACAAAATTGTTGAGATGAGCTGCAGCATCATCAGTACTAGCACCAGAAAATTGCTCTTTCATAACAAGGTTCAATAAAGCAGACTTAATCTCATAAAAATTTGCAGCAGGAGCAGGTGCCGCAATAGGAGTGCAGATAAAATCACTATTGTTAGTGCTAGTAAAATCACACAACTTGGTGTTTTCAGAAGTAGCCATTCTAGCAAAGCTAAAAGCAGACAAGTAAAAACAACTATAAGGAAACTAATTTTTTTGTGTTTTTGATAAAACAATGCAAGTAAAAGTAAAGTAAAGCAAAACTTAAAACAAAATAAAGGATGTGCATGCAAAACTCCCCTTACAGAAGTCTTCTTTTTCCCCGGCAATGGCGACAGAAAATTGTTGCTTGTGGCGGCACGGTGTTGATGTAAATCACCGTCCAGTTGGGAACCCCAAGAGGAAGGTATGATGAGCACAGCAGCAAATTTCCCTCAGTAAGAAACCAAGGTTTATCGAATCCAGTAGGAAAAAGCCTAATTCTAGAAGGTGATGCTTGCTAGCCTAGTGACACTCCAACAAGGGCGCCGTTTACGACACTTGTTGACACGCCTTTAACTAGTAGCAATGTGGAACCTGCACACAATACAACCAAGAACTTTGCTCCCAACTTACGATGAGGTTGTCAATCTCACCGGTTTGATGTAAACAAAGGAATGAGCATATCGAGTGGAAAGCAATAGTAGTATGCGAGTAAAGTAAACAGTGCGAGTAAAGTAAACAGGTGATAGCAATGTAAAGGAAATAGGACCGGGGTTCACAGTTCACTAGTGGTATCTCTCCATAAGATAAAATAACACACGCTGGGTAAACAAATTACAGTTGGGCAATTGATAGAATAAAGATAACGTGCATAAGTCGAGAGGATCACTATGAGATTTACTCTGGGCATTACAACAAGATACATAGACCGCCATCCAACTGCATCTATGACTAATAATCCAACCGCGGGGAATCAATCCGAGAACCCCACAAGTATTAAGTTGCGAACAACAGATAACTGCATTAAGCAAAGTGTGTAATGTAAACAATGCATATGTCCTTGGACATAAGAATGTTGTTTTCTCCCTAGTGGCAACAACACATCTATAATCTTAGAGGTTTCTGTCACTCCCCCAGATTAAATAGAGGCATGAACCCAACTATCGAGCATAAATACCCCCTCTTGGAGTCACTAGTATCTACTTGGCCAAGATAGCTACTAACAACAGAGAGCATGCAAGATCATAAACAACATAGAGATAACATAAGATAATATTCAGCACATCAACTCAATCATAATACCAATATTCATCGGATCCTAACAAACACAACATGTAGAATTACATAACGGTGATCCCGATCATGTAAGGCAGCTCATGAGATCTAAACATGAAGCACATAGTGGAGAAGACAACCAACTAGCTACTACTATGGACCCATAGTCCAAGGTAGACTACTCACTCATCGCGCCAGAGGCAAGCATGGCGATGAAGAAGACCTCCGGTGGCGATTCCCCTCTCCGGCAGGGTGCCAGGAAGAGCTTCTGGACCCTCCCGATCTCGGGTCGACGACGACGGCGAATCGCGATGTGTTTCTGGAAAATTGATTGGGTACTTAGGTTTTTCCTGTTGGGGGGTCTTTATAGGCGAAGGGGCAGCATCAGAAGTGGACCGAGGCGGCCTCACACACAGGGGGTGCGGCCAGGGCCTGGGCCGTGCCGCCCTATTGTGTGGCCGGCTCGTGGCCCATCTCCGTCTCCTCTTCGGTCCTCTAGAAGCTTCGGTAAATTTCTGGATGTTTGGCTTTTGTTTCGTCCAATTCCGAAAATATTTCCTGTGTAACTTTTCTGAAACACAAAAACAGCAGAAAACAGGGAACTAGCACTGTGGCATCTCGTTAATAGGTTAGTTTTGGAAAATGCATAAAAACGCCACGAAGTGTAACGAAACACTAAGCAAATGGTGTAAAAACAAGCATGGAACAGCAAAAATTATAGATACGTTTGAGACGTATCACATCTCCATAGGTTTTTTTGCATGGACAGTTGATGGGTCCCACCTAAAAATAATTTCATGGTTTTTCCCTCATTTCGGCTTCAGTTTCTCTCTCCTCTTTCTCTCTCGGCGATGACGAGGCGATTCAGAAGCGGAGCAGATTTCTCGTCGGAGAACTAGTGCTTCCTCGCTGCCGACCGACAGATCTGGTGCATACCCGCATGCCGGTGAGTCTCCGCCATGTTATGTGTAGTTTAATCGAGCTTTCACGGTAGGTTCATCCTCTCCTAGGCGGTTTCGGGTTGCTCGATGCCGATGAGACTAGGCGATGAGAGCTATTTTTCAGGGCCATGGAACGACACCTTCATCGTTCGGCTCCTCCTCCGCCCCTGTGCACCCACCTTCTCTCTTGCCACGCTCTCCTTCTCCTTCATCGCCTACCCCCTCTCTGTCGGATTTGACGCATCCTTGCTCACCTCTGTCTCCCTCACCCCATCCCCCCACCACAGTCCACAGCATCGCACTCGCCTTCCGCCCCCATACTCGATGGGGCGTACATGGGGCCCGATGACGCTGCCACACTGAAGAGCAGGGTCGGGGGCACCATGGAGGTCTAGGTCAGGCTCACAGCTATCACCGTATTGGATCGAGAGGGCTGGCAGAATACCCTCCGTAGGGTCATGAGTGTCATATGCGAAGATGTGCCCGTCACATTCCATGTGGAAGCATGCCACCGATGCTAAATTTGATGGCCCCCCACGGCGCTGCGAAGTGTACTCTGTTACCAGATTGTTTTTTGTTGTGTTTTTTCGTATGCACATGTTATTATTTCCAAAGTGGCAGAACCAAAGTGTACATGTTCCCAATTTTCTAGTTTTTGATGATGTACACCTGTTTGTGTTCCAAATCCTATGTTTTTCCTAGCTTTTTGTTAGTTGATGCAAAGATTTGCCATGATTTTTGTTATGTAATTTCCCCGTGCTTTGTTTCATAAGATCTGGCTATGGCTTGTCACCTTGGTCAGCTTTTTTGGTATGTACTTGCTTTTGGTGACAATGGCCGGTAGGTCCCATATGCGGGATTTTTGGGTAGGTCGATGGCATTTACCAGGTGGGTCCAGATTCACCTGGAGCATGTGGTCACACATACATGCGTGATTTGGTTTTGGCGGGTGGGGCAGGCTGGAGATGAGCATGTGGCATGCGTGCTCTATGTTCGTTTTGGATTTTTAATTTGGCCAGCCGCCACACGGAGCCTACCCAGGTGCGGCGCCGCTGGGTAGTGCGGTCCTTCTTATTATCATATAAACATTTTCTAGAAGAGTAGAAAATGTTAGCAACCATATCAAGTCATCAATCTAGACATACTTATCGATAAAACGGTGAATCTAGTATATATTGCACGCATCTTTTAAAATATATCAACTTTTCTCTGAGGCTGGTTCAAGGCCAAGATGCCCAAGCATCAGTATCACAATCTAGCACCACAGCAACCTTAGAGAGTATCTCCACAGATAAGTACTTGTAATATGAACAAAAAATTACTACCGGAGATATTTGCTAATAAGGCTAAAAAATGCATTGGGGCTTATATATTTGTCCATCTTCATCTCAAAACAAGTATGTATACTTGCAATATGAATCTCTAAAGCAAGTACATATTAAATACCAGATAAAACATTATAATAAAATGAGAATGGAAAATTAGCAACAACATCAATCCATATATAATTATATCAATTAAAAGCTAAACCCAAGTATCCATTGTATACACTTGTTTTATGTATAAATATATAACTTCTACTCTGAGGTAAGTATATATAGTTGATAGAAGGCCAGCGCAGCCTGCCCAAGTGTCGGTAACAACTCAACATATACCGCTGCAACCTTCGGGAGTATCTCCACTGATAGGTTATTCTAACATGAAGAAAAAACATACTAGTGGAGATACTCACTAAGGTTCCAGTACTTTGAGGGTCATATGCACAAACTATATTTGAACGGTTGTTAGAAGATTGCAATATTTTTTGGTCAGTTTGCGCAGTTTCGCAGGACTCTTGTATATATGTGGAAGTTTCTTAACTACGTATCACCTCCGTTCCTAAATGTTAGCTTCGAGACGGAGGTAGTAGAAGTCTAAAGCAAACAAAAAAGTATCTTCCGTGGAGTTTTTTCGTTGCACTATGCTAGCTTTACGTATCGAACCTTGTGAAAAGATTCGATATGCTCGCCTTTTTTACTGACACAAATTAAAAGGAAACCCAAGCAACCACGTGAGCTAGATCGATTTTGTTGCTGATGCAATGTCGTAGGCATCAAGTGCACACTTAAAGAGTTAACTCAGTATGGCCGATTGATTTTCTGGGAGGCTAGCGGCTAGCTAGCTACATACATCTGCCAATACAAAACTGGATTTGCTCGATTTCTTCTAGATGCCCAATGTGCAATCGGCTTGACGAAGTCTGTTTCTGAAGTACAGAAGAGTAAATCAAGTGTGGGGTGCATTATCCTTGTAAGGTGAACGACTAGCATTATGCTCAATGCCAAATCCGATGTTGATTGTGAGCTAATCTGGTCATTTCCTTTATATGGCTGTTTGGCCATGGGAATGGTGGACGGTGAGAAATAAGCTAAATGCGGACGTGAGGGATAAACCTGCTGATGAGGCATGTGCACTTATTCAGAAACACCTAGCTGAATTTTTGGTCGAGAAGCCTAGGCAATTGATCGAGGCATTGCCAAAGTTAATTCTGAGGCAGCATATTGTGAAAGCTCGGCATGGGGATTCAGAGCGGGAAAATTATAGCGCATACGGAGTGCTCTAGAGGCCAAAACTGAAGCGTGCATATCTGTTGTGGAAGGGTGCAGTAGAACACTATGCAAGTGCTCTCGGTGCAGCATAACACACTGCATATACAAGGTGATTTTTGAAACTGATTCAGCGACAATTGTGAGTGCTCAGACTATAATTTCTCTGAAAGTCCGAGAAGCAAGGAACACGTGCATCATGTCCTTCGATTTATATGACTTTCTTCATTGTTGTTGCAATTATAATAATGTTGCCTGCCATTGATGATTTGTTGATCAACTTTGAGAGCTCTATCGGGACCGAGTTTATTCAACTGTTTTGCTATAGGGCAAGCTGAGCTCTATCGGAACTGAATTTAAGCCCAACTCTGTATCCCACTTAGTCGTCATTCGACAACGGTTTAGCTTAGCGCTCTGTTTAATGGAATTCCTGTTTCTATGTAAAAATAAATTTCACATGCTGTTTTTAACTTTTTGTTTTGAGTTTGAGAAATTTTAGCCAACTTGAATGTTGTTTTATGTTGATGATTGCACATCTAGATAAGAGTAGTTGGTTCCACAAAAAAAATCAAGAAATACATATGTTAATTTGGAGTCTATTCGGTTCAAATGCCTAATTTAATGCAAATACAGAGAACAGTCTGATTGAACTCTAAATCATATGTTAATTTAAAATCTGAGAGTTTGAGAAATTTTAGACCACTTGAATCCTGTTTTATGCTGAAAAATTACCCATTTGTTCAAAATATAAGATTTAAGACCAAACACATAAGCGATTTTACATGCTTGTTGAGCATTCATTTTGTCATGTGCAATGGCATAACACACTTTAAAGATACATATTTTAAAGATAATATGGTGGAAGGTGAAACTTCTAAAGGAGAGAGTAATTGGACCCGTCGCAACGCGCGGGCACTTAGCTAGTATATATAAGTCTCGGGAAGTGGAAATATCGTGATGAGTTTATATATATCCTTGTATTCCCGCCCATGCATGCGTTAGCTGGTCTCACGAGGCATTTCATGAGCGTTGATGATGAGTTACCTGATGGTGAGCAGAGACCGGCGGGAATGAAGGCAGTGCGCTGTGTGGGAATGAGGCCGGGTATTATGTAATGTGGATAGATGCAATCGTGTGTTGCTGCCGAAGGAGGGAGGCGCGCGGCAGGTGTTTATATGAGCGCGCCGCGGATCGGCCACATGCATCCTCGACGATGAGAGAATAATCAAAGCCAGCGGCGGCACCAAGAAAATATATCGATGGATCGAGACACGGCCGTGTACCCGCACGCCCACTTGGCCTGTGGACGTATTCGCGCATCTCCGGCCGGCCAACGGATGGAGTCGAATTACGAATACTTGGCAAGTAGTCGCAGCTTTTGGCAACTTGGCATCCACTGCGCTTTGTTCGATCCCGCGCCATGTCCGGATATATGATAGTGTTATGATAGTAGGGAGCAAAAGCTTTGTCCCAATCTTCTAGTTAATTAACGGAAAATCGGGCAAAAATCATTACAACCAAACCACAGGCGAAACAACGACTAAGGTATGCACCCACTACTCCAAACCAACTAGCACTCTCAACCTACTACCTTCTACAACCACGAAGCACCACGCCGTAAAGAAGACCCAATAGACGGACAACTCAAAGGGGGGTTCATCTCCTCCTTTTACCCTAGATAGATACCTTCCTGAAAGATGTCTCTATTTTTCTGATTCTGTCATCGGAAGACTTCCCCGCCAAGACGCAGGCAATGTCCTTCCCATATCCAAGGCTTGCCGCCTCTAAACTAGCGAGCAATCCGCAAAGCTCTTTACCAAAGAAAACCTCAGAGCTATGCGACAACACTCCTCTACTATTTACAGAGGCAAGCGACTGCGGAGGCGAGGGCGATGTGGCCACCGTCAAGGCCTTACATGAGTCTAGTTCCAACTCCTGAAGCTTTGGTGTGATCGGCAGCAGCGGAGCCAAGATCACATCCATGCCCTTGCCCTCAGAGGCGGCCGTCACATCAGGCCGCGGAGATAGATATGGAATACCACGAGGAGAGAGACAACCGTAGAGTTCTTTCTCCTCAACCACATATGATTTCTACTTAATGGATTCAAGTGGAAACGAAGCCTGAGCAGAGGTGAGCCCCATGCCATCAAAAGTACAAGTCTCCGTCGGCTCCAAAGAATTACCAACATGCGCCAACAAAAGCTTAAGCGTTGTCACCTCATCACGATCGAAGGGGGCGAGTCGCCTCCTTGACACGAATGTCGACCAGCTGAAGGAGCTCCATGCACATCAAGGCAACATGGGACTGCAAGAGAGAGTCCAAACTAGCATTGACATTGGACTCTTTAGAACACCTGGGAGAGGGTCTCGACGGCACTGCATGCAATGACGGGTGACACACGACCTCAGCCCAACTCCGGGACGATGAAGGACGACAAGGCTGAGCGGTCGGAGAGCAACAAGCGTCTGGAGAACAAGCACGACTGTCTGGAGAGCAAGAACGGGCGGTAGGAAAGCGTGCACGGTAGAAACGCTCCCGATGACCAGGACGACAGCAACAGATGCATCTGAAGGGCCCACAGCAAGTGCTGACCTGGTGGACACGTTTGAGGCACCGAAAGCATCTCCCTCGTGCCCAACGCTTGAAGGCAAGACTACGCTCAAGACCATCCTTCCGAAGCACAGACGATGGCTCGCGGCTAGGGCGGCCGCCCCGACCCACGTGCACCCAGTCTCGCTTGTCTCCAAGAGCATCAGCTGCAACAGAGAGTCCGTCGTCGGGCTTCACTGTCGCCTTCTCAACATTGCACTCATCAGCGGTGCCTCGGGCAGCCAACAATGATGCCTTCTCAACATTGCACACATTAGCGGTGCCTCGAGCAGCCAACAACAAACACGGAGCATCATCTGCAGCAGTGTTGGAGGTAGCCGGCATCTAGGAGGCCAATTCCTCTTCGTCCTCCTCGTCATCATCATAAACAGCATCCGTAGCGGAGAACCATGAAAAAGGCCACGGTGTGAGGGCAGAAGGAGACGGAGCAGCCGTCCTCATCATGGCAGACAGCTCCACTTCATGGCCCGAGCAGGAGGCAACAACGACGGACTGCTAGCATCAGGGCCAGGTGCAGCGGCCAAAGGCGTCTATGGCACCAACTCTTCATCATCATCCTCACAGGAGCTCAAGGAGGCAACCCACAGTGGGTCGTTGATGCCGAGACTACATGTAGCTGCCGGTGCCTCTAGAACGACATCGTCCCCAACGCCAGAGAGGTCGGAGCTCGAAGGGCTAGGCTATCCCACGACATGACCGTTCATCGCTGATCCCACCCCGAAAGCCATCTGGGGCAGGTGAAGAACGGAGGGAGCGATGGGAGTCCGAGCCTGGGTGGACGCCGCGGGGCAAGCTGGACACGCGGCAGGGAGCTCAACCCCACATCGCTCAGCCGGAGTGGAGATGAAGTCCAGCAGCCTGTGTCCGATGATGGAGGCGATGACCTGCAGCGCTTCACAAACAACTTCCCTCGAGCCGCAGGTTCAGACCTACGGAAGGCGACGGCAGCTGCGGCTAGCGTGCCGGTGGTGAGCAGCGAGGCCAAGGGGGGCGCTAACTCGGGCATGGGGAGGAGGGGCGGAAGCTCCAAGAACAGCCCCGGGGACAGAAGACCCAGACCCTACAAGCTAGGCGGATGAACAGGAAGAGGGCGACAAGGGGAGCAACGATCTGGTTGTAGAGCTCAAATAGGATGTCGGAGGAAGGAGATCAGGCCAGCAGGGGCGGCAGCTCTGCCCTCGTCACCATGGTCGCAGTCGCGGTCGCACGAGCCCTCCCTCTTTTTGTGTTAGTTTGTCTGATTCAACCACGTTGTCGCATATTAGATGTCGCTGATTTGCATGTATCTAGCTATATGTATTTTTGTACTCTTTTCGTCCCAAAATGTAAGGCGTCTAATGATTAGTCAAAGTCATAGCTGTATTTGACACTGAGCAGGAGCATTCGGTATTTGACGCTGAACCGTATCACTGCCAGGGTCCTCTAGCGCATGTTGATCACTAGGAGCCCACTGCATTTGCTGCCTTTCTTGCCATGTGTTAAGAAATTCGAGATGCAAATACCCATAGCCAACTACAAGATGATTTGGTGGAGCATTTGTGGATGCTCAAAGGAAACACCGCCTAGTTTTATTTTTAATCTTCTATTTATTTGGATTTCAAACTATGTATTATTTCTGTTTATGAACTATGCTTTGAATAATTGATATAGATCTAGCGGTGTGATTTTCATCTGAGTTTGTAGTTTATTGATGCATATTCCAACATATTAAGATATTATGAGATGTTACAATCATGTTTTGCATTGATTTATAGGGATTTTTGAAGGCTGGCGTGTAGTTGATGATGATTATGGCCACGCAGTTGGGAAACTCCAAGCGGAAAGTATGATGAGCACAGCGGCAAGTCTTTTCTCTCAGTAAGAAACCAAGGTTTGTCGGTCAGGAGAAGAGCAGACAAACAACTGAAGGTGATGCTTGATAGCCTAGTGACACTCCAACAAGGGCGCCGTTTCACGATAAAATGAGTTAGCGCATCTTCAGCTAGTAGCAACGTGGAACCTGCACACAACACAACCAAATACTTTGTTCCCAACTTGCGATGAGGTTGTCAATCTCACCGGTCTGCTTGAAACAAAGGGTATGAGCGTATCGAGTGGAAAGCAATAGTAATATGTGAGTAAAGTAAACAGTGCGAGTAAAGTAAAAAGGTGATAGCAATATGATGGAAATAGGACCGGGGTCCATAGTTCACTAGTGGTGCCACTCCATAAGATAAATAACACATGCTGGGTAAACAAATTACAGTTGGGCAATTGATAGAATAAAGATAAACGTGATATGTCAAGAAGATCACTATGCGATTTACTCTGGGCATTACAACAAAATACATAGACCGCCATCCAACTGCATCTATGACTAATAATCCACTCGCGGGGATATCATCTGAACACCCCATGAGTATTAAGTTGCGAACAACAGATAATTGCATTAAGCAAAGTGTGTAATGTAAACAAAGCATATGCCCTCGAGCATATGAATGTTGTTTTCTCCCTAGTAGCAACAGCACATCTACAACCTTAGAGGTTTCTGTCACTCCCCCAGATTAAATAGAGGCATGAACCCACTATTGAGCATAAATACCCCCTCTTGGAGTTACTAGCAACTACTAGGCCAAGATAGCTACTAACAATGGAGAGCATGCAAGATCATAAACAACATAGTGATAACATAAGATATATTTCAGTATAGCAACTCAATCATAACACCAATATTCATCGGATCCTAACAAACCAAACATGTAGAATTACATAACGGTGATCTCAATCATGTAGGGCAGCTCATGAGATCTAAACATGAAGCACATGGTGGAGAGGACAACCATCTAGCTACTGCTATGGATCCATAGTCCAAGGTAGACTACTCACTCATTGCTCCGGAGGCAAGCATGGTGATGAAGAAGACCTCCGGTGGCGATTCCCCTCTCCGGCAGGGTGCCGGAAGAGCTTCTGGACCCTCCCGATCTTCGGGTCGACGGCGGCGGCGGATCGCGATGTGTTCTGGAAAATTGATCGGGTCCTTAGGTTTTTTCCATCGGGGGGTCTTTATAGGCGAAGGGGCATCATTAGAGGTGGACCGAGGCGCCCTCACACATAGGGGGCACGGCTAGGGGCTGGGCCACGCCGCCCTGGTGTGTGGGGCCCTCGTGGCCCCCCTCCGACTCCTCTTTGGATCTCTGGAAGCTTCCGGGAAAAATAAGACTTGAGGAACTTGTTTCGTCCAATTCCGAGAATATTTCCTGTGTAGCTTTTCTGAAACACAAAAATAGCAGAAAACAGGGAACTGGCACTATGGCGACTTGTTAATAGGTTAGTTCCGGAAAATGCATAAAAGTGCCACAAAGTGTAATGAAACATTAGGCAAATGGTGTAAAAACAAGCATGGAGCATCAAAAATTATAGATACGTTGGAGACGTATCAGCATCCCCAAGCTTAACTCCTGCTCGTCCTCGAGTAGGTAAGTGATAAAAAAATTGAGGTGACATGCACCTACACAATCTTGATCATATATGTAAGCGTTGTGAGCTGGGATCAAAAAAACTTAAAACATGGGCATGAAAGACATAATCTTGATAGAAGAAACTTAGCAACCATGTTATAACATGAAAATGAACACAAACAAAAGATCATGAAAATGAAACAATGAAAGTCAAACGTGTGTTCAAATCATAAGGAAAAACATACAAATGGTTTTCAGCTTGTCCTTCATGGAGAGCAAAACATAAATGCATAGGACACCTTCAAGTTTAAGAGGGCGACTAGATACAAATAATTTGAGAACAAGTGAAACCAACAATATGAATCAATCAATGAAAACTTTGGGACAATGCACATTATACTAAGAATGACAACTATGCTCTCTTAATGGTGCATAAAGATAGAAGGTGGTGACTCAATATAAAAGTAAAAGAAAGGCCCTTCGCGGAGGGAAGCAGTATTTGCAAGTTTTATAACCTTCAAAAATTATGGTACTTACCGGCTTTGAGCTCTCATTGCCCCCATCATAAGCATCTTAAATGGTAAAAGTTAATGCGAGAACAATTATGATGCATATGCTTGACAAATCATAAGTCGAAAACCTCATGTCCCATGAATACGAGTACCCAAACCTCATGCTACTTTACTTAGAGTCCCAAGCAAGGCTCTTGTCATTGTAAGTATATATGTATCATCGAGAACCGCCAACGGGGTACCTCCGTGCCTGATGAAATGGAACAAGCCCACATCAAAATGATAGGACAAGCAGACAATAAACACCTTGACATCTCTTTTATTTGCCATTTGTTTAGCTTTTTATTTTGAGATGCGTCGTCGAATGTCCACTATGGGTATGCTGCAAATTTCCACCATGAATTATGCATGGCTTAGATTGGCGGCCCAGGCGTTTCCCTAACACATATACAAACTCCATGATCCCCGCAAGATTCCCAATTCATTTCACACCGCGGGCATCCATAAACAAAAGATCACGATATCAACTCAAATAAGAAGTGCAATGTTGAAAGCTTGCCCCATGACAGCATGGTTGGGCTAGTATCCAACTTACAACTTGCAAGCATAATAACTCAACATAAGAGACCACAATGTCAAATTTTTAAGAACAAGGAAAAGTAAAGTGTGCCTTCCGGTTCGTGAGAGCTTTACTGACCAATTTTTGCATAACACTGGTAAGAGTTTAATTTGAAGAGAAAATAAAAGCAAGTCAAATTTACTTGGAATAGCAAATTGCTAGTAGGTATGTATGGTGGACACTTTGGAAAACTTGGTTTTTAGGAGTTGGATGCACGAGTAGAGCTCATACTCAGTACAAGGCGAGGGCTAGCAAAAGACTGGGAGCGACCAACTAAGAGAGCAATAATGGCCATAATCATGCAAAGCGACAAAGCAACATTAAAAGAAGCATAAGATGGCATCAAAAGTCAAAAACTAAATGATTATAGAGGCTATTGGCGACTTTGTAAGAGTCTAACATGTGTGAGCATGCGCCAAGTCAACCCAAATAAAGCATCAAGGAGAAAACCAAAATAATGCTTCCAAATAATTAAAACAACGCATGATTTTTTTCAAAGGCTCATTAAGCAATCTCAGTTATTTGAGACAAGTCATGCTACAGCAAAAACCACTAAGCATACTATCAAAAAGACATCAAGCATGACATGAAAAAGCCTAAGCCGCAGTCTACACAAGCTCCTTCTTGTACCACTTTTTTGCATAAAGCTTTTTCTCTTTTCCAACACCATTTGAATTTTTTTAAGACACCTCTTTTGATGAAAACCAATAAAGATCAGAGGCAAAAATACACCTTGATGAAAATATATGACAAGGTCTGAACGCAAATCAAGGCGAAAATGAAAACCAAAAGCAGTAGCAGAAAAAGAAGAACGCTCGGTTTTTGATAAGAATGAAAACTAGAGCGTTCTTGGAAAATGAAAAGCAAGGCAACTTCTCCAAAGGAAATTTGTTGGGGTCCAACCATTTATTGCAGCAAACAAAACAAAACTAACAATAAAAACTAAAACAACTGACACTCCAAGAAAAACATATAGTGCATGAAGCAATAAAAATATAGTGTCTTGAAAGGTGACCTGATTTTTGCCGATGAAGAAGGGGTGCCTTGGGGGCATCCCCAAGCTTTGACGCTTGTACTTCTTGGATATTTCTTGGGGTGATGCATGGGCATCCCCAAGCTTGAGCTTTTGTCCATTCTTCAACTCATCTCATCATTCTCCAATCCCTACACTTGAAAACTTCCTTCATACAAAACTAAACACAAATCTATTAGCAACATTAGTGTAAGCATAACATATAATCAACCTCTTTTTGCTTCAGGTTTCAACCCAAAAACACCACATATAAAGTATATACTACTGTAGCAACTTTCCCAAAAGTTCCATGATCAAAAGAACTCAAAAGAAAGCGATAAAGCGGCAAAAACAAATAGTGGCAGAAATCTGTCAAAACAGAACAACTGATAAAGGTCGAATTTTTAAGGGTTTTCTGTTGCTCAAATCAAAAAGTGTTCAACTAACGAAAGTTTGGATATAACCTGGGTCATATGCACAAGAAATTTCAGATCCAAACGATATACAGAGAATTTTTACGAATTTTTACAGTGCAGCACCGAAAACAGTTTCAGGACAGCAACATCCCCAAATCTTTACCTCACTCAAATTAGAGGCTTCTCTTGGCACAACAATGAAATAAAAATGATAAGGAGAGGTCATTACAGTAGTAATGACTTCCAAGACTCAAATAAAAGAAAAAGGTACTGAAAAGAAAACATTGGGTTATCTCCCAAGAGTGCTTTTCTTTAACGCCTTTGAGCTAGGCGCAGAAAATTGCAAATCAAGTAATAATGAAAGAGGCATCAGGATCCACTATAGGAGTCTTTTCAACAATGAAGGAAATTGTGTCCAAATGAGTTTTTGAAGATCCTTTATGATCACTCTTTGGTACACTGCTTTCATCAAAAAAGTTTTTAGGACAAATCCAACTAAATTTTTTATCCCAAGCATCATGAATTCCTACAAGTTTATAAGGTATTGGCACTCTAAAATCTTCATTGGGTGTGCCAACAACTGCTATAGGCGACCCAAGCTTATTAAACTTCTTAAAAACTTTCCTAGCCTCAATTGCAACATCTCTAAATTCTATGCGCAAAGTTTCCAAGATAAAAGCTTTCTTTTCGGGATCCTCAATTTCATGAAGCTTAAGGAACATGTATTGCATAAAAGGATTAAGGCTAGCAAACCTAGCTTCTAACATGTGAACTAAGTAAGCAGAAGCAACTTCATAACTAGGAGCTAGCTCAACCAAAGACTTTTCCTCAACTTCTTTATGCATACTAATGTGATTAAAGAACTTCTCAATGTTATCTTTCCCAATAATTAAACCACTACCTACTGAGAGGTCCTCCAAAACATACTTAGGGAACAACATGATGAACTAAAGTAAAGAAATAACAACTACCAAGGATTCTAATTTTTTTTGGGTTTTTGATATAAAACAATGCAAGTAAAAATAAAGTAAAGCAAAACAATAAAATAAAGTAAAGGATGTGCGTGCGAAAAACTCCCCTTGCAGAGGTCTTCCACTTCTTCCTCGGCAACGGCGCTAGAAAAGGGCTTGATGGCTGGCATGTAGTTGATGATGATTATGGCCAGGTAGTTGGGAAACTCCAAGCGAAAAGTATGATAAGCACAGCGGCAAGTCTTTTCCCTCAGTAAGAAACCAAGGTTTGTCGGTCAGGAGAAGAGCAGACAAACGACTGAAGGTCATGCTTGATAGCCTAGTGACACTCCAACAAGGGCACCGTTTCATGATAAAACGAGTTAGCGCGTCTTCAGCTAGTAGCAATGTGGAACCTGCACACAACACAACCAAATACTTTCTTCCCAACTTGCGATGAGGTTGCTTCGCTTAAAGATAACACTACGCAAGTGGTGAATGGGCAAAGACTCAAGCATTATATTTCTGGAGATTCTTATAATGAAGATGTCGATGTTATTCAAATGATTACTCTGGAAGAATTCATCAAAGAACATATGCAGGAAACTGCAGAGTCAGTTTCCAAATAGGTAACAGTTCTAGTCAGAAAAGGTTCACGATAAGTTTTTCTATTTATATTTTTGTCATTCTTATTAAATATGAAAGGTAGGAGACGGAGTTCGGTGGCTCCTCACCACCAGGGGGCGCGGGCCCACTCCTGGCCGCGCTGCCCTATGGTGAGACCACCCCGGAGCTCGTTTCCATCCCAGTTTCCTCCTGTGACCTTGTTCCAATGTTTAATTTTCACCTATATAACCCCCCGGATTACCCGAGGTTTGTATATCGTGTTCTTGTCGTGTTTTCATTTCAATATATTTCTGTCAGGAGATTGATCTAAGTTTTAGAGGCATCATGGCTTCCTCAAGGGACGACAAGGGCAAAAAGCCTTTAGAAGAGGATCACCAAGACCCCAAGCTGAAGGAAGGACAGATGACTGGAGGTTCAAGTGCAAAGGATCCCACTTTTGTAGGATCAATGAACGCTGGACGTGCTTTTTCTCATAATATGCAGGGACCAACACTACCAGTCCTAGATCTAAACTTCTTTCCTGTAGTAGAAGAAGGTCTTTGGGTCACTGATGAGCTTTGTGCCTAGTACCAAGTTTTGAAGAGGGAAATAGAGATACTTCAAGAGGAGAACCTCAGGCTTCGCAGGATGCTGGTGCTTTTCCTTGCCCCAATTATGATCGCACCACCACCGCTGAAGGAGTAATTCGTCATTGGTATAGGCATCCCCTTGGTTTGTTCCAAGCTTGGGGAGTGCCACGGTATCACATCATTATCTTTTACCCATTTATTTTTCAAGTAGAGTCATATCATGAATAGAGAAGTTATCTTATAGAATAGTTTGCAGTGTGGAGGTATCCCCCTTTAGTTAGTTATCTATGTATCCCTTGGTGTGAGTTGCGGTTGAGAAATATTAATGAGAAGTTTTATCATTTACTTTCCGCGCACTTTATTTTAGTTTGCAATTTTTCTTATATGATTAGCCTTGTTGATTAGTATTGGTATCACTTTGGGAGCATGAGTAAATCTAGTTGGTTTTGGCAAACTTAGCTCGGTCAGTAGTAACATTACCTTGAGGTTTGAGTAGAAAAAAAAGAAGGAAGTGTTAGTAGATACATCATTTTAGCTTTCCTTCATGATTGGCTCATAAGCAATAGTATTATCAAGTTAAAATTGTTTGTACTTTCAAGGAAGTTTGCATGATTGTTCCTAGCATATGTATGTTTGTTTGTTTCATGCAACTCTTATGCTTGCTACCCAGCCTTGCTAGCCAAAAACCTGTACTGAGAGGGAATACTTCTCATGCATCCAATCCCCTAAAACCAAGTTACTTCCAAAGAGTCCACTATAAATTCCTATGCATGGTATTTCAAGCCATTCCAAGTAAATTTTCATGTGCTATCTTTCAAAAACCTTCAAATACTTCTCATTGTGTGCCACTATTTTTAGCTCATGAGGATGTAGTGCTTTGGTTTGTTATTTTCCATACAAAATTGAGTACCCCTCGACTAGGCAGCTTCATCTACCCATCATTAATTTTGCAAGCACTACACTGCAGCACTGGATTACTGACTGACGTTTGTCGGTAAAAGTTAGCACCGTCGACAGATCGTTGGTCGGCATAGTTTGTGTCGAATTGTTGGTCGGCAATATTTTTATGTATCGTCCGACTATCGGTCGGTAATGTGTCAACTTTTGGTGTCCAGCGGTTGGTCGGTATTGCCTCCATACTCGTCGGATCATCGGTTGGTAAAAAATCCCAACCAACTGTTAGACGTCCTGGTTCGGCCCGCGCAGGCCGAAAATATTAGCACCAATCGGCGCGAAAACTTTTTGTTCCCACCACACCCAAATCTCTCCGCCGCCGCTTACACAGTGAACCCTAAATCCCCAAATCAGTGCATCGCCGCCTCCTCTTCCTGCTACCCCCACACGCTCAAGATCTCCACCGAGGCCTGTCTCCGTGTCGAAATCGAGAGCGAGCGGGCGAAATCTAGAGCGAGTGGGCAAAACAAACAGGAGAACCAAGATTCAGCGGCGTTCTCCGCATCGTCTCCGCGGGGTCTCTCGCGATTTGACGGGGGGCAGCTTCGAGCGGGGCGGGGCACCCATCTGGCGAGCACGACTGCCTCACGTGCTCCCATCTGGTGGTCGAGATCTTCTCCCAAGCCGCCACCATCACTGCCCACACCCAGCTGCATCCCATGGGGGATTGTCGTCTTCGTTCGACCCAGTGAGGTGACCTACCTCTCTCTCTCTGCGTGCTAGCTAGTGGCCACAGGCTTGCGCCTCCCCGGCCTGCACGCCGGTTTGATCCGTCCTGGTTGCTGAGGCTCGATCTATTTTTGATTTCTCAAAAATCTGTTCTTTTTGCTGCGTCTGATTCGCTTCGCGGCAATGGGGAACGTCAGTAGCACCGGCGGCAGCAAGATCCACCGGCCGACGAGCTCGTCTGACCCGGGGCTGCCGCACGCCGGCGTGCTGTCGGTGCTCCTAATCAAATATACTTGACGGACAGGACATACGCGATGATCTGCTGCTAATCAATTCACCTCTCCACCTACCTAGTTCGACTTCAAATCTGCTGCTAATCAGTACTAGTTGAGCTCTTGTCCGGATGGATTTAATACTAGTTGTGTGTAGGATTAGTACTCGTGCTATCTCTCAGTCCAAAATTTCGGACGAATCTGTTGATCCAACTTCCCGCTATCCTACTGCTAGCTTCATGAACGGTGGCAATGAAGTAGTCTGTGGTAGTAGTGAAAGGTAATGCCTTTTCACTCAATGACTCTATGTATATGTTGCTTAAAATCCCGTGTGGCACTTAATATAACTCTTAAGTAGCTAGCATCAGTGTTCTTTGGTGACCTGTTGCAGTTGAGGACGATGCCCAAACAAGATACCTTAAGAATGTTGTTTTCACTTTATGAATCGTGTACACTTGTTAATCCTACTGACCATCCAATATCAGGCTTCTAAGTAACTTTTGTTCCTTTGCTCAGTGTCAAGCTATGTGAGCACTTTCCTAAAAAAAAGCTATGTGAGCACTGAGCTGTGCTGAATTCTTGATAACCTGCTCTGTGTATCAATGTTGTCTACTGGCACATTTCTAATAAGCAACACATAATTTATGTCCAGTTATTATTTTGTGTTTGGAGCCTCAGACAGAACTATGTGATTTGCTTCTTATAATGTAGAGAAATACATATGGATGAGTTTCTTGATTGGTAAAATTTTATCACCATGTTCCATTATTTGTGAATCATCTTTGATTAGGTGATCGCAATGGTACATTTCTGAAGATGAGATGGGCATCTTACTTAAATCTTGGCACGTAATATATCTCTTAAGTAGCTAGCATCAGTCTAAACAAGCATATTTGGTTTATGTGAATTCGAAATTAACACTACATTTTGTTTCCACATCTCTACAATTTGGTTCACAATATACCTTAGGATGTTTGTTTTCACTTAATGCCTCTTGTACACTTGTTAATCCAACTGACCTATTGTTAGACTTCTAAATATGCACATGTGGGTCAGAGCGGTAGGTGAGAAGTTCAGAGGATTAGTTAATTTATCTGATTGACCACTTTCAGTCAGAATGCTCATGCAACATTGCAGCTGCTCAAATTAGATAACTTCTTATGCTTTGTATTTTCAGCTATGTATTCATATAGTGTGTCTTTTGCAGGAAAAATGGCAAGCGGAAGAGGAAACAGTAAAGATGCAGTGGTCACCGATGAACAACTAGCAGAAGTTGAGTATGAACTAAATAGAAACAGGATCGTGGAAGGAAATGAGAAAAGGTTGGCACTCCTACGCCGGACAGGTGCTGCACTTAGAGAGATCTGCGAAGCAAGCCAACCCCCAAAACAGAGAAAAAGAAAGGTATAATTGTGACATATATATCTCAGTTCATTTTCTTACTGTGCTACTCCTTTTCTTGCAAATGTACTTTATAATTGTGACATATCTATGCAGGCACCCTCAACACTTGAAAATATAGCTGAAAGACGTGTTTTGAGGCCCAGGGGAGCAAACGGAAGTGAGAATGCAAATCCTACAGACCAGCCTTCCAAAGGTATAGTAGGTTACTAGCATAGTGCAAATGGTACAGTATGAGTCTTCAACGTTCTTTTAATTGTTGATTCAGTTGCCAAATGGCTCAATGTAGTGTCCAACAGTTGAAAGTAGTTATTATATAGGGCCTCTAATACCATGTCTCCTTTTGGGAGCTTTTCTGCTAAGCTAAAAGTGAGTGTTGTCTTAAGGTGAGAAGGAGAAATATAAAAAGCCTCTTTCACAGCAAAGTATCTTAAATTAGGATTCCCAGGATAGCTCTTGAGAGTGCTTCTGTTTTTTGAATATCTTCACGATTGAATTTCCTGATGTGCAGAGATCACTACCAAGCTTGTTGATGGTGAGAAAGGTGGCCGAACGATAACTAAAAAGGCTAACATATATGCAAGGATGAATAAGCCGAAAATCAAAATTCCACTCAATGAGCATGGCCAACCAATTGGGCCAGATGCAACTGAATTTGCCAATTTCATTGGTACTCTGATTAGGAAGCATATACCACCCAAAACTATAGATTGGAGAGATGTTGATGAAGAATTTTTTTTGCTAGTGTGGGATCACTTATAGGTATTACATAATTTACAACTTATGTGTTCTACTTAAAGCAATCTAGCTGAGTGTCATCTGAAACATGTCATTAACACTTCATTTGAACAGGCATTTTATGAGCTGGACCAAACTGCTTTGAAATATGTCATTAACACTTCATAGAGAAAATGGAAGGAATGGAAGGCAGATTTAAAAAAGACAAAGTTTAATCCTGAATTGACGGACAAAGAGCTTATGCATAAACGTGATGACAGAATTAGTGAAGCGGATTGGAAGGACCTTATTAAATATTGGAGATCTCCTGAATTTGAAGTAAGTTAGGCTTCCAATTTCTTGCATGCTCAAATATAAATGCAAATAGGTGTACATTTGAATGCAAATACAAATTCTTGCAGGCTCGCAGTTCTACAGCCAAAGAGAACAGTGCCAAGTCAACCGTGCCTCATACAGCTGGCAGCAAGAGTCATGCTCGTGTTACCCAAGAAATGGTAAGAATATTGCATGGCCATCTAGCAAGGTAATTACCATGCATACCTGTGTGTTTTATGCACATCCTTAGTTGTTTCTGTTATGCTCACTTGTGACAATTTTGGTAGATGAAGCCCTACAAACCAGGTCTGTCTGGCTCATCTCGCCGCTGAAGATGATGTGAGGCTTCTATACTTGTGTTGTTTATGCTCATCCTGCCTATAAAACTTATTGTAATCCAGCATTTCGATCTATATTGCTTAGCCAAATTGTGTCCTGTTTGTTCTGTTTGTGAGTTCGAATCATAACGCACATACATCAGTCGCAAGTTGCCAAAACGTGAGCGCTATTCAGAGCAAGTAGTAGCAAAATTTATGCATGGTTTGATTCATAAGCTAGCGTCAAACTATAGATCAAGTTGCAAAATCATGTCCTCTTTCTTGTGACTGTGCTCGTTTGCTTTGTGAGCTAGAAAGGATCACAATCCGACAATTTAGCTGCTGAGTAGGCAGTTGACCGTTTTCGGTTGCGTAGGTTCTTCGTTTTAGTTTAGTTGAGGGGGCATGCAGGAGTGGAGTACACTACACTGCCAGCAGCGAGTGGCCGGACCATCAGCTACACCGTTTAAATCATGCCTTGCTACTCCGTAGTAGCCTAGGAGTAGTTAATTAGTTGGAGATGTTCTCGCACCCACACAAAGCTGCATGCACATTCTGCTTGTAGTACACATATTCTAGTTACTGAAAATTGATGAAAAATTACTCATGATCATGTTCTAAAATTGTTTGATAGTCTTCTTTCTGGTTTGGCTGTGTGCATATAACTAGGTACACCCCGCGTGTTGTCGCGACCATTGGAGATGATTTTTTTGTATGAAGAAAACATGAATTGTCTATGAAAATAACTGCAAGCATATGGCTGTTTACTTGCTTTGGTTGCTCTATTTATCCATGTTGTCTTTTAGATAGGAACGTCCTGGAGTGCCTGCTAATGAGAAACCATGGGAGGGAGGATAGGGATAAGATGGTGATCGTCCGTCCCTGTGGCCTGTCATGCATACCTGGGTGCGGTTGCTGCCATTTTTTTGTGCCCCTTGGTAATGCTCCTGTGTCCCGGAGCCAGACTTCTACGAAACCTGTAGCAAGACGATAGTGCTTTGCCTGGCCGCTCTCTGCTGCTGGCATGTGCATAACGATGGAGGGTGAATCAACTGAATAGCCGATTAGATGCCAATAGGTTTGACCCGCGAATTGTGCTTCGACAAAAATAGAAAATCTAGACCGCTTGGGTGACTGACTGGCTGGGCTCACTAATGGAGAGAAGGGCTGGTCTTTTTTGCTTCGGGTTGCAACATGAGGAGGAGGAGATATATATACAGAGAGAGACGAATACCATTGAGCGGGCATTTAGTTCACTATGTTGATTTGGGAATTTATAACATCTATGTGGGAAATAAATTCTCTAAATGAGACTCCGTATGAATTATCTAGAGGTTTCCTGTTGCTGTCAAGTTGTTTTGGAATTTAGAACTTGTGAGATCGAGATATCTAGAGATGGAGGCTACCTGCTTGTATTTGTTTTTGACCTATCTGTTTGTACTAGTTTGTGAAAATTGAGAATATATGTAACAATGTAATCTTATCTGTCTGTACTTGTTTGTGCAGGTGTCCCCTTAAAATATGAATTATCATGCTAAACTTTTCTAGCAAACCACCAAGTACCTGGATGTTTCCCATCAATAGAATGAATTGTGTAATGGAGTATCATATGGTAGTCATTGGCTTCCATTTGTAAACCTGGTTATATGGTCGTAGTCATTTGGCCTCCATTTTGTAAAACCTGCTTATATGGTATTAGTCATTTGGCTTCCATTTTGTAAAACCTACTTATATTCGGTCACAACTTATCTATGCTCTGACGACTTATGTTGTAATCAGTTGAGAACATATGACCAATCAGTATTGCAAGAATCTTATCCATATCAGCCATGTGTGCTATTCTTTTGTGATATGCATTTATGATTGTGTGGAATATGAGAATATACTGAAGTTTGCCATTCATATATCTAAATTGCTCAAGTGTTGGTCGGCAAAAGAAACACCGACCGACTGTTAGAAGGAAGCATTCTGCGGTATGTGTCAACAGAAAGTTGGTCGGGAAATATTACCTCGTCCGATGTTCGGTCGGCAAGTAAATGTTGGTCAGCAAAACATTGTCAGTCGACAAAGAAAACGTTGGTCGGGAAAACTCTAAGAACAGTGTCAAACTGTCGATCGGCAAACCTATGTTGGTTGGGAAATGTCTTTGCCGACCGGACTTACAGTGACCGATGTTGTTGGTCGGCAAAACTAATCCCCGACCGACTTTCTGTTGGTGTAAGCGGCTTTCTCGACCAACTTATCTGTTGGGGTTCCGATGCTGTGGTGTAGTGAAGGGAGCTGGTCAGACCATTGTAATCTATAAAAAAAGGAAAAGAAAAGAAAAAAGTCACTCCTCCATGGTTTGTGAAAGTTGGTGGGCACCCGATGGAATCAGTTAGCCATGGTTTGAGAAAGGAGAAGGTGTGGAGGAGTGCCAAGCTATAAAAGAGCATAAATGTGCCAATTAATCAACATCTCAGAACCGCTCTCACTTGTTTAGTATGGAAGATATCAAGAACTCCGTTGCTAGTCGTTGACAAAAGCAACCACCTCTCAAAACAACTTTTACCTCTGTTTTACAACTGAAAAGCTCTAGCACATGTTTAATCCCTGCTTCCCTCTGCGAAGGGCCTATCTTTTACTTTTATGTTGAGTCAACCTATTCCCTTTTATCTCAAGCAAGCATTTGAGTTGTTATGTTTCACCCATCCATATGTTGATCTGTTCAATCATGTTTACTATTTTCCTTTGTTTAGTACGATGCTTTTATCTGAAGGAATATATCTTTGAAAGCTTTCTATGATTGCAAAGAGTTTGTTTCATTGAGCATATGGTTTTTGCTATAGTAGCTCTGTTATAAAAGGCTCCGTTCAGAAATAAGTATAGTTTGTTCATTGTTCTCTGACCCGAAGACGAAGTCCAAAGGAGAGCCGGAGGTGGACCAAGGGGTAGCCACACCAGGTGGTGGCGCGGGCCACCCCCAGGCCGCACCACCAGGTGGTGTGACCACCTGGTCCACTTCCTGACATCGCCCTTCTGCCTATTTATTCCCCTCGACGGGAAAACCCTAAAGGCCCGAACTCTTTTACAGAAAACATACTGCAAGCCACCGCCATCGTCGACGCGAGATCGGGAGGGTCTAGATGCTCTTCTCGGCACCCTGCCGGAGAGGGGAATCACCACCGGAGGCCTTCTTTATCACCATGCCTACCTCCGGAGTGATGCGTGAGTAGTCTACCTTGGACTATGGGTCTATAGCAGTAGCTAGATGGATGTCTTCTCCTTCATGTGCTTCATGTTTAGATCTTGTGAGCTGTCTATCATGATCAAGATCATCGTTATGTAATTCTACATGTTGTGTTTGTTGGGATCCAATGAATATTAAGTACTATGTCAAGTTGATTTGTGATTTATCATCTCTATGTTGTTTATGATCTTGCATGCTCTCTATTGCTAGTAGATATCTTGGCCGAGTAGATGCTAGTAACTCCAAGAGGGAGTATTTATGCTTGTTAGTGGGTTCATGCCTCTAGTAATCTGGGAGAGTGATAATAACTTCTAAGGTTATAGATGTGCTGTTGCTACTAGCGAGAAAACAACAATCTTGTGTTCAAGGACATTTGTATTGTTTACATTACACACTTTGCTTAAGGCAATAATCTGTTGCTTGCAACTTAATACCCAATGGTTGCTCGGATGACATCCGGCGGGTGGATTATTAGTCATAGATGTAGTTGGATTATGGTCTATGTATTATGTTGTAATGCCTAAGTGAATTTCATAGTGATCTTCATGATATGTACATGCACTGCTGTGCATTCTTTATTCTGTCAATTTCCCAACTGTAATTTGTTTACCCACCATGTTATTTATCTTTATGGAGAGACACCTCTAGTGAACTGTGGACCCCGGTCCATTCTTTTACATATATATTACCGTTTACTTTTTACAAGCATTATTTACTTTCTTACAAACAAACATCTATTACCACACGATACGTTTAATCTTTTGTTTATAGCAAATCAGTGAGATTGACAACCTCATTGTAAGTTGGGGCAAAGTACTTTGGTTGTGTTGTGTGCAGGTTCCACGTTGCTGCTGACGCCAGTAGTGTGTCCTGCCAAAAGCCAGCTAGCATCAACCTTCAGAAGTGGTTTCTTTCTTCTACTGGTCGATTAAACCTTGGTTTCATAATTGAGAGAAACTTACCGCTGTGCTCATCACACCTTCCTCTTGGGGTTCCTAACTGGGCGGCTAGCACCGCTAACAGCCCTTGAGGAACAAGTATAGGTACGTATCCATAGTTATCAGAATCATGATTCTACTATGCAATTCTACGACTTTACGACCCAAAATGAGCGGAAAGATTCTACGATTCTACTAAGTAGAAACTAAGATTTTATGATTCTAATAGCTATGATCCTATGATTTGTGATTCTGCCGTGGAGGTTCCGACCCAATTTAGAGTCACAATTCTGACAAACGTATCGAGTGTAATCACGAGCAAAGTCACGAGCGTATATAAAACTTAAAAGTACATCGTACACGCACATCAAGTATAGGTTTAGCAAGTACAGTAGGAAGTACAAACTATAACTGCGAAAGGCAAGTACAAGTATAACCGTGTAGCAAGTACACTATCAAAAGAACAAATTTCTCTGTTTTTCTGAACAAGTTTCTTATACACAAAGATGTTTATCTAGTCAGTTAACCGTTTAACACATTTTCAATAAAAAACTAACCATTAACATGCAGAAAATTAACTGGTTCCCTTCCTAAAAGTTAAGTATATGACACAATGTCAAACTTATCTGATAAATGCTAATCACATGCACTCAGTATAGAGAAATGCAATCACACGAAGTGATGAACATTTTAAAGCACACATGATCTAAAATTTTCTTTCTTTTTCATTCAAGCCACATGGAAGAAGCTTTTTCTTAGCAATTACTCTGTTTTTGTTCTCTTAAATAATATTTTCGATGTACTCTAGATCGGCGTAGTTGAAGATGTATTAGTTATTTCTTGACTTCATATTTGGATACATTGTTTTTTCTAGCTCGCTAAAATGGTTTATGTTCCGTCTGTTTTGCTTAAGTTAGAATAAAGATAAGGTCATTTTTTTCTCACCAGTAGACAGTGCAACTTCATGGCAAGTATCGTGTATAACCGTGTAGCAAGTATAGCTCTGTCCCACACAAGCACATGAAGACCCCGAGTAGCAAGTACACCATCAAAAGAACAAATTTAGTGGTTCGGCAAGTACAAAAAAAATTACGAAACCTACAATATGGGATCTAGTTTTGAAGATCTCGACCTAAATATCTTAAGTGGAAATGGTTGTTCTCATAATATCTTATTTTTAAAAAACAAATCAAAAAAATAAAGAAATAAACGGAGACAATCCTCCCTCCTACGTCCTTCTCTTTCCTCCCTCGTTTCCATCTTGCTTTCCCCTTAGGACACGTGATGAGCAGGGACAGCGCACCACATCCACATGCCGCGTTTCGAGACCTTCACGAAGATCGACTTTTTATTTTAGAGATTTGGGATGATTTTTTTAGGCTTAGCCAGCGAGCTACTGGGCTGGGCCGGTCCAGTCTGCGTACGAGGCAGGCCTGTACGCTACGTGGCCAGCGAGAGCACCGCACCTCACAGCGTTTTGATCTCGCAAGTCGCAAGACCTCACCTCAACCAAACCATGGCGGCCAGCAACCACCTCCGCCGCCTCGCCTCAGCGTCCGCTCCCGCTCTCTCCCGCATGTCCCAGCCTCCTCCGTCGCTGGTCCTCCGCCTCGCCTTCTCCAGCTCCACCTCCCCCGCGGATCAGCCGCCGGCGGCGGCGGGTAACGCAGCAGCAGCCGAGAAGGGGGAGGCCCAGAGCGCCGGGAAGGAGGCGCAGGGCGGCGATGCTAGCGCCAAGGAGGAGGCGGGGGAGGAGGATAACAGCGGCCTGGACATCAACGAGGCCACGGGCGAGATCGGCGGCCCGCGCGGGCCCGAGCCCACGCGGTACGGCGACTGGGAGCGCGGCGGCCGCTGCTCAGATTTCTGATGGAAGCCAAGCGTCAACAGTAAACTTGCTCTTCCATTTGTTCTCTGCTAGTGTGTTTTCAGTCTCTGGGTTGGGGAATAAATCTACTTGCTTGATATGCCCAACATGATTACCAAGTTTCATGGTACTCTAATTCACGCATCAGTATGTCAATCTTGTAGTTCTCTGTGTGAGTTATGACCAATGATACTGAAGCATCCCTTGCCTATGTATTTGATGGTTTTCAACCGCGCTGAATAGAGGGTATGGCGAAGGACGCAGATCATGCAAATTCACGACTTCTTGTAATTTGATATCGAGGAAGGTTTCCTCTGCACCGAGGTGATCCGTAGAATGGACTATATGATGTGCCTGCTTCCCTACCACTGTGTCGCCTATCGTGTCGTAAACCCATGTGTCTTGCTAACTTAAGCTTCTGATGTGCTGACTATTGTTTAGGGTTGATCATGCGGGAAGAGGAAGTCGTTGCCTAGCTGTGTATCTTGTATCATAATTAGTAGGAGCAGTGGCGGAGCTAGAACAAACTCAATCAGGGTGCACAACGTAGTAATATGAGCTGATTTGACTCACCAGGGTGTATTAATCTTGTATTACAGGGGTGCACACACTAGTTTTTGAGCCGATTTCAAGGTTAAATACTTTTTTACCCTGGTGCATGTGCACCCCCTTGGATACATGCAGCTCCGCCGCTGAGTAGGAGGGAGCTCTATATCATGATTACATGGTGACACGAGTCAGATCCATCATCTAGTGGAATTGCAGTGACCTGCATATTCTAATATGATGACGTTCTGTATATAGGATGATGAGTTTGAAACTGCAGTAGCCTCAATCTTCAGATAACTGCAGGACCAACCTTGAGCCTTCTTATGAATAAATGATTCTAGTCAAATATAACATATGATGTGCGTGATTCCTACTGATGTGGCTCTTATTGTCGCCTAAAACACAATTGTTGTTGGCTAGCATTTCTGGTGTGTTATTCCTGATTGTTTTCCACCTCGGAGAACTGATCATGCAGGAGAGTAATTTTGAGCATCAACTTGGGTGGCTGCTGAATTGCAGTTAATTGATATAGCGAACATGATTATGAAGTTTCAGATTTTAGCATGTCGATTGTCAAGTTCTCTGTGAGAATTATGATGTTCTTTTATAGCTTTTGACAGCAATTTGCTGGAAATATATGATGCAGAGCATGTCGTATGACTTTCTGTAGTTTGACATGAAGGAGGTTTCCCTCTACATGGGGCGCTTCTCATGTCCTTAAACGCTGTGTCCAGTTAACTAACATTTCTAGTGTGCTGTTATTGATTATTTTTCGCATCAGAATTGATCGTGCTGCGGAGAAAGTTCCAAGTTGGCCCAGGGTTACTGGCGAGTGAACAGGGGGGTGGGGGAGCTCTTTATGCTGATAGTTTTGAGATTATCTAGTGGGGTTGAAGTTGTAGTCTACTGCATTGTTTTAAGATGACGTGCGTTTGAAACTGGTCTAGCCTGAATCTTCAGTTAACAGCAGTAACCTTGGGCAATTTTTTTCTAGAACAACTTTGACCAATCTTATATATAAATTGCTTCTAGTAAGATGGTAGCTGTTCAGGGGCATGGTATCATGCCATGTTGGGTTTTAAATAAAGCAAAAAACAAGATGTTCATGATCTTGAGTGATTGGACCAACACGCAGCCTAGTTTCGCATGCCTCTGTTTACCCCCTGATAAGTAATCCATGCAACCTGACCACATACTTTCCTGTTTGTTAAATTGTGCTGAATTTGAATCAGACTCTGTTCCACTATGACCCAGCTTGTCTGGTGGTTAGCTCAAATTCTTTTACTAGTTTAATTATATGATAGTTCGTATGTTTCAGACAAGAATCCAAGATTGTATCAAGCCAACTGATTTGGTTTCCTAATTTTCACCGTCCTGTAAGAATGCGAAATGGGCCCTGCACTTGCGGGCAAACTTTAGGTCATTGAGACTTCTGGTTTTGCAATACATAGCCCCACTTTAAACATTTGTCTTCCTTTTTAACCAATAGCATTTGAGTCTTTGGTTACATGATCACCGAGATATAATCTACTGAAGAAACAAGTTTTCCAAGATGCAAGACTTAGCCATAAACGGCGAGAAGTAAACGTGGGAGCACATCGTTTAGTTACTTCATTAGCACAGGGTCAACATGTTTGGTTTTCTTTTTTTGAGAAAAAGAGCTGCGATCTATTCAAGCAGTAGAAACGTCCATTACAAGATTATCCAAAATGCTATCAGGGTCCATCTCGCCTTAATCGAAAGGCCCATCCCGAAAAACACTCTCGCCCCTAGGAAAAGCTCTCGCGAAAAGCCTCTCCCGACCCTGACCCCGACCCTCTTGGAACCCTAGGAGCCACCGCCAGAAGGGCTTCCATGGCGGCTCCTACCTCCTCGCCGCCGCCGGGAGACTCCGGTGGGCAAAGCCCGCCTAGGTATGGTGGTGGTGGGGCCTCTCTCCCCTGGGCGACGGTCTCCTGCAGGTGGCGGCGGCGGCACACGCCCTCGTCTGGATCCGGCGGCGCGGAGCGGCGGGGTCCCGGTGGTGGCCGGCTCGACGGCGACGGAGGTAGGCGGCTCTGTCCCCACTCGGAGGTGGTGCCCTTTCTGCTCTGGACGGCAGCGCCAAGTTCGTTCGTGGGCCTTGGGCTCGGGTGGGCCTGTTCGCCTAAGTCCATGGCGATGGGGCGTGGCGACGCCTGATAGATGCCGCCTTCTGGCACCGTGGTGGTGCCGGTGACCGGCCAGGCGTCGGTGGCGGGCTGGACCTCCATCGTTCAGCTCGTCTCATGGTGGAGGTGGAACGACGGTCTGTGCAACCCTTCCTCGGCACAAGATCGACTCTCTTCTCGTCAGTGGTGCAGCCAAGGGTGGCTCAAGATTGCCCCTTTCTGGTGGATCTTGGGGCTGACGGATGTGTCAGGGCGAAAGCCCTGCATGAAGCTGACGACGGTGGCATCTGCGGGCGTCATCATGGCAGTGCCCATGCCCCCCCTCCTCGAGCGCGGGGGAAACCCTTGATTCAGCTCACCGGATCGGACAGCGGCGGCACCGTGGTGTCGTTCCCTCCTTGGAGGCATTGTCTTAGTTGCTCTTCGAGTCCCCAGAACGGCAAGACGTAGTCCAGGTTGGCGACCACTTTGAGCACGGGCTTGCGGGGCGCAATGGACATCGTTGTCGGCACTTCTTTGTCGACGTCTCCTCGCGAATGGCCCAATCCAGCTGCTCTCTTGCCGACTCTTAGGCTCTTAAGGGTGGGCGGTGCGTTGATTGTGTCATCATGGAGGTAGAGTCGGTTCCGAAGACACCTTCTTCGACCGTGACGCGGTCCGGGATCTCGGTGTCTCGCCTCTTCACCATTCATGGCAAGAGACGATGCAAGGAGAGTCCTTTTCATTTGGGTGGGTTGCGTTGTAAGTCGTGTGGCGTTGTGTTTGTATCGGGTTGCCTTCTTAGCGTTGTACCTGCCATCTTGGTCTTTCTTCTATGAAACCGATACACCTCCCAGGGTGTATCCTTGAAAAAAATGCTGCTAGGAGGCACATGCCAGGTCTTGTTTATTCTCCTCTCGCAACCTTCTTTTGCCATCAGGTGCGCAGCACCATTTGCTTCCCACCGAACTGCATGAGCCGAGGTGTCGCCAAGCTGATGGAGTAGATGCTTGATGTCTTCTACCAACGGACCGTAAACTGACCAATCTTGCTCCGCCCTGTTTAGCTTTGCCACGACCCCAATGCTGTCCATCTCGACGATGACCTTCTGTTGTTGCACTTACTTACCTAGAACTAGAAGAAGACCCTGTCGGCACGCTAAGAGCTCCGCCCCTTCGGCATCAGCAAGGTTGGTAAAAAATGGCAAGCTCCAGCAACAAAGCCTCCACGATGATCACGCCACCCCCTCCATTGATGCAAAGCTCCATCTCTGTTCACCTTACACCAACCGCTATCGTAAGGTAGCCAATGCTCCTTTTCCCACGTTCTCACTGTGTGTCCCTTAGTTTGCAAATCATTCCACTCATCCACCACGGCTTGGCTTTGCTTGGCCACACTTCTTTGGTCCTCAGGTCTGTGCGTCTCTCGTGCATCGCTGCGAGCTTGCCACAGGTTACACAACAACTGAAAACTCCAGGAGATCTGTTCAGAGGAGATCTTGCTGATCCAATCGAGGATCCATCCTTTAAATTCGGCATGGCATGCAAGGTTCATCAGTGGCGATTCAAACTAACTCCCTGTCAGTTTGGCCAAATGAGTTCACGTGGATGCTGAATAAGGATATGAGATATATGACCAGAAGAGATGTCCTAAACTCTCTGTTCTGCCGCACGCCAGACAATACCGTCTTTTATCTTCCTATGACTGAGTTCAATGCCTACTGCCAATCCATTCTCAACTAGCCTCCAAATATGAACTTCAAATTTTCTCGGCGCCTGGGCCTCCTATAAAGCTAGCCATCCCACTGGACGTTGAGCTCCAGACCTCGGGATCCAGTTCATAGCAGTATTTTCAAAGCCGTCCCACTAGATGTTGAGCTCCAGACCTTGGGATCCAGTTTCCTCATTGGCTTTGATCGATGATCCACTCCCAATTCGTCACACAAGACCATCCTTTAGCAAGTTCCTTCCATGTATTGGAAGCACGCTTGGGACAAATCGCATTGAGGAATCCCGTTTTTAAAATGTCTGGCTTTTAAAACCCGAACACACAAAAGAGTCAGGATTGGTGAGGAGCCGCCACCCTTGTTTAGCTAGGAAAGCTTTTAATTAAAGCGTTCCCTGTTTGGTTTTATAATTCGCCAGATCACCTAAATATTCCTCTAAACCTTACAAGCATGCCATAAGTAACAAATAAAAAAGGATAGTAACACGCCGCAAGAAAAATGCCCGCCTGCTCCATGTGCTTACATGTGTCAACACAGAAGCATCCCGTCCTGCATGTATAGACCTTTAAAGCATGTACAATAGTAGAGAAGACACATGTTCTCCTAGCATTCTACGTTATTTAGAGAAGATATAAAATATAAGTGGTACTGCATTATCTACTATTAGCATACCTAGCAATTAAGAGAATCCGTTAAATTTTAGTAGAAAATTATTTTGTTAGAGGAGGACATATATATATATATATAGTATAATGGAGGAAATAGGCTTTCTTTATTTTATAAGAGATCATCTCTTAGCTAAGAAAAAATAACATTTTTTTCTTAAATCTCTCTCCTTCAACTAAGCAAAAAAACCAATGACCCAACTGTAAGAGAAAGCTACCGTAATCCCATTGTAGTCAGCTAGTCCTACCTAATCAAGCTTATGTCTTTCTTTTACAAAAATATCCTTGGTTGCAGTTCCATTTCATATCTTCCAAGCATGCATGTAGCCTAAAGGGAGTCACAAATGCACTTTTGATCTTATGTGCATATGTTCCCTTTATCTAAAAAATATATTTTAAAATATTAAAAATATTAGGAAATAATATATGCATGTATACCTCCACATTCTACTTTGCTCATGCAAATTTTCATGAAAAACAGAATTTTTCGTAGTCTCTGCAAAAAGACAAAAAACGTGTCACGAAAAGGCTTATGTTTGTACCAAATTTAGTCATTTTTACATAGACCATATAAAAATTAGTTTTCCTTGAAACAACTTCGTGGACACGTAGAACATGGATATGTATCCAAAATATTTTTGTTTGAATTTTTTGATATTATCAAATATGTCAAAAATCCATTTCAAATAAAAGATGCATAAGCAAAAAAGTCATGTCCAAAGGGAATTTGCTATTTACCAATTCTAGGATATTCACCTTCAAGCCCACGGCCCGTGAATAATCAAGTCCACATGTTTAAAAAAGGAAAAAAGAAAATGCCGCGTTCTGCGCTTCCCATTAATTAAAAAAGATATTCCATTAAAAAAAACACTTTGCTATTTTTTTATGAAGTAGGCTCGTGCATTGCTACTGGTGATAAAATGATATAGTAATTTAGGTAATCCTGGCACCCGACCTGACTAAACCATCACCCACATGAAGGAAAAAATATGTTGACTTGTTCCCTTCACTAGTGGAAAAAGACTTATAGCTGCGATGTCACTAGTAACAAAAAAAGAAAGATAGTCACCAATAACCGGTATATATGACGGGCTCCAAAAAATACGTCACCTATATGTCTTGACCTGGTCTCCGCCGCACCTAACAATGATGCTCGAAATAAAAATGCGTCGTTGGTAGTTGGTAAATGTTCCAACCTTTGGGCCAAAAAATCGGTGACATGATTGCTTATGAGGACGTCATTGCTTTTGCCATACCGCTGACTATTCAGAAATTGTTGTCTGTCTTTGCTCATGTCGCAGACGCGCCTCAGGTCGCTCGACTGACGTTCGTCGCTGAGTACTAGGATAACTGTGATGACCATTCACTCGAAAGTGCCGGTGGATCGCGGCTGTAAGTATTTTCGTGTCTGCATGCTGGTTTGCTTCTCAGTTGTTCACTATAGCCGTGACGACAGCTAATCGAGAGCGTTGATAGTGCGTGTTAGGCACCCAGTTGGGAATCCCAAGAGGAAGGTATGATGAGCACATCAGCAAGTTTCCCTCAGTTGTGAAACCAAGGTTTATCGAACCAGTAGGAGAAAGCCAAACTTCCAAAGGTTGATGCTTACTAGCTTCGAGACACTCCAGACAATGGCATCAGAAAAATACTGATGCGTAGTTGACTTGGGAGCTTCTTCACCAGCAGCAACGTGGAACCTGCACACAATACAACCAAGAACTTTGCCCCAACTTACGATGAGGTTGTCAATCTCACCGGTTTGCTGTAAACAAAGAATTGAGCGTATCGAGTGGTAAAAGGTAATAGTATGCAAGAATGTAAATAAATAAGTAAAATAGTAAACGGTAATAGCAATGTAAAGGAATTGGACCAGGGTCCACAGTTCACTAGTGGTGTCTCTCCATAAGATAAATAACAACATGCTGGGTAAACAAATTACAGTTGGGCAATTGATAGAATAAAGATAGCGTACATATATCATGAGGATTGATACGTCTCAAACGTATCTATAATTTTTGATGCTCCATGCTTATTTTTACACCATTTGCCTTGTATTTTGTTACACTTCGTGGCGTTTTTATGCGATTTCTGGAACTAACCAATTGACAAGATGCCACAGTGCCAGATCACTGTTTTCTACTGCTTTTGTGTTTCAGAAAAGCTACACAGGAAATATTCTCGGAATTGGACAAAACAAGTTTGGAAACTCCTATTTTTCCCGGACGGAGGACGAGGACCAAACGGGAGCCAGAGAGAGACCAGAGGCTGGCCACACCATGAGGGGGCGCGGCCCAGGCCCTGACCATGCCCACCTGTGGTGAGGAGCCCCTGGTCCACTCCTGACGATGCCCCTTCGCCTATAAAAAGCCTCCCGACGGAAAACCCTAAATCAATCGGCGAAATTTCCAAAACAGTTCCGCAGCGCCGCCGCCATTGAAGACGAATTTCGGGGGACAAAAGTCTCTCTTCCGGCACCCTGCCGAGACGGGGAAGTGCCCCCGGAGCCATCTCCATTGGTCTCCATCGCCGTCTCCGCCATCTCCATCGACCTCACCGCCATCTCCATCGCTGTTGCTGCCTCCTATGATGAGGAGGGAGTAGTTCTCCCCCGGGGCTGAGGGCTCTACCGGTAGCTGTGTAGTTCACCTCTCTCTCCCATGATATGATCTTTATGTGATCGTAAGCTTTATATCTAGTTGAATTGGTAGATGCTTTTATTCAGATATTATGCTACTCCCGTGCTTTATATTTGTAATCTCTGGAGATACCTTGTATCATGGTGTGAAGGTGACTAGTGTGCGCATCATGTGTATCTTTTTGGTTAATGTCTCTAGGAATTGTTTGTGTTTGTTGGAACCATCTAGTGCGTTCATGGTGATAGTGAGGGACAATCTAGTTTGGGGAAATACGGACTTTGAGGAGTGCTTCGTAGCCCTACGCATGATTAGTGTTCGTTTTCCATTGGAGAATTGTTTTGAGTTGCATATTGAAGTTAACGTCTATTGGTTCAATTATGTTATATTTGTTGGGAGTGTGTCCACTAGTGAAAGTATGACCCCTAGGCCTTGTTTCCAAGCATTGCACACCGTTTTTATTCATTTTTGTTACATATTTGCTCACAGCGATATTTATTTCAGGTTAGATTTACTACTCATAAGCATCACTACTACTTGTATTTCACTATCTCTTTGCCGAACTAGTGCACCTATATATCTGACAAGTGTATTGGGTGTGTTGGGGACATAAGAGACTTTCTGTATCGTAATTGTAGGGTTGCTTGAGAGGGATATCTTTGACCTCTTCCTCCTTGAGTTCGATAAACCTTGGGTGATCCACTTAAGGGAAACTTGCTGCTGCTCTACAAACCTCTGCACTTGGAGGCCCAACACTGTCTACAAGAACAGACGCATGCATAGACATCAAGCTCTTTTCTGGCGCCGTTTCCGGGGAGGTAAGGTAAAAAGTACTCGCATCCTCCTGTGTGAGTGCTCGAAGTTATTTCCTTTAGATTCTGCAATTATATCTTTTTGTTTCTTGTTTTTATTTTCACTAGTTAGGCTTAATGGAAAACAAAGAGTTCTTTAGTATTTTTCCTACGTTAGGATATGAAGTGTTTGAAGAGAAAATTGAAAAACCTTTGGAGCTTAATTTGCATGCTAATAGTGTTGTTAGTATGAATGCTTTGAACACAGTTATTGCTAATGCTATAAAAAAGTCTAAGCTTGGGGAAGCTGGTTTTGTTAAGCATGATATTTTTAGTTCCCCGGCTTTAGTGGAGAAAGTTTGCTCTGATGATATTTTATCTCCTATATGTGATAATTCTTATGAGGCTTGTGCTCCTCATCCTTTTAAAATACCTATGAAAATTGTTGAACGTGCTATAGATAACTGCTATTTAGGAGATGGAATTGTCCATCCTGGTGATCATTTGCTCTTTATACATGAATTATGCGAGTTGTTCAAGTGTGCAGGTATTTCGATGAACCAAGTTAAGAGGAAGCTATTTTCTTTATCACTGAAGAACAGAGCTGCGGAATGGTATAAAACACTGAAGGATGGCCGACCTGTTGACTAGGAGGAAATTGTACCTCTCTTTTATTCTAAATTCTATCCTTCTAGTGAGGTTTATAAAGATAGGAATTACATTTATAATTTTCATCCGCATGAGGGAGAAAGCATTGCCCAAGTGTGGGGAAGATTGAAGCCACTAATGCTCAAATGTCCTATTCATGAGCTTCCCCATAATATTGTTATTAATAATTTTTATGCAAGGCTTTTAGGATATTACAAGGACTATCTAGATGCATGCTTTGATGGGTCTTTCACAAGCAAGGAGGTTGACGCTAAGTGGGATCTTCTTGAAACAATTCAAAGCAATATTGAAGATTGGGATAGCGATAAAGGTAAAGGATCAGGTATAAAGTATGAGTATAATTGCATTAAGTCTTTCGCTGAAACTGCTGATTTTCAAGAGCTTAGTGCTAAATATGGTCTTGATCCTCAAATTATGGTTGATTGCTTTAAAGCCTTTGCTTCTCATATTAATGTTCCCAAGGGAAATGGGGATGTGTATCATGAACCTTTTAAAGACACTTGCATAGAAAGTGATATTGTTACTGATGATTGCAATAAACATGCTCAAACTTCTGAAAGTACTACTTTTTATAAGCAGTTAATTTTTGTGGAGTACTTAGACCTTGTGAACAGAGTTACAACAAAGAAGATTACTGTATCCACCACAGGAATGAAGAAACCCAAATGTGGGATAAGGCTCTAGATGAGCTTGGTAAAAAGGTTTGTGAGCTTTATCCTTTTATTTGTGAACTTTGCTATGAAAAGGGTCATTTTAATTTTCAATGCTCGGGCCATAATAGTGACACTTCTAATCGAATGAGTACCGCAAGTTTGTATTGTGATGACAAGATCACCCTCAATTGGCATGATGAGCTTACTTTGTTTTTGGGGTGTGAAGAGTTATCTAGAAAAACTTCTTTGGTAGATATGAGCGTTTTTAAAAATATTAGCATCCTACAGGATTGTCATATTTATTGTGTTAAAGATTGTAATTTGATGTTTTGCCAAGCTATGAGAGGACTAATATATGTTTCCATCTTATTAATAGAGAGGAGGAATCCTCTAAAGTTTCTTCTGTTGTTTTTGTTGGTAAACCAGATTATATGGAGAAGATGCCTTTCAAGTCTCTCCCTCCTAAGGGAGAGAGTAAAAAGAGTAAGAAGAAGAAGAAGAGGAGTAAAAGGAGAGAGGAAACGGTATCTTCCCCTAAGCATGTCTGTTACCTATGTTAGTGATCACGATAATAATAATTCTGATCTTGATGATGTTCACATGACTGTTACCTATGTTAGTGATCATGATTGGGAAAAGCACTCTAATTTTGATATTGAAAATCTTTTTGGTACCAATTCTAAGGTTAATAATTGTTGTACCATTAGTACTATCCATGCTCCTTCCTATGATGATCTGTTTGATGAATATGCTTTGCAAGATAGCTATTCTATAGCTTATGATGATACTAAACCTCTAGTTTATGATGGTTATAATGATGAGTATAATATTTTCAGTTCACCTATTTTTGAGGAGAAAATTAGTTATGATTACAATATGCCTCCTATTTTTGATGATTATGGTAATGAGAATAATTATTCATGTGGGGAGTATTAATTCTTTTATGCATGTGGCTCATGATAGGGAAGCTTTATGTGATAGTTATGTTAGTTCTATTCATGATGCTACTGAAAGTTATTATCAAAGAGGGAAACATGGTTTGATGGATCTCAATAATATTGAGTTTCCCCTCTTTTTGTTGGAATTCTTGAGGTTGTACTTGTTTTGCCTTCCTATGCTTTTCGCTTTGCGCTTTCATGACTTGTCTCTTTACAAGACTATTTTTCATAGGAAGTGGTTTAGATTTAAATGTGTTTCATATTTTCTTTTTGATGCTCTCTCTTGCTTCAAGTTCTTATATAGCGCCTTTGCCTTAAGCTCTTTTATGGCACCTAAATGAGCATCTTTGCAAACTACTTCGCCTAGCTCAAAGGCGTTAAAGAAAAGCACTCTTGGGAGATAACCCATTGTTTTATTTTCAGTACTTTTTCTTTTATTTGAGTCTTGGAAGTTATTACTACTATAATAACCACTCCTTATCCTTTTTATTTCTTTGTTGCGCCAAGAGAAACCTCTAATTTGAGTGAGGTAAGATTTGGGGAACTTGCTGTCCTAAAACAGATTTCGGTGCTGCACCATAAAAATTCGTGAAAATTCTCAGAATGTCTTTTTGACCTGCGATTTATTGTGCATATGCCCCAGGTTATATCCAAACTTTTATTAGTTTTGCACTTTTCGATTTGAGCAACAGAAGGTCTTCGAAAAAATCGACCTTTGTCAGCTGTTCTATTTTAATAGATTCTGCCACTGTTTGTGTTTGCCCCTCGATCGCTTTCTTTTTGAGTTCTTTTGATCTGGGAACTTTTTGAGGAAGTTGCTACAGTAGTATATGATTTAAGGGATTTCTATTTTTGTGCCCTCGGGTCCTTAGTTGTACTCAGTTTTCCCCAGCTCCTTAGTTTTTCCTCAGTTTTATCCAAGCCCTTGTCTGAAACCCTCACAAGTGCTATAATGGCCGGCTGTCCGATGGGTCAACAACTTTGACCATTATCTGCTAACTAGTGGGGCCACGTAGAGCCCGCAAAGACACGTTAAACCATCCATCTTTGTTTGACCGTAAGCGTCGCCGTATCCCTGACCAAAACGCGGACGAGTGGGGCTTCGGTATATCGAATGACAAGTGAGGCCATGACGCTGATATAAGGGGCAATACACGGGTAGGATTAGATTTTTAAACGGAGCTCTACGGTGATGGCACGGAGGAGGTGGCCTGCGGGGTCCCGAGATGAGATCGACGTCCACAAAGAACTGCATGAGGCGAGACCAGACGCATTAGATAGATATGAACTAGATGCGTTTAACCATGCAAAGAAGAGAAGAAATGGTCGAGGACATCAACGACAACCTCAACACTTTGACTGACGGTGTCGGACATGAACGCGAGCAATGTAGAGAAAACTAGTGTCTCTCCTTTCTGGCATGTATAGATGGGTGCTAGGGGAGTGTGTTGGCGAAGGAAAAGACCTCGCGGTGGTCTGTGGCGTCCAGCATAGCGGGGCGGCGTGGCCGTGCCCATAGCAGCGTGCATGTTTGGCATTGGCATCAGCATGTACGTTCATCATTGGTCTCGGCAGTATCTCTGGTGTGTCAGTGATCGAATGAGGGTATGGGATTGAGGGTGCATCCCGACGGTGACCTAGCAGTGGCGGCGAGCATGCATAGCCATTCTGACCATGCCGACATCGGCATCGGCATCGTTTGGAGGCTGTGGTGCTCGAATCATGTTGGAAATTGCGATATTATTTTTACATGCATAATATATAGAAAATAGCTAGATCTCTAAATCGATGCATATGAAGCTACATATATATATATTCTTGGTCATAATCCCCTTATCTAAAGGGGATGGATACATGGCTTCACGTCGTTGTCGCTTTCATCGTCAGTATCTTCGTCATCCGTGTAGTAGTACTTCCTGCACGTTGTTCCGTCGAACACCTTCACTGTGAGCACATCATCTCCTTCATATTTGAAGTGTAGGAAGGAGCCAAAATCCACACCGTGCGCGATGGCGAAATTTTCCCAGCCCTTGTCGAGGTACATCTGGCCTTGTCCATCAAATAGGACCTCCACGGTCCAGAGACGAGAACCGCAGTCAGCTGCTCACAGATACACCTTAGCGGGCTCCTGGCCATCAAGATAGTCCGCAAACTTTTTTGGGAGTGCCTGCAAAGAGATCGAGCGCCGATCGTTTGAAATTAAAGGTTTTTTAGAACATGCACATAATTAATCACATGCATCATATATGTGGGAACGCGTACGTACCTTCTTGGCCAAAGGGTCTTCATAGATGACGATGAAGAACTCCTCTATGATCAATGGTAGTGTTGATGGTGGTGGTGGCAATGATGATGATCCACCACCCTGGCCGCCCCTTCCCCTTCCCCTTCCCCTTCCGGTCGGTATCCGAGACGTGGAAGCCATGGCAATGGATCAAGTGTATGTGAATGAAGAAGAGAGAGGCAGAACCTATTGACATGAGGGATGGCTGTTGTGGGGATTTATAAGGGAGAGATGACCGTTGTGGGGTTTACACCATAAATTAAGGTAGAGATGACCGTTGTGGGGTTTACACAATAAATTAAGGAGGAGATGACCGTTGTGGGGGTTTATATCTCAACAAAAAAGTAATGCCTAAAATAAATAGAAATTCGTGATAGTTTATCATTTTACCGTGAAAAGTATTGCCTACAAGAAATGGAAATTCGTGATAGTTTATCATTTTACCATGAAAAGTAATGCCTACAAGAAATGGAAATTCGTGATGGTTTATCATTTTACCGTGAAAAGTAATGCCTAAAAGAAATGGAAATTCATGATAGTTTATCATTTTACCGTGAAAAGTAATGCCTACAAGAAATTCGTGATTACCAAACTTGTTGAATCCGGTGGCAAACTCATTATTTAGCATACATAGAGGGGTAGTAGTTTGCCACCGATAGATAGAGAGAGGGTGGCCATGATGAGAGAGAAAGAGGGGTTATCCTGCCCGTTAGATCATAGGATCGACGGTAGGTGGGCATGATCCGTGTGATAACAACTCGACTAATCAGGCCATGTTTGGGCTTCTGTGAGAAGGGAGAGGGTAAAACTGAGTAGTATCAAGGATCCAAGGGCAAGTAAATAGTAAACAAGCTAAGGAATTCAAATAAGAGATTTAGAAAAAGAAAAACACATGTTTTGTACAATGAAACTCAGGTTGGCCTACCTCAAAGTATTAGCAATTCAAATATACATGAGTGTGAAAATTATGGCCTTATTCAGATAAACTATATTTTGGATATAGATGTTTTGAGAAGGGGTTTGAGTGGAAAGCCATGAACCTCTATAGCTACTAGTGATTTGAGAAGTGGCCATTTGTGTTAAAACTTGATTTATATATGATTGTTATGATTTCCTACGTGGCAGGTCGCGTAACAAGACTCCATGAGTAGGAGGCACTATAATTTTATTTTTTTGAATTTTTTTGCGCATGAAATGACTCAATTAGATAGCTTAATCCCATTTGTTGACTCTCTGTTGACCAGCCACTTGAGGGTAAAACTAAGTATATTGCAGTAGCCAGTATTAGTACTCGAGGGGAAAACTAAGTACATATATTTTTCTAGTGTAAGACTCGAGGGTAGAACTGAGTACACGTAACGATGCAGACGTGCAGTACCACGGACACGTGTTGAGACTAAACGTCTAGTTTTTTTGAGAAACTGCTGAGACGTCCCATCACCTTCTCCAAATCGAAGGAAAAAACCCCAACCGCCCTACGCGCGCTCCCCTGCCGGCGATGGAGAAGAAGAATGCGTCGGCGGCCGTCACCCCCGAGCCCGTCACCTCCGAGCTCGTCGCCTCCGAGCCCATTGCCTCCGAGCCCGTCACCGCCGAGCCCGTCGCATTCGAGCCTGTCGCCGCCGAGCCCGTCGCCTCCGAGGATGGCGCATCCAAGCGCGGCGCCTCCATGAACTGGGCCTCTCTTAAGGGTGACAGACCACATCACAAGATCGGTGACTGCTTACTAGTGAACAAGGAGTATGTGGACATCTACTCTGCTTTGAGGCAAGTTTGTAGAAATTGGCGCTCAGATTTACTTGAGCCTGACGTGCACCTGCACGAATGGATCATGGTAGAACACGCCCTTCCACGCGCCGCTGAGTTCTCCTTCCTCAACCTCCGCACATCCCACTACGTCACCATCGATCTAACGGAAGTTCATGCAAGGTTCAAATTCCTCCATATCTATAGAGTTAATCTATTTTTATTTTCAATCGTAAACATCTTAGTGTTGAATGTTATCTTCATCAATATATTTTAGATACTACTTCGTCGGCTTTTGCCGTGGCATCATCGTGCTTGCCCAGAAGAACCAGCCGCACAAGATACGGCTTCTGAACCCACTCACAAAGACATTGAACACTATGTTTGAGGCGCAGATGCCATCTGTTATTATGGAGTCAGTCACTGTAATGAAGTCCCCGACTATGGTCTTTGTTTCCACAGGTTACCCCATGGAAATTGCTTGGGTCGATGAGAGCACTCCAACTAAGGATATAGATGAAGATTGGGGAGAAGGAAGATTTTCGATCGAGCACCATTCTCTGTGTTGCATTACCCCGTTCAATGGTGAATTGTATGCAATAGCAGTGAACAGTTTTGAGGTCGGAAAATTAGTGTGCACCAACAATGTCCAGTTGGAGCAGCGCGCGAGCACTGTCAACATGGAGACACTATTTTCATTTCCAGAACTTGGAAATGATTCCAAGTTCTACCTTGTGAAGTCAGATGGTGATCTGCTACTTGTGTTATTGGGCGGTAGCATTGACAATAGGCATTTGGAGGAAGGTCAACCATTGGTGTACCGTGTGGACACTGAGAGCCGCTCTCTCCATGCCGTCAGTAACATTGGCAGTCATGCCTTCTTCATCAATTATATCCGGTGTATCTCCGTCGATACCAGAGTGCACCTGACACTTCGACCTGGTTGCATCAACTACGTGGATTTGGGTTATATCAGAGAGTACTTTGATGATACAAAGGCCTGGGATGAGTGGCCACGACGTGTGGATAGATTAGGATACTACGGTCTGAGAAATGAACAAAGGCCATACCATTTGGAGGATGTATTGGCTGCACACTATAGACGGAAGGAGTTCAATGAAAATTTTCTTCATCTCATGGAATGTAGCGACGACTAAATATATGAGGAATGAAGAACATATTCATTCATCCTGGGGTATCCTAATTTTCATGTTGGCCATACATTGCGTCTTGTATTATTTTCAGCTTAGTTTGTCGTGAACATTAACATCGTTATTGGCTGCTTTTGGCTGCTGTATGCAGTTTATGTATTATACTTAGTTTTCTGGATTTATTATGCTGCTGTAAATTTATCCTATACTAGCTTCTAGATTTGTTACCATATTGGGCAAAAAACGAGGGCCAAAAGGCAACAATCATTGAAGAAAGACAGAAATAGAAGCTTCTCTAGATTTTATACTAATTTGGTGAAAAGAGAGAGAACTATTACAGAGAGAGAGGGGAAAAGGCGCTCTAAAAAGGCGCTCTGAAAAATGCCAATTTGGGCCGAGAGAGACAGAACCGAGCTCTCACGTACAACCAAACGCGGTCTCGTCCTGTCCCACGTGGTCCCTTTCTACCAGCCCCACGCGACGCGGCCCCACATGACATGGCCCCACACGTCAGCACGGAACGGTCAACTAAATGGGAATCCTCCCGTCCGAGCTCCTTCTGAGGGTTTCAGACAAGGGCTTGGGGAAAACTGAGGAAAAACTAAGGAGCTAGGGAAAACTGAGTACAACTAGGGCACGAAAATAGAAATCCCTTCCCATGATTTAATATGTGGTGGGCTTGAGTTGAAACCTGAACCAAAAGGGTTGATTTACTATCATGCTTATGCTAATGTTGCTAATAGAATTGTGTTGAGTTTTGTATGAAGGAAGTTTTCAAGTGTAGGGATTGGAGAATGATGAGATGAGATGAAGAATGGACAAAAGCTCAAGCTTGGGGATGCCCATGTCATCCCAAGAAATATTCAAGAAGTACAAGCGTCAAAGCTTGGGGATGCCCCCGAGTGACAAGGGTATAGATAATAGAGCCCATCAGTTGAGTACCCCTGAGGCCCATTAAGCTAGGCCCAATTGTAACGGTAGTCGAAATACGAGTTCATGTCATGTGTCGATATTGTAATCTGTATCGGATCCCTCCCGATCCTTGAGACCTGGCCGCCTATATATAGGGGCCAGGAGTGGACGGTGAGGGACAGATTGAGAGTGAGCCACAGTTCACCCTACGTTTACTTTCAATACACACCTTGTTTGACTGATTTTACCTTTGAGTTCATCCGACGCCCTACTTCCCCGATCCTAAGTCCTTCATATTGGACATTTGTCAAGTTAACCCTCGTCAATTGGCGCCGACCGTGGGGATAATTGGGCGTTGGAATCATGAAATTGATGGCTTTTTCGCCTTTGGCCAACAGCAGTCCGGAAGTCGACGAAATCCAGATACCCTTTGGAACCGTCAATTTTCAACCTCACCAGTCAAGTTTCATGCAAGTATTCGAGAGCATGGATCAAGATATGGATTTGACGATCAGAAGTCTAAAATTTCACGTCGGATCACTAGGTTCAATTCGCCTTTCAGATCCGGTGAAACCGGGTCCGTCGGCAAGCAAGTCCAAGACAATAGTAATGTCGGAATCATCAGAAGGCTCTTCCAGCGAGGTAAACTTGCCGGTCAGCTTCGCAGAAGCAGAAGAAGGAAAAATCGCAGAAGGCAACGAAACCATGGAGAATTTTGACTTAGAAGTTCAACTTGAAGATCTCATGATCTGCCATGACAATACTTCAGAAAAATCAACAGACACCTGGAAGACAGGGTTAGAGCTTCATGAGGATGACAGTTCAATCTTCTCAAGCTTCAACAGTAAATTCGACAATCGATACCAAGTACTCGCCATTATAGGAGACAACTCAGAAGAGCTTGACAAAAACAACAATCTAGTGCTCAATCCAGCAAACATAAACAGAGGAGCGAATTATTTAGTTGCAGGAGAAACTACAGATTCCCTTGCAACTAGGGAGAAAGTTTGACTATCAGTCGACGAGTGGAGAACAATCAAGACAGCCGTGGAGCACGGCACGCCAATACCAACAATCGCCAGCAAGAATATGCTTTTAGGGTATCACTATGCCTTCAGACAACAATCAAAGCAACTAGCAAAAGAGAGGATTGAAATACAAAAGAGAAGAGACTCAGCCATCGCAGCAAGCGACGCTGCTCGCAGAGCACATAGCGGCGTGTCATACACGAACAGCAAAAGGCATCGTCGACATGGATCACGGTACGAAAACCTCAAGTACTCAGAAAGACAAAGTCTCTCCAAAAACCTCGACTCATCTTTCTTATCAGTCGACGAGCAAGGGAACATTATACCAAAGACACCTGAAGCAGTGCTAGTGGCAGCTCAAGCATACCTGCACACAACACGACCAAATCTAGGAGACCCAAGGGAACATATGCATCAGGCAGCACTACAAGGATTAAAGATGGTAGGCAACAAGCTATCAGCAAAAGAGGAGGAGGCATACCGTAACAAAGGAACTCACAAACCCAGGTCACCACGCCGTCACAACAGTCCTCGGCACAGAAGCGGCAGTCGACGATCTAGAACACCATCACCAGGATGACATAAAAGTCCAAAGCATAGAGGAACCCGAAGATCATGGACTCCAAGCAAAGCATATGACTACGAAGACGACGAAAAGGAGATGGGGGCATCATGCTTTACCCACAGGGTTCGCACCACGCCAGTACCCAAAGGTTTTAAACTACCCCATGATCAGCAAAAATACGATGGATCCCAGGAGCCACAGTCATGGCTCTCGGATTATTTGTAAGTAGTAAAAATATTACGAGGAACAAAGGAAACAGTCATGCAAAGTTTGCAATTACACCTCACCGGCACGGCAAGGTCATGGTTGAGCAAATTAGAAAAAGAAACAATTGAAAGCTGGGAGGACCTCACAAAGCAATTCACAAGCAACTTCAAGTCGACATATAAATGGCCAGCATCCATAGTAGAAGTCAAAGCCTGCGTATAGCAACACAATGAGACATTAAGGGCATATATACAAAGATGGAGCATCATCAAAAACTCAGCAGTCGAAGTCTCAGACGAAAGAGCAATAGATGCATTTCCACTCAGTCTGAGGCAAGGAGACCTAGTCGAAGAGATGGGCAGAATCAAGCCGAAAACAGTATCAGATTTAATGGATATAGCAAATAGATTTGCAGATGGAGAAGATGCGTACAACAACAAACGGACACGATCGCCAGAGGATGATAGAGGAAACAGATACAGAGGCCAAAGAAGGAGATCCCGCAATTACGATAACTATGGCTCTCATAGCCAAGTAGCCGCAGGGTACAAGGACAATAGCTACCAAGGGAACGACCGCAGAAGCTCGGGATATCGTAGCTACAGAAAAGAAGATTACAGGAAAAAAAATCAGACAAAAGAACCCAGAGAATACAACCCATCACCAGAGGATATGCTAAACGGACTATGCCACATACACTCCGCGTTTGACGAGGGGTTAACTTGACAAATGTCCTAGATGAAGGACTTAGGATCAGGGAGATAGGGCGTCGGATGAACTCGAAGGTAAAGTTAGTCGAAATAGGTGTGTGTCGAAAGTAAACTTAGGTGTTCAACCTAGCTTGCTTTCAATCTGGCCTACACCGTCCCCTCCTGGCCCCTATATATAGGTGGCCAGGTCTCGAGGATCGGGTAGGGTACGATACAGATTACAATATCGACATACGGTAAAGACTCGTATTCGACTATCATTACAATTGGGCCTAGCTTAACGGGCCTCAGGGGTACTCAACATACGGGCTCTATTAACTATACCCTTGTCAGTAGCCCCTGAGATTCTACCAGAATTGTAGATTCGGGTTGAATCTCTAATCTTCAAATCTTCGACTTGATCAATTCTTCGACTTCTTCTCATCTTCAAATCTTCGACTTGGTCTTTTGACTTATGTTCATGATAATTTGCTCACAAGGGGTCTTGATGAACAAGCCTGACAACTCTGACGGATCAAGAGGTCAGTTAACTGCCGGAACAGATACTTGTCACCTACTTCAAATTCAATCCCCTTGGACTTGAATTCGGGATACCGATCAAACCCACTCTTCTGCCGCATTTAGGACTTACAAAGAATGAATCCCAGTGATTCTCAGGGTTCCCAGTGCGTCCACCAAGATTTTCTTCGCGTCGTAGACACGGATACATACCAGCAGAGCGCATCCATGTGTGTATACCAGGCCACACAGGACGGATCCCGGGGTCTTACCTTCGTGACAGGTCACGGCATTCGAGTTGCATTGCGATAACATAACTCGAGAATCTTATGTCGCAGTCAAATTTTGACTGAAAATATTTGGGTTTTAACAACCATAAAACTCGCTCCCGATGGGAGTAATCTTTTTGCATTTTGTCGACTATATAGTCGAAATTTGTATGATATACTTCCTTCATCCTTGATATTGATTATCTCATCCTCTATCGGGTGCGCGCTCAGCGCTCCCGATGGGAGTAGCCCACGAGGCTATGTTTGAATACTTGTAGACAAGCATAGGCTCAAAATTCATTTCGACTTCTTCCTTGTAATATTTCCTGTTTACAAGCCCCCGAGTCCAAGGCGAGGTCTTTTATATCGTGCTACCACACTCTCCTCTTCTTATTTGTTCTCCTTTGGCGTTTATCGTCTGCTACGTGTAGGGTTTAACTTTTTTGTAGAATACGTTGATGGGCTTTGCTTATCACGGGGGCCCGATAATACGTGCTTATAAATAAAGTAACTTCTGGCAAGGGTAAAAACCCTAATTAGATTCTTCCTCCGCCGCATCATCTTCTCTTTCTCATCTAGGGTTTTCTAGCCTTTTCCCTTGTCCACATGGCGGACGCAGATGGTTCTCGTCTGAACCTTGGTTCTCCGATGGCGCCGCGAGGTCGGGGTCGCCCTCATGGAAGCAAGAACAAAAGCAACACAACTCCGGCCGCCACATGAGCATCATCAACCGCTCTGGTGAAGCGTCGTCCCGGCCACCCATCTGGTAGCAAAAACAAGCCCAAGGTGACTGGCGCTGCCCCAGGTCCGAGCGCTCCTCCTCCTGCTGCTCCTACTGTTCTTCCCAGGATCTTCTCTTTCTTCTGCATTGCCATGGCGCAGTGCCGCGAGATTCAGCGTCTGCCACTGAATTTCACAAAGTTCATGGATGGGCGTGAACTGCGAGAAGCGGTTCTTCACGAGCAATCTGGCAGCAGGACTCCATATGAAGTGGAGGTTTGGTATGATGGCAATGGCGAACAGTACTTTATGGGTGGCTAGTCGCAGTTTGCAGAAGACCACGACATCCACCAAGGCTTCTTCATGGCCTTCGACTTCCACATCGGCACGTCGAAGTTCGACGTGAAGATCTATGACGGCACCTAGTGCCAGAAGAAGTATGAAGCTGAAGTCCACTTCCACTAGGATCTGTTTTTATGTAATTTCGTTTGATAATGTCCTTGCTGCCATGTTATCTGTAATGAATACTCATACTCTGTTTTGATGTTTTTACTAGTACCATGAAAACAAGTCACTTTTTCTGAGGTATGCTTGAGATATATCGGGTTCTTTGTGAACCAATTGGTATGAAGAATATCGGGTTCTTTTGTGAACCAAATTGTTTGAGTATTATCGGGTTATCTGCACAACCTTTATAATGAAAAAGGTCTCCATGTCGCGATAGAAATTTCGTTCATACGACCCGAGGGTTGAAGCCCCCGAGCGGAGAAAGGAAAATACTTGTACAATTTTGTCGAGTTCAACCCAAAGAACCCGACCTATGGCCTCATGTTCTTGGTTCAGAAGGATAAACTCAAGTTTAATTGCACCACTAGATGTAGTCTACGCGTAGAAATGTCGTAGCTGCTCTGCGTTCCACGGATTGCTCTCGTCTTTTCCTGTCTTCTTGTCTTGTAGTCGATATGCTCCCCCTGGTATTACTTCTGTGACGATGTAGGGTCCCAACCAAGGGGACTCCAATTTTCCATGGCTGTCTTGCCTGAGTCGCAAAACTAGGTCTCCCACCACGAAGGATCGTGGACGAACTCGACTACTGTGGTAGTTTCGTAGGCTCTGTTGATACTGCGTGGCTCTTTCTAATGCCTTATCCCTTGCTTCATCTAGTGCATCGACATCGTTTTGCAGTGCTTCTATCGATGTTGTCGCGTCGTATGCCGTCACTCTTGGGGCCTCGTGTGTAACTTCGACTGGAAGTACGGCTTCTGCGCCATGGACCAGGAAGAAAGGAGTTTCTTGAGTTGCTGCGTTAGGCGTAGTTCTTAGGCTCCAAAGAACGGAGGGCAATTCTTCTACCCAAGCGCTCTTGGCTTTCTCGAGAGGTGCTAAGAGCCTTTTTTTTATCCCACTACATATCAGGCCGTTGGCTTTTTTGACTTGCCCATTTGTCTTCGGGTGCGCCACAGATGCGAATTTGAGCTTGATCCCTAGTCCTTCGCAATAACTCTTGAATTCCTTTGAAGTGAAGTTTGTCCCATTGTCTGTGATGATGCTATATGGTACACCAAAACGGAATACTATCGACTTGATGAAGCTAATTGCTGCTGTCGAATCCTGAGTTGTTACCGGGGCCGCTTCCACCCACTTGGTAAATTTATTGACTGCCACTAGCATGTAAACATGCCCTCCTGACCAAGATTTGTGCAACTTTCCCACCATATCGAGGACAATGGTATTGTTTGTAGCTCTGCTGCTGGTGCATGTGGTCTAGATGCAAATCTTTGACATGCTTCACACTTTTGAACTATATCTTTTGCGTCTTCGATGGCTGTTAGCCAATAAAATCCTGCCCGGAAAGCCTTTGCCGCTATTGCTCTGCTGCTAGCATGATGGCCGCACACTCCACCGTGTATGTCTTGTAGTATTGTTTGTCCTTCCTGGGGTGTTACACAATGCTGCAAAACGCTGGTAATACTCTTCTTGTATAATTTCCCCTGCAACACGACAAACGCCTTCGATCTTCGAGTTATCCTCTTGGCCTCCACTGCATCTTCTGGTAATTTTTTATTTATCATGTATGCAAGATATGGCTGCATCCATGTTTCTTCTATCATCATGACCTCCTCTGGCTCCGACGGAGCCCCCGAGTCTGCTGCAGTAGTCGAGCTTTTCCCACTTTTTATTGATCTTTCTACTATTTCTTCCCAAAATACTCCAGACGGCACGGGTAAACACTGTGACCCGATATTTGCTAAATTGTCGGCTTCTTCATTACTATTCCTGCTTATGTGCGAGACTTCGCATCCATCGAATGTTCCTTCGAGATAATGATATAAATTCTTGTAGGCCATCATGTTGTCATTGATTGTGTCACATCTGTTCATAACTTGCTGGACAACAAGGTTGGAATCTCCAAATATTTTTAGGCGAGTTGCTCCACATGCTTTGGCCATCTTCATTCCGTGCAACAAAGCCTCGTATTCTGCTTCGTTATTAGAAGCCTGTGGAAAGCTCATCCTTAAGACATACTTCAATTTGTCGCCGTGAGGCAATATCAAGACCACTCCTGCGCATGTGCCTTGAACTCTCTTAGAACCGTCGAAGTACATTGTCCAAACACTGGATAAGTCTGGTGGTCCCGTGCTTTGGAGCTCCAGCCACTCTGCCGTGAAATCTGGCAAGACTTGCGACTTGATCGCCTTCCTTTTTTCGTACGTGATGTCCATGGGAGATAACTCGATTCCCCACAAAGAGACACGTCCTGTTGCTGAAGGGTTGTTCAATATGTTTGATAGTGGTGCTTCATTGACCACTATAATTGGATGCACCGCAAAGTACTATCGCAGTTTTCGTGCAGTTGTGAAAACACTATATGCAAGTTTCTGATAATGCGGGTACCTCTATTTTGTCGGAGATAACACTTCACTGATGAAATATACCAGCCTCTGGACGCCGTGGGCTTTTCCTTCTTCACTTCTTTCGACTACTAATACTGTGCTCACCACCTGATGGGTTGCGGCGATGTAGAGTAGCAGTGGTTCTTTTTCTTTTGGTGCGACCAGCACTGGCGGTGTGGAAAGCACTTTTTTTAACTGTGCAAAAGCTATGTCTGCTTCTTCCGTCCATTCAAATTTATCATCTGACTTCTTCATAAGTGCATAGAAAGGAAGCGCCTTTTCTCCCAATCGAGCAACGAAACGACTTAAAGCCGCGACGCGCCTGGCAAGTTTCTGTATGTCGTGTAGTTTCGTGGGTTTCCCCATTGTCAAAATTGCTTGAATCTTCTCTGGGTTCGCCTCTATTCCTCGTGCTGATACCAGGAACCCTAAAAGTTGTCCTGCTGATACGCCGAAGGAACACTTTGTCGGGTTAAGCTTAAGCTTGTACCTGCTTAAGTTGTCGAAGGTTTCTGCCAAGTCGCTGATTAGAGATTTCTCCTCTCTTGTGGTGATGACTACATCATCAATGTAGACTTGGATGTTGCGCCCTATTTGGCTTCCGAGGCAATTTTGCATCATCCGTTGATAAGTTGCTCTTGCATTTTTTAGGCCGAATGGCATTACTTGGTAGCAAAACACTCCATATGGTGAGATGAAGGCCGTTTTTTCTTCGTCTTCTTTTCTTCAATTTGATCTGATTGTAACCAGAATATGCGTCCAAAAATGAAAGCCTCGCGCATCCCGCTGTTGAATCGATTATCTGATCGATGCGGGGTAGAGGGAAGGGATCCTTTGGACAATGCTTATTGAGAGATGTGTAGTCAACACATACTCTTTGTACGTCTGTGTTCTTCTTGGGTACTATGACTGGGTTCGACACCCAACTCGAAGTTTTGATTTCTCTGATAAATCCGGCATTTTCTAGCCTGTGCAACTCTAATGCTATCGCCTTCCTTTTAGGTTCATCAAATCGTCGCAATGGCTGCTTGACTGGCTTTGCCTTGGGATCTACATTTAATGCATGCTCGACGAGTTCCCTAGGAACCCCTGGCATGTTTGATGGACACCAGGCAAAGATTTCCCAGCGCTCACGAAGGAACTCGACGAGCGTGCTTTCCTATGCGGGATCCAAATTCACCGTAATTGATGTCGTCTTGTTTGCATCTGTAGGGTGGACCTGGATTTTCTTCGAGTCCTGAGTTGTGTCGAAAGCCTGATCTGGCAGGGATCGTCCAACGTCGGGTAGTACATTATGATCCATTTCTCCTTTTAACCTCTCGTATTCTGCTGTCATGTCGAAGGTTTGCGCCATCCTGTTGAATTCTCTGTCGCATATGTTGGCTACTTCAAAGCCCCCTTTTACTATGATTGTTCCTTTGGGTCCTGGAATTTTTAACGTAAGATACGCATAGTGTGGTACTGCCATGAATTTTGCAAATGCTGGGCGCCCCAGGATTGCATGATATTGTGACGGCCAGTCCATAACTTCAAATTCCAGCTTCTCTCTTCGGTAGTTGCCGCTACTGCCAAAGCAGACATCGAGTTCTATTCTTCCCAAAGGGTAGTTTGCGGCTCCTGGTACTATTCCGTGGAAGGAGCAATCTGTTGGCTTCGGACTCGACAGCGAGATGCACATTGCCTTTAGGGTTCTAGCATATATTAAGTTTATGCCACTCCCTGTATCCATGAACACTCTTCCGATGTCGTACCCTCCTATTTGCGCCTTTAAAACCATAGGCGAGTGGCTTGGCCTGGGAACTTTCTTTGGGTGGTCTGCTCTACTGAACTTAACTGGTTGGTCTGACCACCGTAGGTACTCTGTGGTAGCTGGTGGTGATGATATTGCTAGGTTTACTTGCCTGGATATGCTTTTTCGCTCCTTCCTTGACCTGGGCACCGGTTGAATCATGGCTGATATGTAAACTTTTGACTCTAGGTGCCTTGCTAGCCTTTGCATTTGATATCCTTGACTTCTGTGTTGTTCTCCTTGCCTCCCTCCTTGGCTTGAGCCCATGGCGCTTTGCAGCCTTAGGAATGTTCTACAATCCTTCATCTGATGATTTGAGACTCTTTTCCCGTCGAGATATGCGTAGTGGATTCGACAAGGTCCGTATAGCATATCCTTGGCCAAAGGACCGGAGTATCTCGACTTTTCTACTTCTTTTGCTTGAAACCTCCTACTGTCATATCCTTCCTCTTCTTCTACTACGTAGCCCGTGGCTACCTGACTTCGCCTTTCTTGGTTACCCCTGCTGCGATATCGTCTCCTCTGTCTGCTTATTCTGTCGACTTCTGGTGAACGTCCTCTTTTGTTATTGTATGCGTCTTCTCCATCAGCGAATTTGTTGACTTGTTCCATTAACTCGGCTACTATCGTAGGTCTTGTTCTTCCTATTTCTTCCACGAGATCTGAGTGACGAAGTCCGACCGTAAAGGCGTCTATTGCTCGTTCGTCGGAGACGTCCTCTGCTGATTTTTTGATTATGCTCCAGCGTTGTATATAAGAACGTAGAGTTTCGCCTTTCCTCTGCATGCACGCCTTAACTTCCTCCAGTGATGCTGGGCGCTTATATGTTGAACGAAAATTTCGTGCGAATTGACTTTCGAGTTCCCCCCAACTTCCAATGGATTCGTTGGGTAGGGTATTCAACCAGGACCGTGCTGCGCCGGTGAGGTGTAGCTGCAAACTTTGCATTGCAGTCGCCTTTGTTCCCCCCAATATCTGTACTGCCTGCAGATAGTCTGATAACCATAGGGTAGGCTCTTGCGACCCATCATACTTATGCTGGTCGTGTGGCAGTTTGAATCCTTTGGGTACCCGCGTTTTGCGAACCCTGCGGGTAAAGCATAACGCCCCCATCTCTGTATCGTTGTCTTCATAATTCTCTTCCCTCCAAGCATGACGCGATTTGTTTACTCGAGCTTGCGCTATTATATTTCTTGCGTCCTCTTTCCTCTTTTGTCGCCTTTCCTCTTCTGATGACTCACTGTACTCGTTATTTGCGAAGTTGTATCCGAACTTCTCCTTTTGATTTTCCTTGCAGCTTGTCGACTTTATCTCTGGGCCTTTTTCCCTGATCTTGCTTTCCACTATTCCAAGTCTTCGTATTGCGGCTCGGTGCATATCTTCTCGCGGGTCCCCAGGTTCTGGCTTTGTAGTTAGTAAATACGCTTGTGCTGTTACCAATGCTGCTTCTGGCGTTTCTTATATGAAGTCGTCTTCCTCCTCTTCTAGCTGTGGGGTAGGGCTCCTTGAGTACCTTTCTTCTCTGCTACGCGCCGTCACCTCTCTATTGTGCTTTGGGTCTCCGTGCCGTTCTCTGCTGTACTCTGAATCTTTGCTATGGTCTTCCCAGTACTCCTCCCTTGGTATACTGTTATTATCTTGAAAAACCATGTCTCTTTCCTCCCTTAGTTTCTTCCTATGTTGGTATAATGCATACTGATAGCCCATTAGAACTTCTCTTCTCGATCCTTCGGGTACTTCTGTACCATGATTGATAGCTGATTTGATCATTCTCCATTCGCCAGCCGAAACGTAGACTTTCTCCTTTTCCTTTTTGTTGTGTTCTTTCATTTTGTCGACTAGCCTGTCGACCTTTTTACTTCCTTCGCTGTTGTTTTCTTCTTCTGCTTCGGTGATAATAACGCATAACTGATGTACTTTGGAGACGCCGCTGCTTCCCACGGCGAAGTCCTTGGCATTGTTGTGCGTCTGGCACGCTCTTTCTTCTGAGTCGAAATTTTCCCGAATTTTGTCGCCTTCTGCGATTGGTGCTTTGTCGAAGCTGACCGGCGAGTTTACCTCGCTGGAAGAGTCTTCTGATGATTCCCACGTTTCCTCTGTTTCGGGCTTGTTTGCCGACGGATCTGATTTCGTCGAATCCGAGAGGCGGGATGAACCCGATGGCCCGATAATGATGCTCAAACTTCCAATGGTTAACTCCATCTCTTGATTTCCGTCGAGTTCTGGACTGCTGTTGGCTAAAAGTGAAAAAGCCGTTGAATTCATGATTCCAATGCCCCGGTCCCCACGGTCAGCGCCAATTGACGAGGGGTTAACTCGACAAATGTCCTAGATGAAGGACTTAGGATCGGGGAGATAGGGTGTCGGATGAACTCGAAGGTAAAGTTAGTCGAAATAGGTGTGTGTCGAAAGTAAACTTAGGTGTTCAACCTGGCTTGCTTTCAATCTGGCCTACACCGTCCCCTCCTGGCCCCTATATATAGGTGGCCAGGTCTCGAGGATCGGGTAGGGTCCGATACAGATGACAATATCGACATACGGTAAAGACTCGTATTCGACTATCATTACAATTGGGCCTAGCTTAACGGGCCTCAGGGGTACTCAACATACGGGCTCTATTAACTATACCCTTGTCAGCGTTCGTTGATGGAAAAAGAGTATCCAGACATGCGATGAAGGACTACATGACATTCTTGAAACTTTAGGAGGCAACACTTAACAAACAAGCCAAAGCAAAGAGGCAAGGATACAAAGAGAACACAAGCAACGCGCCTGCAAATCAACAAGGAAATAATGGAGTTCCTCAAGGGCAGGACCAGCCAAACCAGGGACACGACCATGATGGAGGATATGTTCCATCTAAGGGGCACATTACAACAATGATATAACCAGTGCCAAAGTCGAACAAAGAGGAAAAAAAGCATAACTTGCCAAGTTAACCTAGCAATAACTTCGCCTCCAGCAACAACAGAATATCTACACTGGTCGGAGGAACCTATAGAATTCAGCAGGGATGATCACCCCATAACAGTACCTTGGTCAGGAAACGCACCTCTGGTACTCAAAGCCCAAATTGGGACGTACGATGTCGACAGAGTATTCATGGATGCAGGAAGCGGAATAAATCTTATATATGCAAAGACTCTACGAGCAATGCACATCTCGTTTGAGTTCCTGAAGCCAACTAATTGTTCCTTCCACGGAATCGTCCTAGGAAGCACTAACTATCCACTGGGTCGAATAGCACTCAACGTCTGCTTCGGGAATTGACAAAACTATAGAAGAGAAAAGCTCGACTTTGAAGTCATGGATTGGCCATCACAGTATCACACGATCCTCGGGCGACCCGCGTTTTTGCGATTCATGGCAGTACCTCACTATACGTACCTGGTACTCAAAATGCCAGGGCCCAACGGAATCATCACAGTAAAAGGAAGTTTCGAACTCTCAGATTTATGTGACAAGGAATTTCACAAGATGGCGCAAAACTTCGACATGATGGCAAACTATGGAGAACCCAAAGACAAGGCAAAAAGCATGACTATAGGAGCCGCACAACAACTTGAAGGGCACCTAGCAGAGCCGGAGGTGAAAAAACCGCGGGTACAGCCTTCAGACCAAGACAAACCTACATGAGAAGAAGAGAAGATCTCGACGACGTAGGCGACAATGTAGGCCAAAAAAATAGAGTAGAAAAAAAGGCTATAAAAGCCACGAGTTATTCCAGGGCAATGCCCTCTAGATCCAGAACACAGGTCATTGGCCGGATCTCTTGGGACACCTCATGTATCTTACATTATAAGCACAAATAAAGACAACGTTCCTTCTATTCGAGTTTACGTGTCTTCAAACAAAAATTGCGGCAAACGCACCAAAACTCACAATGTAAAACGCTCTGAGAATAAAAACTCTAACAAAAGAAGTTAGAAAATAGAAACTCTCATGTTCTATACACAAAGTACATACACAACATGAGCATCATAACATTGGGTTATCAGAATCGTCTACTCCCAGGGGGTTTAAGTAATGATGCTCACAAAAAACGCAGCATCCTCTCGAAGCAACCTAGCTATGATCCTTCTCACTGGTTGAAGGGTGGCATCCATATGGACTTGCAACCTAGCTCCCCCTGGAGGAAAACTCAGTGGCATAGAACTATAATTGAGCCTTGGATGCCACTTACGTGTCCACCCAAGAGCAAAATTGGCACCAGCCACCAAGTTGAGCTCTATCAGCCGATGAATTCACTGACTAGATCTAAAAGCGTCGAGTAGCTGCGGAAAGCTTCCAGGCAGAGGATTGCGAGGGAGCATGATAGAATGCATGGTTGTCAAAGATCTTCGACAACCATCAACTGCTTCTCCAATATGCTGAGCACGATCTTGAAGAAGCACAATGGCACGACGGCGTCGGGGATCAGACCACAAACTGTCGACTCCCTCTGATGCTTTCTCGAGAGCAACAGTTCGTTCAGAAACCCGACATGTCTCACCAACAAAGTCCAGGCAAGTACCTGAGATAACAAAAAGGTATTAGCCAACAATAGTGGAATAAAAGGAAAAAGAGAAAGGCTGCAAGGAACCTTACATCGCAACATCTCACAGACGGACTCGATGATACCAATAAGAAAGGAGTCGCATTATTCAAGATGCATGATTTTGGCCATCAGACCCGACACCTTATCCTCAAGTATGGATATCTGTTTCATAAAGCCGCAAGATTTGCTGGCCTTGTCCAAAGCAATCTTTACCTGGCGTTTCATCAGGGATAAACGGCCTTCAAGGTCCGAAATCCTTAATGAATATTCCGTACAAGCAGGACGAGGAGGCGAAGAAACTCTAGAGTCGAACATATTGGCGGGAGATGAAGCCCGATCACAACCCGATGACCCACCAGCATGCACAGGCTGGAAGCCAACAGAAAGAAAAAGACAACATCTCAGAAACTCAATCCAAGCGCGACATTTCATAAAACAAAAGTATTTACAATGAGTACAAGCTCCCTGATTGACTCTCGGGCAAAATATAAATAAAGTTTACTACATCAAAAGAAATGAAGGCTACAAAGGAAGACTAAGTCTACGCCACCTCAACATCAGGCTCCGTGGTAGAAGTAGGCGCGAAAGAGGTAGCACCAGTGTTGGGAGGAGGCATCGACCCCACTTGTCACCGGAGTCGAAGAAACTGGCGTAGCAGAGGTCGAAGAAGCCGCTAAAGGAGAAATAATCAACATGATGCCTGGCGCGTACTTCTTTGCCTTCTCAAAGAAACCCCACAACTCCGAAAGAGGTCGACCGCGGGAAGAGCTCACCTTCTCCCAATTAACCTCATCGCCATGCGCGTAAGTAAGCGCAATGGCCCCCTTAGCACCTTGCTTCATGGAACGGCTCTTCATCAGAAGGATAGGATCTTCGGGGGTGTTAAAAGCCATTGCAAGTTTCTTCAGATCAGCAGCTGGCATGTCTGCTTTTTGCTTGGGCCACAACCCGACGAAAATCCATGTTAGCACACGACTAGCCAGCTCAAAGATTTCTTGGATAGATATCCAATTCGACTCCAGCACATTCAATGCGGCCATTAGAGGATCATCGTCCGGCTGCAAAGGTGCCAAGGACACCCCAGTATGATCTACAGAAACGAAGGGACAAAGACAGAAAATAAGAAAGCATACATCAGTAAGTATAAGAATGGGAAAATCAGCGAAGAAAGGAAAAGCATGGTATTTACCTCTAGCAAGAGCCGAAATCTTATTAAGGCGATTAGTTACGGCCTGCTCCCTCTGGACACGCTCCTTATTAGCATCAGCAAGTGCTTTCTTTGCTTTCTTCGCCATAGCCAATGCTGACTTAGTGGACTTCTCAGTAATGGTTTTGGCAGCGGCGGCAACATCCCAAGCTTTTCTGGAAGCTTCGAGTTCAGCTTCCAGAGACGATATGCAAGCATTAGCCGCCGACAAAGCATCTGTAGCACAAGAACTCGATAAAAGAGCCACAGAGGTGCAAAGATAGGCAAATAAAAGACACAAGATGGCAAAAAGCTTACCATGAGAAGCCCTCGCCACTTTCAAAAACCCGGCACATTCAGTACCCAAAGAGATGAACTTTTTCATCAAAGTCTGTCCAAAGCAGGGCATGAGAAGAGTAGTTCAAAGTTAGTAAACAATAAAAATATATAGCACTTACATCATCAGTGGGGATAATTGGCCGAGAGGCATCAACAGAAGTACTCGCCGCTGACGTTTTCTTCAGGCGTTTGGAAGCAAGAGAACCAACCTTTTTGGTAGTAGCCTCTGGTGACTTAGGCACCACAGCTGCCTCTTGCGAGGGTGGTTCATCAATATAAGGGGCATCAACAATAGGAGCAGTGGCAACATATTTCTTCGGGTCCTCGTTATCGCTGAAAAAGAAACAAAAGAGTAAAACACTCTCTGCAAGTTGATAGAAAGAAAAGTATATGAACAAGTCAGCAAAAAACTCACGAGTCCAAGGCGTCGAAAAGTTCTTCTTCATCCTCTAGAGCAGAGGCCTCCTCGGCCACTTTCTTGTGAGTTGAGGTACTCGAAGAAAGGAGCTCCTTGTCACGTTTTATCTTCTTGTCGAGACCAAGATCTTCGGAAAGTGCAGGAGGAGGCGACGTAGTCGAGCTAGTTTTTTCCAGCGAATCTTCGGCTTCGTCTTCGTCTTGGCTGTCCTCAGCCTCGGGGGCTTCAGACGCAGTAGAGATAGGAACATCCTGAATGGGTCCTCCCTCTGGAAGAGGAGGGCGAGAAACAAGGAACTGGTGATCTTGTAAGGAAAATAAGTCGAAGGTTATATGAAACGTGATACGATAAAAGAAGATGAATAAATGAAGATAGTGCATATACCGCAGGCAAGAGATGCTCGAAGTCGAAGAAACCAGCGGCCAAAGTTGGAATTTCATCTTCTTTCGTGAGAGTAGTCAGAGCTCTTACTCGCTTGTCAAGATCCTTCTTCTCCATAAGATCATCAGATACTCGAGAAGAATCTCCCAAGTCAGAGAACGACCAAAGTTTAGAAATACGATGCTAAAGAGGCTGAACTCGCCATTGTAGAAAAACGCCATAAGTTGAGTCCCTGACAGCGCACCTCTGCTACCACTCTTCAGAGCCTGGATGTGAGCTAGCAGTGGCTTGATATCCTCCATCTCAGCTTCCGTGGGAGGCGAATCCCACGAGGCCAATTTCTTCAGATCTTTTGCAGCATCAAAAGGGGCAATGCCGTATTGGTCAGAGGAAGAGATTTTCTGGTCTTTTATGTAAAACCACTTCTTCCTCCAACCTTGTACTAAGACAACCATGGAAAATTCCAAGTACTGAGACTCCGCGCAGACAGAAACAACAGCCCCGCCCAGCTCAGGCCTTTTTGATAAAGCAACACTGGGACGGAGGCGAAAGAGATATTTTCAAAGAAGAAAATGGGGTTCGATCCCCAAGAATGACTCGCAAAGAGTAATGAAATAGGCAATATGTAGAATCGAGTTTGGTGTGAGCTGGTGAAGCTGCACACCGTACACAAAGAGAAGCCCACGAAGGAACTCGTGGGCAGGGAAAGAGAGACCGCGTAAAAGAAAGGCAAGAAACATCACCCGGAAGCCGCTCAGGGGCTTGGGGATGCGCTCGGTTCTAGGAAAGATAACCTGGTCGCTGTCGGCGATGAGACCATCAGCTTGGGCCTTGGTGAGATCAATTTGCTTGAACTCAGAGGGCACCTAGTTGGTTGATGCATTGGTAGTATTGCTCTTCCCCATCTTGTTCTTTTGCGCGCGGGTCTTGAAGCGCATCTACGAGCTGCGCGCGGGGGCTGTGCAGGAGCTCAGAAGCGCGCAAGGTTTGCAGCAATGGTGGCGTCGGCAAAAGTGAGGAACTGGTAAACAGTAAAATCCCCACTCTCCCCCATATATAGCTTCCTGATGAAGGAACGTGGGCTGAGACGTAGCGCAAGGAGCAGAAACGACAACCCACTAACGGGCAGGAAAATTGCAAAATTACCGCGCTCCCCACGAGCAACGGTCAGCGCCCAGTCAAATCATTTAAAAAGTGACTCTACTAATGACGTCACAAGAATTTGAGTAACAGCGAAATCAAAATATGATAAGGGGTGGACACTAATAGGGGAAAATTCAGCAAAAGTATGGTATGACATATCTACGTATTAATGATGACCAAGGAAGTCGACGAAAAACTGACATGAAAGATACAGAGGAATCAAAGAAGAAAACTCATTCTTTGAGTCTATACCCGAAAATATTCGACTATAGCCTCGGGGGCTACTACCATCGGGAGCGCTGAGCGCGCTCCCAACGATATTATCAAATAAAGCTATGATCTGATGAATAAAAGTAGGCACAATGTATTTGAGCCTATACTCGAAATAAGTTTTTCGACTATAGCCTCGGGGGCTACTCCCATCGGGAGCGCTGGGTGCGCACCCGACGATGTTTTTTCATGAATAATGCAAATAAGGTGAAAGAAGATTTGGAAAGCATCATTACTACCATCGGGAGGGAGTTTATATCAATCAAGATTGAATAACCCGAATATTTTTTGAATTGAAATAGTCAAACAAGGCTGCGACATATGATTCTCGAGTTGCGTCATCGTGACAAAACTTGAATGCCGTGGTTGAAATATATCATGAAGGTAAGACCCCAGGATCCGTCCTGTGTGGCCTGGTATACGCACATGGATGCGCTCTACTGGTACTTATCCGTGTCTACGACGCGAAGAAAATCCTGGTGGATGCACGGGGTACCCTGAGAACCACTGGGATTCATTCTTTGTAAGTCCTAAATGCGGCAAAAGAATGGGTTTGACCGGTTTCCCAAATTCAAGTCCAAGGGGATTGAATTTGAAGTAGGTGACAAGTATATGTTCTGGCAGTTAACTGGCCTCTTGATCCGTCAGAGTTGTCAGGCTTGTTCATCAGAACCCCTTGCGAGACATTATAATAAAAAGATATGTTGAAAGACCAAGTAGAAGATTTAAAGATATGAAGAAGTCAAGTATTGATCAAGTCGAAGATTTGAAGATCTGAGATTCAACCCGAATCTGCAATTCTGGTAGAATCTCGGGGGCTACTGACAAGGGTATAGATAATAGAGCCCATCAGTTGAGTATCCCTGAGGCCCATTAAGCTAGGCCCAATTGTAATGCTAGTCAAAATACAAGTTTATGTCATATGTCGATATTGTAATCTGTATTAGATTCCTCCCGATCCTTGAGACCTAGCCGCCTATATATAGGGGCCAGGAGAGGACGGTGAGGGACAGATTGAGAGTAAGCCACAGTTCACCCTACGTTTACTTTCAATAAACACCTTGTTTGACTGATTTTATCTTTGAGTTCATCCGACGCCCTAATTCCCTGATCCTAAGTCCTTCATATTGGACATTTGTCGAGTTAACCCTCGTCACCGAGGCACCCCTTCTTCATTGGCAAAAATCAGGTCACCTTTTAAGACACTATATTTTTATTGCTTCATGCACTATGCGTTTTTCTTGGAGCGTCAGTTGTTTTCACTTTCAGTTTTCTTTTTGTTTTGTTTGTTGCAATAAATGGTTGGATCACATCATGTTCTTTTTGGAGGAGATGAACTCCATTTTTCATTGCCAAGAACACTCTAGTTTTCACTCTTATCGTTCAACGAGTGTTTTCTTTTTCTGCTACTACGTTTAGCTTTCGTTTTTCGCCATGATTTTTGTTCAGATCTTGTTATATATTTGCATCAAGGTGTATTTGGACCTCTGGTCTATGTTTATTTTCATCAAAAGAGGTGTTTTGAAAAGGGTTTGAATGGTGTTGGAAAAGAGAAAAAGTTTCATGCAAAAAAGTGGTACAAAAAGGAGCTTGTTTAGACCGCGGCTTAGACTTTTGCATGCCATGCTTGATTGCGTTTTGATTGTATGCTTCATGATTTTTGCTGTAGCATGACTTGTCTCAAATGACTGAGATTGCTTAATGAGCCTTTGAAAAAAATCATGTGTTGTTTTTATTATATGGAAGCATTTATTTGGTTTTCTCATTTGATGCTTTATTTGGGTTGACTTGGCACATGCATACAACATGTTTGACTACAAAATAAGAACCTATAGCCTCTATGATCATTTGGTTTTTGACTTGTGATGCCATCTTATGCTTCTCTTAATGATGTTTCGTCGCTATGCATGATTATGGCCGTTATTGCTCTCTTAGTTGGTCACTCCCAGTCTTTTGCTAGCCCTCATTTTGTACTGAGTATGAGCTCTACTCGTGCATCCAACTCCCAAAAACCAAGTTGCCATTGTGTCCACTATAAATTCCTATGCATGGTATTTGCAAGCCATTCCAAGTAAATTTTCATGTGCTACCTTTCAAAAAACCTTCAAAATACTTCTCATTTTGTGACACTGTTTTCAGCTCATGGGGACGTAGTGGTCGGATTTGCTATCTTCCATATTGTCTTATTCCAAAAAGAAAAGAAAAAAGAAAGAAAAAAGGCACTCCTCCATGGTATGTGAATGTTGGTGGGCACCCGATGGAATCGGTTAGCCATGGTTTATGAAAGGAAAAAAGGTGGGGAGGAGTGCTAAGCTTTATAAAAGAGCACAAAAGTGCCAATCTCTCACTCAAAAACTTGCTTCATTTTTGTATGGAAGATAGTAAGAACCCCATTGCCAGTCGTTGACAAAGACAACCATCTCTCAAAACCAAATTTTTATCTCTCTGTTTACAAATGAAAAGCTCTAGCACATGTTTAATCACTGCTTCCCTCTGCGAAGGGCCTTTCTTTTACTTTTATGTTGAGTCTCCACCTTCTACCTTTATGCACCATCTAAGAGAGCATAGTTGCCATTCTGAGTTTAATGTGCATAGTCCCAAAGTTTATCATTGATTGATTCATGATTATGGTTTCACTTGTTCATAAATTATTTGTATCTAGTCACCCTCCTAAACTTGAAGGTGTCCTATGCATTTATGTTTTGCTATTCCATGAGGGACAAGCTGAAAACCATTTGCTATGTTTTTCCATATGATTTGAACACACGTTTGATTTTCATTGTTTCATTGTTCATGATCTTTTGTTTGTGTTTCTTTTCATGTTATAACATGGTTGCTAAGTTTTATTTTCAAGATTACGTCTCTTATGCCCATGTTTTAAGTACTTTGATCCTAGCACTCAATGCTTTACATCGTTGATCAAGATTGTGATGGTGCATGTCACCTCAAAAATTATTCTTTGTTATCACTTACCTACTCGAGGACAAGCAGGAGTTAAGCTTGGGGATGCTTGATACGTCTCAAACGTATCTATAATTTTTGATGCTCCATGCTTGTTTTCACACCATTTGCATTGTGTTTTGTTACACTTCGTGGCTTTTTTATGCGATTTCCGGAACTAACCTATTGACAAGATGCCACAGTGCCAGTTTCCTGTCTTCTGCTGTTTTTGTGTTTCAGAAAAGCTACATAGGAAATATTCTCAGAATTGGACGAAACAAGTTCGGAAGCTCCTATTTTTTCCGGACGGAGGACGAGGACCAAACGGGAGCCAGAGAGGGGCCAAAGGCTGGCTACACCATGAGGGGGCACGACCCAGGCCCTGACCACGCCCACCTGTGGTGAGGAGCCTCTGGTCCACTCCTGACGATGCCCCTTCGCCTATAAGAAGCCTCCCGACGGAAAACCCTAAATCAATCAGCGAAATTTCCAGAACAGTTCCGCAGCGCTGCCGCCATCGAAGACGAATTTCGTGCGACATAATTCTCTGTTCCGGCACCCTGCCGGGATGGGGAAGTGCCCCCAGAGCCATCTCGATAGGTCTCCATCGCCGTCTCCACCGTCTCCATCGACCTCACCGCCATCTCCATCGCCGTTGCTGCCTCCTATGATGAGGAGGGAGTAGTTCTCCCCCCTGAGAGCTCTACCGGTAGCTATGTGGTTCACCTCTCTCTCCCATGATGTGATCTTTATGTGATCGTGAGCTTTGTATCTAGTTGAATTGGTAGATGCTTTTATTCAAATATTATGCTACTCCCGTGCTTTATATTTGTAATCTCCGAAGATACCTTGTATCATGGTGTGAAGGTGACTAGTGTGCGCATCATGTGTATCTTTTTGGTTAATGTCTCTATGAATTGTTGGTGTTTGTTGGAACCATCTAGTGCGTTCATGGTGATAGTGAGGGACAATCTAGTTTGGGGAAATACGGACTTTGTGGAGTGCTTCGTAGCCCTACGCATGATTAGTGTTCGTTTTCCATTGGAGAATTGTTTTGAGTTGCATATTGAAGTTAGCATCTAATGGTTCAATTATGTTATATTTGTTGGGAGTGTGTCCACTAGTGAAAGTATGATCCCTAGGCCTTGTTTCCAAGCATTGCACACCGTTTTCATTCAGTTTGTTACATGTTTGCTCGCAGCAATATTTATTTCAGATTACATTTACTACTCATAATCATCACTACTACTTGTATTTCACTATCTCTTCGCCGAACTAGTGCACCTATACATCTGACAAGTGTATTGGGTGTGTTGGGGACACAAGAGACTTTCTGTATCCTAATTGCAGGGTTGCTTGAGAGGGATAGCTTTGACCTCTTCCTCCCTGAGTTCGATAAACCTTGGGTGATCCACTTAAGGGAAACTTGCTACTGCTCTACAAACCTCTGCACTTGGAGGCCCAACACTGTCTACAAGAACAGACGCATGCGTAGACATCAAGAATCACTATGAGATTCACTTTGGGCATTATGACAATATACATAGACCGTAATCCAACTGCATCTATGACTAATAATCCATCCTCCGGATGTCGTCTGAGCAACCATCGGGTATTAAGTTGTGAACAATAGATTATCGCCTTAAGCAAAGTGCGTAATGTAAACAAAGCAAATGTCCTTGGACACAAGAATGTTGTTTTCTCCCTAGTGGCAACAACACATCTACAATCTTAGAGGTTTCTCTCACTCCCCCAGATTATTAGAGGCATGAACCCAACTATCGAGCATAAATACTCCCTCTTGGAGTCACTAGCATCTACTCGGCCAAGATATCTACTAGCAACGGAGAGCATGCAAGATCATAAACAACATAGAGATAATATAAAGATAATAATTCATCACATCAACTTGACATAGTACCAATACTCATCGGATCCCAACAAACACAACATATAGAATTACACAAAGATGATCTTGATCATGATAGGCAGCTCACGAGATCTAAACATGAAGCACATGGTGGAGAAGACGACCATCTAGCTACTGCTATGGACCCGTAGTCCAAGGTAGACTACTCACACATCACTTCGGAGGCGACCATGGTGGTGGAGAAGGCCTCCGGCAAGGATTCCCCTATCCGGCAGGGTGCCGGGAAGAGCTCCTGGATCCTCCCGTTCTCACGTCGATGATGGCGGCAGCTTGCAGTATGTTTCGAGGAAAATTGATCGGGCCTTAGGTTTTTCCCGTTGAGGGGAATATATAGGCGGAAGGGCGATGTCAGGAGGTGGACCAACCAGTCTCACCCCTAGGTGGCACAGGCCAAGCCTAGGCTGCGCCGCCCTAGGGTGTGGCCAGGCTCTGGCCTCCCTCCATCTCATCTTCGGACTTCGCGACGCTTCGGGAAAAATAGTAGGTTTGGCTTTTGTTTCATTCAATTCCGAGAATATGTCCTGTGTAGCTTTTCTAAAACACAAAAACAGCAGAAAAGAGGGAACTAGCACTATGGCGTCTCGTTAGTAGGTTAGTTCCGGAAAATGCATAAAAACGCCACGAAGGGTAACAAAACACAATGCAAATGGTGTATAAACAAGCATGGAGCATCAAAAATTATAGATACGTTTGAGACATATCAAGCATCCCCAAGCTTAACACCTGCTCATCCTCAAGTAGGTAAGTGATAACAAAAGAATAATTTTTGAGGCGACATGCACCATCACAATCTTGATCAACGATGTAAAGCATTGAGTGCTAGGATCAAAGTACTTAAAACATGGGCATAAGAGACGTAATCTTGAAAATAAAACTTAGCAACCATGTTATAACATGAAAAGTAACAGAAACGAAAGATCATGAATAATGAAACATTGAAAGTCAAACGTGTGTTCAAATCATATAGAAAAACATTGCAAAGTGGTTTTCAGCTTGTCCTTCATGGAATAGAAAAATATAAATACATAGGACACCTTCAAGTTTAAGAGGGCGACTAGATACAAATAATTTTAAAACAAGCAAAACTATAATCATGAATCAATCAATGATAAACTTTGGGACTATGCACATTAAACTCAGAATGGCAACTATGCTCTCTTAGACGGTGCATAAAGGTAGAAGGTAGAGACTCAACATAAAAGTCAAAGAAAGGTCCTTCGCAGAGGGAAGCAGTGATTGCAAGTTTTTATAAACCTCCAAAAATTATGATACTTACTAGCTTTGAGCTCTCATTGCCCCCATCATAGGCATCTTGAATGGTTAAGGTTAATGCGAGTACAATTATGAAGCATATGCTTAATAAATCATAAGTTGAAAACCTCGTGTCCCGTGAAGTACGAATACCCAAACCTCATGCTACTCAACTTTGGTCCCAAGCAAGTTCTTATCATTGTAAGCATACACGTATCATCGAGAACCGCCAACGGGGTACCTCCTGCCCGATGACATGGAACAAGCCCACATCAAAATGACAAGACAAACAGATAATGAACGCCTCGACATCTCTTTTATTTACCATTGGTATAGCTTTTTATTGTGAGATGCATCATCGAATGTCCACTATGGGCATGCTTTAAATTTCCACCATGAATGATGCATGGCTTAGATTAGCGGCCCAGGCGTTTCTCTAACATATATACAAACTCCATGACCTCACAAGATCCCAACTTATTTCACATCACGAGTATCCATAAACAAAAGATCACGATATCAACTCGAATGAGAGAAAGTGCAATGTTGAAAGCTTGCCCCATGACGGCATGGTTGGGCTAATTTCCAACTTACAACTTGCAAGCATAACATCAACATAAGAGAGCCACAATGTCAAAATTTTAAAAGCGAGAAAAGTAAAGTGTGCCGTCAGGTTCGTGAGAGCTTTTCTGACTAATTTTCACATAACACCAAAAAGAGTTTAATTTGAAGGATATAGATAAAAGCAAGTCGAATGTACTTGGAATAGAAAATTGCTAATAGGTATGTATGGTGGACACATTGGCAAACTTGGTTTTTGGGAGTAGGATGCACAAGTAGAGCTCATACTCAATACAAAAATGAAAGCTAGCAAAAGACTGGGAGCGACCAACTAAGAGAGCAATAACGGCCATAATCATGCATAGCGACAAAACATCATAAACTGAAGCATAAAGTGGCATCACAAGTCAAAAACCAAATGATCATAGAGGCTTATGACGACTTTATAAGAGTCAAACATGTTGTAAGCATGCGCCAAGTCAACCCAAATAAAGCATCAAGGAGAAAACCATAATAAATGCTTCCATATAATAAAAACAATGCATGATTTTTTCAAAGGCTCATTAAGCAATCTTAGTCATTTGAGACAAGTCATGCTACAGCAAAAAATACTAAGCATACTATCAAAATGACATCAAGCATGTAATGCAAAAGTCTAAGCCGCAGTCTAAACAAGCTCCTTTTTGTACCACTTTTTGCATAAAACTTTTTCTCTTTTCCAACACCATTCAAACCTTTTTGAAACAACTCTTTTGATGAAAACCAACATAGAACAGAGGTCTAAATACACCTTGATGCAAAGATATAACAAGATCTGAACAAAAATCAAGGTGAAAAACGAAAGCTAAACGCAGTTCTAGAAAAAGAGAACACTCGTTGAACGATAAGAGTGAAAAATAGAGTGTTCTTGGCAATGAAAAACAAAACAAAAGAAAACTGAAAGCAAAAGTAAAGACGCTCCAAGAAAAATGCATAGAATATGAAGCAATAAAAATATAGTGTGTTGAAAGGTGACCTAATTTTTGCCGATGAAGAAGGGGTGCCTCGGGGGCATCCCCAAGCTTTGACGCTTGTACCTCTTGGATATTTCTTAGGGTGACATGGGCATCCCCAAGCTTGAGCTTTTTTCCATACTTCATCTCATCTCATCACTCTCCATTCCCTACACTTGAAAACTTTATTCATACAAAACTTCACACAATTCTATTAGCAACGTTAGCATAAACATAATAGTAAATCAACCCTTTTGGTTCAGTTTCAACTAAAAAACACCACATATAAAGCATATAATACTGTAGCAACTTCCTCAAAAGTTCCGTGATCAAAAGAACTAAAAAAGAAAGCGATCGAGAGGCAAACACAAATAGTGGAAGAAATCTGTCAAAACAGAATAGCTGACAAAGATTGATTTTTTCGAGGACCTTCTATTGCTCAAATAGAAAAGTTCAAAACTAATGAAACTTTGGATATAACCTGGGCATACGCACAAGAAATCTCAGATCAAAAAGATATTCTGAGAATTTTCAGGAATTTTTACGGTGCAGCACCGAAATCTGTTTCAGGACAGCAACTTCCCCAAATCTTACCTCCCTCAAATTAGAGGTTCTTCTTGGCACAAACACGAAATAAAAATGATAAGGAGAGGTCATTAAAGTAGTAATAACATCCAAGACTCAAATAAAAAAATTATTGAAAAGAAAACATTGGGTTATCTCCCAAGAGTGCTTTTCTTTAACGCCTTTGAGCTAGGCGCAGAAAGTGGAAATCAAGTAATATTAAATGAGGCATTAAGATCATAATTTGCTATAAGAATAGAGTCAAAAAGTAATTTCTTCCTTCTTCTAGGGAAGTGTTCCATACCTTTCTTGAGTGGGAATTGATATTTGATGGTGCCTTCCTTCATATCAATGATGACATCTACAGTTCGAAGAAAAGGTCTTCCCAAAATAATAGGACATGGAGCATTGCATTCAACATTCATAACAAGAAAATCAACAGGAACAAGGTTATTGTTAACCATAATCAGAACATCATTAATCCTTCCCAAAGGTTTCTTCTTAGCAACATCAGTAGGAGGAACATCAAAGTAACACTTTTCAAGTGGTGGTAAACCAAGCATATCATAAATCTTTCTAGGCATAATAGAAATACTAGCACCTAGATCACATAAAGCATGGCAATCAAAACCATTAACATGCATATCAATGATGGGCTCCCAACCATCTTCTAACTTCTTGGGAATAGAAGCCTTTTGTTTCAACTTTTCCTCCCTAATTTGCATGAGAGCATTCATAATATGCTTTGTAAAAGCAACATTCATGGAACTAGCATTAGGACTCAAAGCAAGCTTTTGTAAGAACAAAATAACTTCAGATATATTGCAGCCATCAACATCAAAATCATTAAAAGAAATAGAGCTATCATCTCCCATACTCTAAATTTTTTTAGCACTTTTTGTAGAAAAAGTTTTTGCAGTTTTGGGATTTTTCACGCAAGGAGTAGGAGATTTCTCTACACCAATCAAAGTAAGAGGATTGCTAGAATTTGGAACAACATCATTAGAGGTGGTAATAGTACATACCTTCATCTTTCTAGCCATCTCATCTTCTCTTTCCCACTTGGCATGCAATTCTGCTAACATCCTAACATTTTCATCAATTCTAACCTGGATGGCATTCAAAGTAGTGCTTTCTTTCACATCATTAGGCAACATTTTTAGTTTCAGAAGTTCAACATCAAGAGCAATGCTATCAACTTTAGAAGCAAGAATATTAATTTTACCCAACTTTTCCTCAACAGACTTGTTAAAAGCAGTTTGCTTACCAATAAAGTCCTTGAGCATGACTTCAAGCTTAGAGGGCGCACCCCTAGTGTTGTTGGAGGAATTACCATAAGAGTTACCATAACCATTACCATTGGTAGAAGGATACGACCTATAATTGTTGCTAGCAAAATTGTTCCTATAAGCACTGTTATTGAAATTATTATTTCTAATGAAGTTTACATCAACATGCTCTTCTTGAGCAACCAAAGAGGCCAAAGGAATATTATTAGGATCAACATGAGCTCTATCAATAGAAAGCATAAGCATAATAGCATCAATCTTATCACTCAAAGAAGAGGTTTCCTCAATAGAATTTACCTTCTTACCTTGTGGAGCTCTCTCGGTGTGCCACTCAGAATAATTTACCATCATGTTGTCAAGAAGCTTCATTGCGGCGCCCAAGGTAAGGAACATAAAAGTGCCTCCAGCAGCTGAATCCAATAGATTTCTTGAAGAAAAATTTAGTCCTGCATAAAAGGTTTGGACAATCATCCAAGTAGTCAGTCCATGAGTGAGACAATTCTTTATCATAGATTTCATTCTTTCCCAAGCTTGAGCAACATGTTCATTATCAAACTGTCTAAACTTCATAATATCACTACGCAAAGCTATAATCTTAGCAGGAGGATAATATTTTCCAATAAAAGCATCCTTACACTTATCCCAAGAATCAATACTATTTCTAGGCAAAGACAGCAACCAATCCTTAGCTCTTCCTCTTAAAGAGAAAGGAAACAACTTAAGCTTAATAATATTACCATCTACATCCTTATACTTTTGCATCTCACATAGCTCAACAAAATTGTTGAGATGAGCTGCAGCATCATCAGAACTGGCACCAGAAAATTTCTCTTTCATAACAAGATTCAACAAAGCAGGCTTAATCTCAATTTTTTTTTGCCTCGGGAGCAGGTGGCGCAATAGGGGTGCAGATAAAATCATTGTTTTTGGTGCTAGTAAAATCACACAACTTGGTGTTCTCAGGAGTACCCATTCTAGCAAAACTAAAAGCAGGCAAGTAAAAGTATCAACTATAAAGGAACTAATTTTTTTGTATTTTTGATAAAACGATGCAAGCAAAAATAAAGTAAAGCAAAACAATAACAAAGTAAAAGATTGAGCGTGAGAGACTCCCCTGGCAGAAATCTTCTTTCTCCCCAGCAATGGCGCCAGCAAAATGCTTGATAGTGCATGTTAGGCACCCAGTTGGGAACCCCAAGAGGAAGGTATGATGAGCACAGCAACAAGTTTCCCTCAGTTATGAAACCAAGGTTTTTTGAACCAGTAGGAGAAAGCCAAACTTCCAAAGGTTGATGCTTGCTAGCTTCGAGACACTATAGACAATGGCGCCAGAAAAATATTGGTGTGTAGTTGATGTGGGAGCTTCTTCACCAGCAGCAACATGGAACCTGCACACAACACAACCAAGAACTTTGTCCCAACTTACGATGAGGTTATCAATCTCACCGGTTGCTGTAAACAAAAGATTGAGCGTATCGAGTGGTAAAAGGTAATAGTATGCAAGAATGTAAATAAACAAGTAAAATAGTAAACGGTAATAGCAATGTAAAGGAATTGGACATGGGTCCACAGTTCACTAGTGGTGTCTCTCCATAAGATAAATAACAACATGCTGGGTAAACAAATTACAGTTGGGCAATTGATAGAATAAAGATAGCGTACATATATCATGAGGATCACTATGAGATTCACTCTGGGCATTACGACAAAATACATAGACCGTAATCCAACTGCATCTATGACTAATAATCCACCCTCCGGATGTCGTCTGAGCAACCATCAGGTATTAAGTTGCGAACAATAGATTATCACCTTAAGCAAAGTGCGTAATGTAAACAAAGCAAACATCCTTGGATACAAGAATGTTGTTTTCTCCCTAGTGGCAACAGCACATCTACAACCTTAGAGGTTTCTGTCACTCCCCTAGATTACTAGAGGAATGGACCTAACTATCGAGCATAAATACTCCCTCTTAGAGTCACTAGCATCTACTCGGCCAAGATATCTACTAGCAAAGGAGAGCATGCAAGATCATAAACAACATAGAGATAATATAAAGATAATAATTCAGCACATCAACTTGACATAGTACCAATACTCATCGGATCCCAATAAACATAACATGTAGAATTACACAAAGCTGATCTTGATCAGGATAGGCAGCTCACAAGATCTAAACATGAAGCATATGGTGGAGAAGATGACCATCTAGCTACTTCTATGGATCCGTAGTCCAAGGTAGACTACTCACACATTATTCCGGAGGCGACCATGGTGCTGGAGAAGGCCTCCGGCAGGGATTCCCCTCTCCGGTAGTGTACCGGGAAGAACTCCTGGATCCTCCCGATCTCGCATCGACGATGACAGCGGTTGCAGTATGTTTCGAGGAAAATTGATCCGGCCTTAGGTTTTTCCCATTGAGGGGAATATATAGGCAGAAGGGCGGCATCAGGAGGTGGACCAGCCGGTCTCACCCCTAGGTGGTGCGGGCCAGGCCTAGGCCGCGCCGCCCTAGGGTGTGGCCAGGCTCTGGCTCCCCTCCGTCTCATCTTCGGACTCCGTGACGCTTCGGGAAAAATAGCAAGTTTGCCTTTTGTTTCGTCCAATTCCGAGAATATTTCCTATGTAGCTTTTCTGAAACACAAAAACAGCAGAAAACAGGGAACTGACACTATGGCATCTTGTTAATAGGTTAGTTCCAGAAAATGCATAAAAACGCCACGAAGTGTAACAAAACACTAAGAAAATGGTGTATAAACAAGCATGGAGCATAAAAAATTATAGATACATTTGAGACGCATCAAGTGTCGTTTGAGCTGTTGGGCAGTTAATTTCGAGTGGAAGCCAAACATTTCAAGGCGCAGACAACACACATTTACGCGCTCGATCTGCCTATATTTCGCAAGGGGAATAAATTATTGTGTCTAAATTTTTGTTTTATAGCTTTAATTTTGCCATATATTGCTTATTGTAAGGATGAACAATTGACAAGCACGGTCAATGAACTAGCTATTTTTGCTACCATATCGGGTTGCTATTAGAAGTATTATATATGTACATTGTTGTTTATGAACTATCCACTCATGCTATATGTAACTAGAAGAGCTTTCTAATTAAAAATATACATGCGCCATTTAACTATATTAGCCCCTTGAAGATGAGGATCTTTTTCTTCACAGACCTTTTAGACTTGATGAGCTGCAAACTTCGATAAAAGTTATATTTGTTGTATCTTAGAGAAGCCGTTATGTAAACTTTGAAAAATGTTGTATTTTTTGTATCTTAAAGAGTATAAATTATTGTAACGTGTGCATGTTAGAAAACAATTTATAAGAATTTGAGTGCATTTGTAGGTACACCAGCCCAAGTACTGTATTAATATGATAATAAACTATTGTATCATGTAAATCAATTGCATTTGTACATACACCATCCGGGATTTTATTAATATGACATTTTTATTTTGGATAAATGTACCCATGACGAGCATAAAAAAATATGGATTGTCACTGCTATGCTAGCAGGACTAATGGACATCAGTAATGTCTGCATCGTTACTCAATATGAAGATTCGAAAATATCCGCCAGCAATGACGTGACTATTGTTATTTTGCATGTCAGAGAAAAGAAGAGAGCACGTCAGTACTAATCAACCACTGACTAGACTATGTTACATTAAATCTGCGTGTCAGTGGCGAACTTAATGACAGACACCTATTAGGTAGGCTGTCAGTGGAAAAGTACGAATGACATATTCATTGAAGAAAGCACGTCACAGCAACACTACACTTTACGGTCGCATGTAACGCACACACGTCACCAATGCATTACATATGACAGGAAGCTCAACTTTCTTCTCGTCAGATTAGCACTATGACTGACGTGCCACCCATTGTTTGCGAGTAACTAGAATATCGCCGCCTAGCGCCGCTCGTCAGATCAAGCAATACCGCCGACAGAACGAATTTTATCTGGACATCACCGCCAAGTACTATACATGATTGGCCGTTAGCAGTACATATTACCAGTAGCTGCAAATCAGCGACAGACGCCTCGATCGTCAGTGTATGAGAAAATACGCCCGTCACTGCTAGGTCTTTTTGGCATACTGCTTCTTTCTTCTCGCCAAACCCTAAGAGAACTTCTGCAATGCATCACCCTTTCCACCTATGCAGCCTCCCTGCCCTCCACCTTCCACCAGCGCATAACTTCACCTAAGTTAGGCCCTCCCCTCCCCTTCATCTTATCGTCCATCCCCCTGTCGCCCACACGCGTACACCTTAAGGACCCATTGGTACCTGTTTTTCCGCAAGAGTTGTTTTACTTCTTGATGAACTTCGTAATTTTTTGCGTCACTTCTCCGAGTGGTGTGTGTTCTACACGGAGCAATCTTGGTGGCTATTTGTTTTCAAAATAATACATGAGAAATTAAACGACTGACCGAATTAGTTATAAACTATGAACTACCAAAAATAAACAACTGAAACTTTGGCTGACATTTTCTTCTTACTTGGAAGTGTAATGTTCTAGACGAATAAGTAAATTGCCTCCATGAACTACAAATACGAAAATTAAAATACTTTGTTATTTTCATTAAGAGGAAAATGAAGTGGTAAACGAAGCAGAAAAGTAGGCCATTAATTTCTGCTTCCGGAAACAAAGCAGAAATTTACGCAATTGATCTCTTGCTTTCTAATTACCAGAGAGAAATTAGCATCACTTTAATTACGTGACAATCAATCAGGTAATGCAGGAATCTTGTGTTTCCATCTCTGCTCCAACATCCTCTACAAAAACTGAGCACGGATCCATCCTGTAGGCAATCGATAGCACGTCGCATCCTCTTCTTGTCTACCAATCTAGTGTGCGTAGCGTAAGCACAGCGCAACCGTCGCAGCACCATGACGCCGACCCGCTACTCGCCGGCCATCGCCGCCTCGTTCCTCGTCGCCATATCCTTCCTGTTCGCCGGCGCCGCCGCCGATGCGGGCGAAGACATTAGCGACTGCAGCATCGCCCAGACGGCGTTCAGCGAATGCACCGGCTACGTCACCGGCGTGGACGACAAGGTCTCTCCACAGTGCTGCAGGGGTCTCGACGACGTGAAGGACTTGGCGCCGACCGAGGAACAGCGCCGGGACCTCTGCGCGTGCATCCTCTCGGAGATGCTCGCCGCCGGCAAGGTTAACTCCGGACGCGCCACCGCCCTCCCCGCAGCGTGCGGCCTCCGCGACGTCGCCTTCGTGCCGACCAGCCCCGACTTTGACTGTTCCAGGTACGTCCACCTATTACAACACGCACCACTCGGTTTAATCTGTTGCTGCTTCAGTTTGTTTTCTCTAGTTTTTAGCATGCGCGGAGAACTAATAGAATTGCTCAATTTCATTGCAGGATTCCTTGAGCTGATTAGCAAACCAGTTTACGGCAAAGATCAGGAATAAGAAGACTTTTAGTTGGCAACTTGGCATAATATTGTTATTTTAAAATTAATTTTCCTGCCAGTGCCTAAAAGTTGGCTCCATGATTTACATTTATTTTTTGGAATGGAAAGTAGTACTCTCTTTGTTACAGAATTCTTAACGTGAATGTAGTATACAATTTATTTAAATTTTAACTACACTTGTATACAAAAAATTATTGACGAAGTAACCGTAAATTTTAGGACAACACTAACAGTCCCTTAGGGGATCAAATCCCCCAATCCCCAGGCCCCACTAGTGGAAAACAGGGCATCAGTCCCGGTTGGTGCCGGGCTTCAGTCCCGATTGCTCAATCGGGACTACCCAACCGGGACTGGAGCCCCATCTTTAGTCCAGGTTGCTGTACGAACCGGGACTAAAGGGTGACCACATGGCAGGGGCCAGGTGCTCGTGAGCGGAGGACCTTTAGTCTCGATTCGTATTACGAACCGGGACTAAAGACCCCACACGTGGCAGCCTTTGATTCCTCTTTATTTTTTTGCATTTCAATTATTATGTTAGGGTTTAGGGTTTATTTGTATTTTGCTCCATTCAATTTTTTGATTCATTTCAAACAAGTTTTCGTCTATACATATTCATACAATATTATAACATAATATACAAGCTGATACATATATAATATATCTTGTCCGCCGAGCATATACATACATGTATATACAACTTATTTACACACATAAGATCATGACTTGTTTAATTACACACATACAACTTATCTAATCGAAACTGACATGAAATTCACCCTTTGGGTTTATGACATGGTCAAGCAGAATTCCGGCTATTTCCTCTTGAATTCCTACTATGCGTTCAGTCGGTGAGAGCCGATTCCGCTTTGCTTCGAACTACAAAGAAGAAGATCAATATGAATATAAATCATCATAACAAAATTGATGGCAATAAATGAATTTTTCAGTATATTGTTCACTTACTGTTTGAAAATCAATTCCTTCAGTGACCTCCGCGTGAAGGTTCTCACAAACGTAGTATGCACATAAATTAGTCTCCGATGGCTGCCTCGCACACTTTACGAGAATAGATTTTAGTCAATGACATATCAAGATTGATATACTTAATAGTATTTGAAACTAGAATTAAAGGGATGTGCGGACTTAGCTCGTACGACTTATCTCGATCGGACAGAAAATCAACTCATTTTTTTCATTCACCTTTTACTGTGCGTATAAACCGTTTTCAAACTCTGCCGAGCAAATAAAATGAATAGATGAGTTATAAATGAACGAAAGAGACCGATATAATGCTGTAATGATTGAAATTACCTCTCCATCATATGAATGATGTTCTGGTATTCATTAAGTTCTTTTTTCAACGAGTCAAAGATTTCAACCCTTCCATAGTCAGGCTCAATCTTTAGCAAAATCTAGTGGTAACTGCGCGCAAGTTTAATTATATAAGTTAATAACTCATCAATTACACTTAACATCGAGTAAGCAAAAGTAAATGTGTATAAGATAGTAACACTCACTTGAAGTTATATGGAAACAGTATTCTAGTTCTGTATTCCTACGTAAGTAAAAGCTCTAGCAAAATATCCTCTGTCTCCTTGGGTTTATCACGTACCATCACTGCGTTAACTCGATTTGGATCAATGAATCCAACTTGGAAGTCGTTCCTTTGCTTATATTGCAAACTCTTCAGTCTGCATAATAAACAGTGTAGTGAGGATAATTACATGCAAAGAACGAGCTAAGCTAGAGACTTATAGAAATAATGAATCACTTACAGAACATAGGCACTGACGAGAGATTTGTCAAGCACGTCTTGATTGAATAGCTGAAAGAATTCATCAAACTCAATATGGACCAAGTCTTGTCCTAAGAAATGGTCCTCTATGATTTTCATAAGGAGAAATTCTCGCTCGCCCTTTGCAGCATGCATGTACCACTCATGCAATCTTCACATTTGTGATGATAGAGTCCTTTCCATCCCAGGTGGGACCAGACTCTTCCCCTTTTCATATTGCCGTGCTACATGCGCCTTTGGGATATCTTCATACATCAATTGAGAAAGAGTCAAACCAGCATCAACAGCAAAGTCGTAGTGACTGGGTTGAGCAACACTCCCACCAGCATCACTAGCAAAGACCTTTAGCGGGAAGATCGATGTTTTTTCCTATGCTCCAAGCTGGGCAACGTCTCTTTTCCCTCTTGCAGTTGCACTTGTCTTCTTAGCTTCTTCTTTCGCATCTACCTGCTTATCCAAACAACGCTTGTAGTCATCTGGCTTATTCAATTCATATTGCGAAGGTTGGGTAAGCATATCAAAGGCCCACTCCTTCTGTTTCATAGTATATACCTGCTTTGGGGTAGGGGTCGGGCGTAGCGCTGCAAGCTTACTTTTCACTTTGGCTTTGTCCTCCGCCTCAATTTCCTCAGCAGTCTTCTCGACAGGAGGCGGCACCGCCTTGGCTTTCTTGGCCCTACGTTTCTTCGGAGAGGCATTACTACGGGACATAGTAGCGGACTTGCCATAACTCTGGGACTTGCAAGTGGGTGGAGGCGGCTGACACTGAGGTGGAGATCGATGTGGACTAGGGCTCTAGTAGTTGTCCCTATCATTGTCGAGGGGTGGTGAATTGCGAGGACTCGGAGGAGGGGTGGTGAATTGCAAGGACTCGAAGGAGGGGGAGGCCGCCTTGGCGCCGAGCCTGGAAACACGATGTGTTTCTTATCCCAAAGAATGACACCACCCAATACTTCTCCAAGTGGTGCCTCCTCTTCAGGTCCAGCGACATCAAGCTTGAGGGACTCATACCCCAGCACAATTGCATCCACCCCGACACAAGCATAGCCAGCTCGAAACTCATGGCCATGACAGGTTTGTCTAGGTCTAGAAGGTAACGCATAGCCGACCGCCACCTTCATCGAGATGTTCTTCATGGATGGATGCATCTTACAGCTTGTCTTCCCGCTGATATCATCCACGGGGTAGCGATCCATCGGTGCCTCATCGACCCTAAGATCTATAGATGCCACGATGCTTCTCCGCTGAGATGGGTCGCCTGATGCATGTTCTAGTTGTTGCTGATGCTGAGTTGCCCATTGTGACTTTAATTCCTCCAGTGCCTTTTGCTGCTGTAAATACATCTCTCTTAGCTCAGCCTGTTGCCTTTCTATGCTCTCTATCCATGTGGCCTCCTCCTGCGCCTTCTGCTTCTTCGCTCTCTCTCGGCTTCTATAAGTCTGGCTGTCTTCGGTGAACCCAGACCTCCACGGAATGGCAGAACCCAGACCTCGTGTTCGTCCTGTGTGTTCTTTGTTCTTGAGGGCCTTTGTCAGCTCGTCGTTCTCTCTGTCCGGCTGGAACGTCCCCTCTTGAACCTCGGCGATTGTCTTGATAAGTTCTCTTAGGGGTTCAGCAATTTGTTTCTTCTTTTCGACTAATTTCCCTATTCTCTCGTCGTAGACAGCCCCATGCCCAAGTGCCCAATTTCTTGACCTTCTAGGCCAATGTTCTATTTCTGATTCGATGCCTTTTTCTCGCAGGGGGGCCTCTTGCATATCCCACTTAGGCTCGGCAATCTTGTAGCCACCTAGACCCATCGTATGGTGATATTTCTTTTTAGCGGCATTGATCTTATTTTTTTACTCCTTAGCTTACCCAGTTCAGATTTCTTGTACTCCACAAATGCGTCCCAGTGATCCCGCAGGTTCTCATTTGGGCCAGTAAATTCTGGAGGTTGTTGATCGATGTTTTCATAGGCGTTCCATAACCTCTTCTTATGGTTATTGAACTGTGCAGCCATCTTCTTGAGAGCCCACTCCCTGACTTTCTCCTTCTATGCCTCTGCGAGTTCCAGGGACTCGGTGGCCGGCAGAGTGAAATGTGGAATGAGGGATTCCCACAGCCAGTCTTTCATGATCTTGGTGACATAATTGACTGCTGCATCCTCTTCTGGCTCTGGCTCTACTAGCTCTCCCTTTGCCGCCTTAGGCTTATACCAATATTGAATGCTGATCGGGACCATATCCCTGACAAGACATCCACATTGAGAAATGAATGCACTTGCAACACTTTTGGGTTCCAACGGTTTGCCTTCATTTGAGATAATCCCAATCGTGTAATGCTGATTGGATGCCAGCCGTTTGGCCGGGCCTCGCTTCTTCCTAGAAGATTCAGAGGTCTAAAAGAAGAAACATTCGTTAATATATATACCACTTAATGCATCGTCATCTACAGATTCATGAATAGAGGCTTCACATATGTATACCTCGCCGGACCGCGTTAAGGCACGTCCAATCCCTTGTGAGCCGTCCTCGCAATTATCATTTGTTTCCGATTCATGCAGCTGCTTCTCCTCCATTCCCTCACCCGACTCATTTAAAAATTCCGAGCCGTCTCCTTCTCCACCAGTACCCTCTCCTATAATATTCAACATCTCGTCCTCACCTTCTCTCCCAGCGCCGAAATCCATATCTTAAATAATACACGAGAAAGATTAATACATTACCTCGAGTAAACAATATACAGCAGATAGATATAGATCAACAACATTACGCGAATGCAGTACAATAATATATATAGATCAATAACATTACGCGGATGCAATACAATAACAAATAATCCACCAGTTACATAACACATCACGAATAATCAACGTCGACCTGGTGCTGAGCCACGAATGGTAACAAACCAAAGATGTGGAACGCTAACGGGACCCTCTCCTATTCTATTTTTTCTAACTCTATTTCTATTCTATTTTTTCTAACTCTATTTCTAATTGCTATTTCTATTCTATTTTTTCTAACTCTATTTCTATTCTATTTTTTCCAACTCTATTTCTATTTGCTATTTCTATTCTATTTTTTCTAACTCTATTTCTATTCTATTTTTTCTAACTCTATTTCTATTCTATTTTTTCTAACTCTATTTCTATTCTATTTTTTTCTAACTCTCTTTCTAACTACTAATTCCTATCAACAATATATAATTTCCTAATAACATTTCCTATGAACAATAATTTCCTAACAACAATAATTGTTCTAACTACTAATTTCCTAACAATTCTATCTAGCAAATAATTTCCTAACAATGCTATCTAGAACATTTCCTAATAAATCTATGGCCGGATTTCTCACCGAGAATGTCGGCGGATGGCGGATGACGGCGCGTGGGAGAGGGATGCGCGGCTCGGTTGGGCGTCAGCGGACGGCGGACGACGGCGTGTCGGAGGGATGCGTGGCCGGGGCGTCAACCACGACGTGTCGGAGGGATGCGCGTCAGCTTGGCGGCGGCTGCTCTCGGGGACGGTTGCTGGGCGGCGCGCAGGTGCTCGGCGCGGTGGCGGAGCGGTGGTGGCGCGACGGGGTGGCACGGCGGTGGCGAGCAACGTCAATCGACCGGGCGATCGCAGCGTTGGGCGCGGGTGCTCGTCGGGGGCGTCGCATCGATCTGCTTTCTTCGATCTGTGAGTGAAGTGAGGAAGAAGAGAGAGCGGCACGGCTTATATACCCCCCTTTAGTCCCGGTTGGTGGTTTCAACCGGGACTAAAGAGGGGTCTTTAGTCCCGGTTGAAGCCACTAACTGGGACTAAAGGGTCTTTAGTCCCGGTTGGTGGCTTCAACAGGGACTAAAGACATTTGGGTGGTTTGCGCCCGATCCCTGGACCTTTAGTCCCGGTTGGTGAAATCAACCGGGACTAAAGGTATAATAAATGCGCGCCAAGCCTTATATTTTTTCAGATTTCATTTGAATATGAATTTTGAATTTCAATTTGAATAACTTCTATATATTTTAGAATCAGACAAAACTTTGAATATGAAAAGTGTTTGAAATTGAATAACTAATTCAAAACTATTTTCTATTTTCAAAATCAATTATTCTAAGTATTCAAATTATTAACTATTTTGCCATTTTCAATTAAAACTATATTGATTAATATTCCTTTTGCATATTTTAGAATTTGATAAAACTATTAATATGAAAAGTGTTTGAAATTGAATAACTAATTCAAAACCATTTTCTATTTTTAAAATCAATTATTCTAACTATTCAAACAATTAACTATTTTGCCATTTTCATTTAAAACTATATTAATTAATATTCTTTTTGCAAAATTTAGAATTTGATATAACTATGAATATGAAAAGTGTTTGAAATTGAATAACTAATTCAAAACCATTTTCTATTTTTAAAATCAATTATTCTAACTGACAAGGGTATAGTTAATAGAACCCGTTAGTTGAGTACCCCTAAGGCCCGTATGGCTAGGCCCAATTGTAATACTAGTCGAATACGAGTCTTTACCGTATATCGATATTGTAATCTGTATCGGACCCTACCCGATCCTCGAGACCTGGCCATCTATATATAGGGGCCAGGAGGGGACGGTGTAGGCCAGATTAAAAGCAAGCCAGGTTGAACACCCAAGTTTACTTTCGACACACACCTATTTCGACTAACTTCACCTTCGAGTTCATCCGACGCCCTATCTCCCCGATCCTAAGTCCTTCATCTAGGACATTTGTCGAGTTAACCCCTCGTCAACTGGCGCCGACCGTGGGGACCTTGGGTGTTGGAATCATGAATTCGATGGCTTTTTCGCTTTTAGCCAACAGCAGTTCAGAGCTCGAGGGAAGTCGAGAGATGGATTTAACCATTGGAAGTTTGAGCATCATCATTGAACCATCGGGTTCATCCCGCCTCTCGGATTCGACGAAACCAGATCCGTCGGCAAACAAGCCCGAAACAGAAGAAACACTGGAATCATCAGAAGGCTCTTCTAGCGAGGCAAACTCGCCGGTCAGTCTCGACAAAACACCAATCATAGAAGGCGACAAAATTGAGAAAAATTTCGACTCAGAAGAAATAGCGTGTCAGACGCGCAGCAACGCAAAGGACTTCGCCATAAGAAGCAGCGGCGTCTCCAAGGTACATCAGTTATGCGTCATTATCACTGAAGCAGAAGAAGAAAACAATAGCAAAGGAAATAAGAATATCGATAGGCAAGTCGACAAAGTAAAAGATCACAACAAAAAGGAAAAGGAGAAACAGATCACAATGTACTACCCGACGTTGGACGATCCCTGCCAGATCAGGCTTTCGACACGTCTCAGGACTCGAAGAAAATCCAGGTCCATCCTACAGATGCAAACAAGACAACATCAATTGCGGTGAACTTGGATCCCGTATAGGAAAGCGCGCTCGTCGAGTTCCTCCGTGAGCGCTAGGAAATCTTTGCCTGGTGTCCATCAGACATGCCAGGGGTTCCCAGGGAACTCGTCGAGCACGCATTGAACGTAGATCCCAAGGCAAAGCCAGTTAAGCAGCCACTACGACGATTCGATGAACCTAAGAGGAAGGCGATAGCATCAGAGTTGCATAGGCTAGAAAGTGCCGGATTCATCAGAGAAATCAAAACTTCGAGTTGGGTGTCGAACCCAGTCATAGTACCCAAGAAGAACACAGACGTACAAAGAGTATGTGTCGACTACACATCTCTCAATAAGCATTGTCCAAAGTATCCCTTCCCTTTACCCCGCATCGATCAAATAATCGATTCAACAGCGGGATGCGCAAGGCTTTCCTTTTTGGACGCATACTCTGGCTACAATCAGATCAAACTGAAGAAAGAAGAGGAAGAAAAAACAGCCTTCATCACACCATATGGGGTGTTTTGCTACCAAGTGATGTCGTTCGGCCTAAAAAATGCAGGAGCAACTTATCAAAGGATGATGCAAAGTTGCCTCGGGAGCCAAATAGGGCGCAACATACAAGTCTACATTGATGATGTAGTCATCACCAGAAGAGAGGAGAAATCTTTAATCAGCGACTTGGTAGAAACCTTCGACAACCTGAGTAGGTACAAGCTTAAGCTTAACCCGACAAAGTGCTCTTTCGGCGTCTCAGCAGGACAACTTTTAGGGTTCCTAGTATCAGCACGAGGAATAGAGGCGAACCCAGAGAAGATTCAAGCAATTTTGACAATGGGGAAACCCACGAAACTACACGACGTACAGAAACTTGCAGGACGCGTCGCGGCACTAAGTCGCTTCGTTGCTCGACTAGGGGAGAAGGCGCTTCCTTTCTATGCACTTATGAAGAAGTCAGACGATAAATTCGAGTGGACAGAAGAAGCAGACGCAGCGTTTGCACAGTTGAAGAAAGTGCTTGCCACGCCACCAGTGCTGGTCGCACCAAAAGAAAAAGAACCACTGCTATTGTACATCGCCGCAACCCATCAGGTGGTGAGTACAGTATTAGTAGTCGAAAGAAGTGAGGAAGGAAAAGCCCATGGCGTTCAGAGGCCAGTATATTTCATCAGTGAAGTGTTGTCTCCAACAAAACAAAGGTACCCGCACTATCAGAAGTTGGCATACAGTGTCTTCACAACCGCACGAAAACTACGACAATACTTTACGGTGCACCCAATTATAGTGGTGAATGAGGCGCCACTGTCGAACATATTGAATAATCCTTCAGCAATAGAACGTGTCTCTTTGTGGGGAATCGAGTTATCTCCCATGGACATCACGTACGAAAAAAGGAAGGCGATTAAGTCGCAAATTTTGCCAGATTTTACGGCAGAGTGGCTGGAGCTGCAGAGCACAGGACCACCAGATTTATCCAGTGTTTGGACAATGTACTTCGATGGTTCTAAAAGAGTCCAAGGCGCAGGCGCATGAGTAGTGTTGATATCACCTCATGGCGACAAATTGAAGTACGTCTTGAGGATGAGCTTTCCACAGGCTTCTAACAATGAAGCAGAGTACGAGGCTTTGTTGCACGGAATGAAGATGGCTAAAGCATGTGGAGCAACTCGCCTAAAAATATTCGGAGATTCCAACCTTGTTGTCCAGCAAGTCATGAACAGATGTGACACAATCAATGACAACATGCTGGCCTACAAAAATTTGTACCATTATCTCGAAGGAACGTTCGATGGATGCGAAGTCTCGCACGTAAGCAGGAACATCAATGAAGAAGCCGACAATTTAGCAAATATCGGGTCATAGTGTTTACCTGTGCCATCTGGAGTATTTTGGGAGGAAATAGTAGAAAGATCAATAAAAAGTGGAAAAAGTTCGACTACTACAGGAGGCTCGGGGGCTACATCAGAGCCAGAGGAGGTCATGATGATAGAAGAAACATGGATGCAGCCATATCTTGCATACATGATAAATAAAAAGTTACCAGAAGATGCAGTGGAGGCCAAGAAGATAACTCGAAGATCGAAAGCGTTTGTCGTGTTACAGGGGAAATTATACAAGAAAAGTATTACTGGCGTTTTGCAGCGTTGTGTAACGCCCCAAGAAGGACAAAAAATACTACAAGACATACATGGTGGAGTATGCGGCCATCATGCTAGCAGCAGAGCAATAGCAGCAGAAGCTTTCCGAGCAGGATTCTATTGGCTAACAACCATCGAGGACGCAAAAGATATAGTTCGAAAGTGTGAAGCATGTCAAAGGTTTGCATCTAGACCGCACGCACCAACAGCGCAACTACAAACAATACCATTATCTTGGCCTTTTGCACAATGGGGCCTCGATATGGTGGGAAAGTTGTACAAATCCTGGCCAGGAGGGCATGTCTACATGCTAGTGGCCGTTGATAAATTCACCAAATGGGTGGAAGCAGCCCCGGTGACAACTCAAGATTCTACAGCAGCAATCAACTTCATCAAGTCCATAGTTTTTCATTTTGGTGTACCATATAGCATCATCACAGACAACAGGACGAATTTCACTTCAAAGGAATTCAAGAGTTACTGCGAAGGATTAGGGATCAAGCTAAAATTCGCATCGGTGGCGTACCCGAAGACAAACGGGCAAGTCGAAAAAGCTAATGGCCTGATATGTAGCGGGATAAAAAAGAGGCTCCTAGCGCCTCTCGAGAAAGCCAAGAGCGCTTGGGTAGAAGAGTTGCCCTCCGTTCTTTGGAGTCTAAGAACTACGCCTAATGCAGCAACTCAAGAAACTCCTTTCTTCTTGGTTCATGGCGCAGAAGCCGTGCTTCCAGTCAAGGTTACACACGAGGCTCCAAGAGTGACAGCATATGATGAGACAACATCAACAGAAGCATTGCAGGATGATGTCGATGCACTAGATGAAGCGAGAAATAAAGCATTAGAAAGGGCTACGCAGTATCAACAGAGTCTACGAAACTACCATAGTAGTCGAGTTCATCCACGATCCTTCGTGGTGGGAGACCTAGTTTTGCGACTCAGGCAAGACAGCCACGGCAAGTTGGAGTCCCCTTGGGTGGGACCTTATATCGTCACTGAAGTAATACCTGGAGGAGCATATCGACTACAAGACAAGAAGACTGGGAAGGATGAGAGCAACCCATGGAATGCAGAGCAGCTACGGTGTTTTTACGCGTAGAATGCATATAGTGGTATTAATAAATTTGAGTTAACCTTCTGAACCTAGAACATGAGGCCACAGGTCAGGTTCTTTGGGTTGAACTCGACAAAATTGTACAATTATTATTTCTTCGCCTTGGGGGCTTCAACCCTCAGGTCGTACGAAAGGAATTTTTTTATCACAACTTGGAAGACCCTTTTCATTGAAAGGTTGTGCAGTCAACCCGATAAATATTCAAATATTGTGGTTCACAAAGGAACCCGATATTCTTGGTTCACAAAGAACCCGATAGATGGAAAGCATACCTCAGAACAATAAATTTGTTTTCATGGTACTAGCAAATACGTCGACATAGAATACAATGATTCATTACAAGGAGATTATCAAACGATATTACATAAAAAGCAAAATCCTAATGGAAGTGGACTTCAGCTTCATATTTCTTCTGGCAGAGGGTGCCGTCGTAGATCTTCACGTCGAACTTTGACGTGCCGATGTGAAAATCAAAGGCCATGAAGAAGCCTTGGTGGATGTCATGGTCTTCTGCGAACTGCGACCAGCCACCCTTAAAGTATTGCTCGCCGTCGCCATCATACCACACCTCCACCTCATATGGGACACCACTGCCAGACTGTTCGCGAAGAACCGCCTCTCGCAGTTCGCGTCCATCCATGAAGTTGGTGAAGCTCAGCGGCAAGCGCTGAATCTCGTGGCACTGCGCCATGGCGATGCAGAGGAAAGAAAAGATCTGGGGAGGCGCAGCAGGAGCAGTGGAAGTAGAAGGAGGAGGAGCGACTGGACCTGAAACAGCGCCAGTGACCTTGGGCTTGTTCTTGCTACCAGGTGGGCGCCCGGGACGACGTTTAGCCGGAGCGGCCGATGATGATCCTGCTGCGGCCAGAGTGTTGGTGTTCTTGTTTTTGCTTCCACGAGGGCGACCTCGGCCTCGGGGCGCCACCGGAAAACCAAGATTCAGACGGGAGCCATCTGCATCAGCCATGAAGACAAAGGAAGAAAAAAAAACCCTAGATGGAGGGAGAAGATGATGCGGCGGAGGAGGAATTGGATTAGGGTTTTTACCCTTGATAGAGGATGCTTTATTTATAAGCACGTATTATCGGGCCCCCGTGCTAAAACAAGGCCCGTCAACATATTTTATAATAGGAGTTAAATTCTGCACACAGCAGACGATAATATCAAAGAGCAAAAAAGAGAAGATTGTGGTCGCATGATATGAAAACCTCGACTTGAACTCGGGGGCTTGCACAGAAGACGGTTAACAGAAGGAAGAAGACATGAACTTTGAGCCTATGCTTGACTACAAGTATCCAAACATAGCCTCGAGGGCTACTCCCATCGGGAGCGCTGAGCGCGCACCCGATAGAGGAAGAAAAAGGGTAAGTATACAAATCTCGACTATGTAGTCGACAAAAGTGAAAAGAGATTACTCCCATCGGGAGCGAGTATTATGGTTGAAGAAACCCGAATATTTTCAGTCAAAATTTGACTGCGACAGGAGATTGTCGAGTTGTGTTATCGCAACACAACTCGAATGCTGTGACTTGTCACGAAGGTAAGACCCCGGGATCCGTCCAGTGTGGCCCGGTATACGCACATGGATGCGCTCTGCTGGTATGTATCCGTGTCTACGACGCGAAGAAAATCCTGGTGGACGCACTGGGTACCCTGAGAACCACTAGGATTCATTCTTTATAAGTCCTAAATGCGGCAGAAGAATGGGTTTGACCGGTATCCCGAATTCAAGTCCAAGGGGATTGAATTTGAAGTAGGTGACAAGTATCTGTTCCGACAGTTAACTGACCTCTTGATCCGTCAGAGTTGTTAGGCTTGTTCATCAAGACCCCTTGCGAACAAATTATTATAAATATAAGTCGAAAGACCAAGTCAAAGATTTGAAGATAAGAAGAAGTCGAAGAATTGATCAAGTTGAAGATTTGAAGATTAGAGATTCAACCCGAATCTACAATTCTGGTAGAATCTCAGGGGCTACTGACAAGGGTATAGTTAATAGAACCCGTTTGTTGAGTACCCCTAAGGCCCGTATGGCTAGGCCCAATTGTAATACTAGTCAAATACGAGTCTTTACCATATATCAATATTGTAATCTGTATCGGACCCTACCCGATCCTTGAGACCTAGCCATCTATATATAGGGGCCAGGAGGGGACGGTGTAGGCCAGATTAAAAGCAAGCCAAGTTGAACACCCAAGTTTACTTTCGACACACACCTATTTCGACTAACTTCACCTTCGAGTTCATCCGACGCCCTATCTCCCCGATCCTAAGTCCTTCATCTAGGACATTTGTCGAGTTAACCCCTCGTCACTAACTATTCAAACAATTAACTATTTTGCCATTTTCAATTAAAACTACATTGATTAATATTCTTTTTGCATATATTAGAATTTGATAAAACTATGAATATGAAAAGTGTTTGAAATTGAATAACTAATTCAAAACCATTTTCTATTTTCAAAATCAATTATTCAAACTATTCAAACTATTAACTATTTTGCCATTTTTAATTAAAATTGTATTAATTAATATTGTTTTTGCATACTTCTGAATCTGACAAAACTTGGAATATAAAAAGTGTTCAAATTTGAATAATTAACTCAAAATCATACATTTACATAAAAGGTTTAATACATTATTACACATCATCAACATCCCCATCTAGTGTTGGGCTTTCCTTCTGCACTGTAACCATGGAGTATCTTCTTTGTTTAAGAGGATGGTTGGGTCAGTGTTCACTCTAAAGGGCAGAATTTCATCAAACTTGTTATAATCTTCTGACATATCTGTCTTGTCCTCCACTCCCATGATGATTCTTTTCCCTGAAAGAACAATGCGGCGCTTTGGCTCATCGTGTGATGTATTCATTTTCTTATCTTTTCTTTTTCTCGGTTTGGTAGACATGTCCTTCATATAGAAAATCTGAGCGACGTCATTGGCTAGGACGAATGGTTCATCTCTGTAACCAAGATTATTGAGATCCACCATTGTCATTCCGTACTGCTGGTCCACCTTTACCCCGCCTCCTGTCAGCTTGACCCATTTGCATCGAAACAAAGGGACCTTAAAAGACGGTCCATAGTCAAGTTCCCATATCTCCTCTACGTAACCATAATATGTCTCTTTTGTCCCATTGTCATTTGCTGCATCAAAGCAGACACCACTGTTTTGGTTGGTGCTCTTTTTATCTTGGGCGATCATGTATAATGTATTCCCATTTATCTCGTAACCCTGGAAAGTCAATATAGTGGAAGATGGTTTCTTGGCCAACATGGACAGCTCATATCCAATAGTGGCGTCATTTATGAGATGTGTTTGCAACCAACTACCAAAGGTCGCCATGTGGAACTTTGTAATCCAGGAGTCAGACTGCCTCGGGTTTTCTAAGCATACAATATTCTTGTGTCGCTCCATATACGGCTCCACCAACGTGGAATTTCATAAAATTGTGTAGTGTGCTTCACTCAAAGAATGTCCGTCCATACAGTATGCTGATTTCATTCCTAGCATGCCTTTTCCACTCAGTCTCCCCTCATGCTGCGATTGAGGAAGACCAATCGGCTTCAAGTCAGGAACAAAGTCAACACAAAACTCAATGACCTCCTCTGTTAGATAGCCCTTGGAGATGCTTCCTTCTGGCCTAGCATGGTTATGCACATATTTCTTTAAGACTCCCATGAACCTCGCAAAGGCGAACATATTGTACATAAATACTAGACTAAGAATGGAAATCTCTTCGACTAGGTGAACTAAGAGATGCGTCATCATATTGAAGAAGGACGGTGGGAACACCAACTCGAAGCTGACAAGACATTGGGCCACATCATTCTGTAACTGTTGTAGATCTTCTGGATTGATTACCTTCTGTGAAATTGCGTTGAGGAATGCACATAGCTTCACAATCGATACTCGAACATTTTCCGGTAGAATCCCCCTCAATGCAACTGGAAGCAATTACGTCATAAGCACGTGGCAGTCATGAGACTTTAGGTTTTGGAATTTTTTCTCTGCCATATTTATTATTCCCTTTATATTCGATGAGAATCCAGATGGGAGCTTGATACTGCTCAGGCATTCAAAAAAGATTTCCTTCTCTTCTTTGGTAAGAGCGTAGCTCGCAGGACCCTTAAAATCCTCTGGATGCATGCCGTCTCTTCTTTTCATACAGTGCTGGTCCTCACGTGCTTCTGGTGTATCTTTTGTCTTCCCATAGAAGCCCAAGAAGCCTAGTAGGTTCATGCAAAGATTCTTCATCACGTGCATCACGTTGATTGCAGAGCGGACCTCTAGGAATTTCCAGTACTCAAGCTCCCAAAATATAGATTTCTTCTTCCACATGGGTGCGTGTACGCTAGCGTCATTCCGAACAGATAGACTGCCAGGACCCTTTCCAAAGATTACTTTTAAATCTTTGACCATATCAAATATATCATCACCAGTATGGCATTTAGGCTTTCCCCGGACTTCTGCCTCGCCGTTGAAATGCTTGCCTTTTTTCTTCAATTGATGTTTGGGCGAAAGAAATCGATGATGCCACAGATACACCACCTTCTTACTTTTATCCAAATATATACTATCGATCTCACTTAAACAGTGCGTGCATGCATTGTATCCCTTGTTTATCTATAATGAAAGGTTACTAAGAGTAGGCCAATTATTGATGGTCACAAACAGCAACGCTCGTAGATCAAATTCCTCTTGTTTGTACTCATCCCACACACGTACACCTTCATTCTGCCATAGTTGTTTAAGTTCTTCAACTAATGTCCTGAGGTACACATCAATGTCATTGTCGGGTTGCTTTGGGACTTGGATAAGCACTGGCATCATAATAAACTTTTGCTTCATGCACAACCAAGGAGGAAGGTTATAGATACATAGAGTCACGGGCTAGGTGCTATGACCACAGCTCTGCTCCCCAAAAGGATTCATGCCATATGTACTTAGACCAAACCTTAAGTTTCATGCGTTTTCCGTAAACTCCGGGAACTCTCTATCGATTTTTCTCCACTGCGACCCATCAGTGGGGTGTCTCAACATCTCGTCACTCTTACAGTCTTCTTTGTGCGACCGCAACAACTTGGCATGCTCTTTATTTCTGAACAAACATTTCAACCGTGGTATTATAGGTGCATACCACATCACCTTGGCAGGAACCCTCTTCCTGGGGCGCTCGCCATCAACATCACCAGGGTCCTCTCGCGTGATCTTATAGCGGAAAGCACTGCACGCTGGGCATGCATTCAAATTCTCATACTCCTCACCGCGGTAGAGGATGCAGTTATTAGGGCATGCATGTATCTTCTGCACCTCTAATCCTAGAGGGCAGACAATCTTCTTTGCTTCGTACGTACTGGCGGGTAATTCATTATCCTTTGGAAGCATCTTCTTCACAATTTTTAGCAACTTTTCAAATCCCTTGTCAGATAAACCAGTCTCTGCCTTCCATTGCAACAATTCCAGCGTGCTTCCTAGCTTTTTATGGCCGTCTTTGCAATTTGGGTACAAATTCTTTTTGTGATCATCTAACATGTGTTCCAACTTCTCCCTCTCCTTTTCACTTTCACAGTCTATCTGTGCATCAACAATGACCTGACCAAGATCATCAGCGGGCACATCTGATGCCCGTTCTTCACCTTCTTCTTCTTCATTATCTTCCATTGCGGTATCGGTGGTTTTAGGGAACTCAGGGTAGTCATCATCATTCTCTTCTTTATCATTGTCTTCCATCATAACCCCTCTCTCCCCACGCTTGGTCCAACAATTATAGCCGGACATGAAACCGAACCAGAATAGGTGGATGTGAAGGGTCTTTGTGGAGGGGTAATCCTTCTCATTTCAACAAACACCGCATGGACAACACATAAAACCATTCCGCTTGTTTGCCTCAGCCACATTGAGAAAAGAATGCACGCCTTTAATGAAATCTCCAGAGCGTCAATCGGCGTACATCCATGCTCGGCTCATCTGCATTATATATGTATATATCAAACGCAAATCAGATATACAATTTCTATTTCTATCTCTAATTTTGTTTGTATGTCCATTTCTATATCTTTAATTTTATTTCTATCACTATTTCTATTTCTATCTCTATTTCTATCACTATTTTTATTTCTATCTCTATTCTATTATCTATATATTTCTATCTCAATTTCTATTTCTATCTCTATTTCTATCACTATTTTAATTTCTATCTCAATTTCTATTTTCTATTTCTATTTCTATTTCTATTTCTAGCTCTATTTCTAACACTATTTTTATTTCTATCTCTATTTCCATTTTCTATTTCTATTTCTATCTCTATTTCTATCGCCTTTTCTATTTTCTATTTCTATCTCTATTTCTATCGCTATTTCTATTTTCTATTTCTATTTCTATCTCTATCTCTATTTCTATTTATATCTCTATTTATATCGCTATTTTATCTTAATTTCTATCTCTATGTCTATTTTTATTTTTATTTTTAATTCTATCTCTATCTCTATCTCTATCTCTGTATCTTTATTTTTATTTTCTATTTTATATTTCTATCTATATCTCTATATCTACCTCTATTTCTACCTCTATCTTCATCTACTTCTACACATAATCAAATAAACATCTAAATAATTGCTCCCATTATAAATTTACAAATCTCTTTGCTTCTAGAGCATTAAATGAGCTAAATTACCAATGAAAGACAAAAGCTCAAAGTTCCTCACCTTTTAGTCCACTTAGATTGAAGTGGGGACACCAAATTGTGACAAAAAATGGTGGTCAAAGAGGATGAACTTGAGCTAGCTTGTTGCATGAAGAACACTTGGAGAGTGGAGAGGGGGAATGGCTGGCTCGGGGAGGAAGGAGATTTTTATATAGGAAATTCATTAGTCCCGGTTGGTAGACTAAAGGCTGGGTCTTTAGTCTCGGTTGGTATTACCAACCGGGACTAATGAGCCTGGCAACGGCCGGATTCGACTCCAGAGACTTTAGTCCTGGTTTGTATTACGAACAAGGACTAAAGGTTCAAAACGAACTGGGACTAATGGGTTCTGGGGTCCTGCGGCCGAAAAAGCGGTGGGGCCCAGGGCATCAGTCCTGGTTCATAGAGCAACCGGGACTAATGCCCCAGAATATTAGCCCTGTTTTATACTAGTGTCCCCAGCCGTCCAATCGACGGATCTAGGCCGTCTGATCACCTCCTTCCCCCTGACCTCCTTCCTGCATTTGCTTCCATGAAGCAAAAGCTTCTATGTTTGCAGAAATGATGAAAAAATAGAGGAAAGCAGTAACTGAGAAAAAGCTCTCGGTAGATATGACATGCAAATATCGATGCGGACATATGGGTCCTGACACTAGCAGCGGTCGACATCACAGCCGTTGGTTTCAGCTTTGAGATCTCCAAGTTATATAGCGATTATAGATGAACAATGTCCGCTTTTCATCCTCCAATTTTGCTTCAAGTTCACTTTTAATCCCAAAATTTCCTTTTAGTTTAAAAATGTACCTTAAACTTCCTAAATTGATCATATCAGGGTTTCCTGATTTTTTGTGCATCTCGTCACTTGGTTATTAATAACCACATATTTCTAACAAACCTGGTTACTATGAATGGTTGAACCGAACATTTAGTGAAAAAAAGGAAACCACCACTACTAGGAAAACCATCATAGGGGTTAGTACGTTGGTGGCAGACTGTTTTGGCACCGCGCTACTATTACGAGCAGCAACATGGAGAAACATGCCACACTATCATTATTAACCGGTCCGTGGCATGACAACATGACCCACCGCGCCACCACAATATGGGCCCAAACTTGCAGGACAACTATGACATGGCACTATCACTCCACGCCACCAACACGGCTTTAATTGCAGGGTGGAAATAAAAATCGAAACTCGTGAGCTTAATGAGCACTCAAAAACTCGGCTCAAACTTGGACACTAATGAGTCAAGCCAAGCTGGTAGTTTTAGCTCATTAAGAAAACGAGTTTAATGAGTCGAGTTACAAGTACTCGCTAAACTCATTTAGTTCATAACATGATCACTTGTACTACAAAAAAACTTTGTGATATCATTTTTATTGTGGGTTATTCATAGAGTCACTTTTAATGTAAGGTATGGTGGACTTCTAAGAAATTTTTTAATTTTTAAGTTTAAGTTATATTATGGACTATTGTCTGTTGTCATATACATGCTTTGGTGCTATTGTTTTCATGTTTCATATCGAGCTTAATCAGTTTATTGAGCCAACTGAGTTTTAATTGAGTCGAGCCGAGTTGGGATTTGGAGCTCGTTTAGTTAATGAGTTGAGTCGAGCTGGCTCGTTAGTTAACGAGTATTTACGTGTTGAGAAGAGTTGAGTCGAGCTGGCTCGATATCCACCCCTATTTTGCAGCGCGTGGACCACTCCGCGCCACCAGCAAGCAGTAAAGTGTGGCGTGCCAGCTGTACCACGCCACCGCCACGTGGTACTAGGTGGTGTGTGATGGGCACCGCGCCACCAACACGTGGCTCTAGGTGTCATGCAATGGGCACCACGCCACCATTTGTCCTGTGTTGCCACGTCACGCCCTACCAATGCACGTTCATGCCATGCGTAAAGCTGCGGCGGGCTCGCCTAGTCAGCGATACACGCTGGTCAGGTGGTCAGCATTGTTTAATACGCCACGTTGGGCTGGAGCGAACGACGGTCTCTATTCCCAACTCATTGTCCCGTCGTTTCCTTCTCCCACATAGCGTCGCAGCTTCCCACACAGCGCTGTAGTAAATGAAGCTCCTTCGCTGTGCATATAAACTCCCACTCCGCCAAGGTCAGCACATCCGCAAGATCTTCTACGCTGCACTGCCTAGTTTGTCGAGTTCATTGAGCCCGCCGAGCACAATGGCGCACAACAACAAAGCTGGCGGCAGCCACGGTGGAGCACAGGGCTGGAGCTGGCCGTGCACCCTCAACAAGTGGTCGGCATACGAGCTGACTAGATCTGGCTTCATGGTGTCGCTGGATTGCCCTCTTCCCGGCGGCTGGAACATCAGCGCCGACAGTTACGCTGTCCCGCCTCTACCGCACGGGAAGGAGCTAGCCTAGCTCATCGAGGTGTGCACCGAGCCTTGCCAAAGGAAGACCACGCAGACCTTGGTTACGTGCCGAGGTCTGACTTGTGGCGGCTCATGCTCGTTGACAAGCGCAAGGTGCACGTCAAGGCATTTGATGGGCCGGTGCACCCGTCGTAGTACAACAAGATCGGCCACCACGCCTAGGAGGACGGCCGCGACTATGACGACGTCATGGCGCGCTGGAGGGCGAGCCTACTGATACATCTCAAACGTATCTATAATTTTTGATGCTCCATGCTTGTTTTACACCAATTGCTTTCTATTTTGTTTACACTTCATGGTATTTTTATGCATTTTCTGGAACTAACCTATTAACGAGATGCCACAGTGCCAGTTCATGTTTTCTACTGTTTTTGTGTTTCAGAAATGTTATACAGGAAATATTCTTGGAATTGGACGAAACAAAGCCTGAAGTTCCTATTTTTCCCGACACAACACGGAGTCCAAAGGGGAGACGGAGGGAGGCCAGCAGGCAGGCACACCATAGGATGGCGCGCCCCCTCTGGCAGTGCCACTAGGTGGTGTGGCCGCCTGGTCCACCCCCTGACATCGCCCTTCTGCCTATATAATCCCTCCGATGCGAAAACCCTAAATCAATCGGCGTTTTCCCAGCTAAAGTTCCGCAGTGCCGTTGCTGTCACAGACAAAGTTTGGGGGACAAAAGTCTCTATTCCGGCACCCTGCCGGGATGGGGAATTGCCCCTGGAGCCATCTCCATCGAATCCACTGCCATCTTCATCGCCATTGCTGTCTCCCACGATGAGGAGGGAGTAGTTCTCTCCTAGGGCCGAGGGATCTACCGGTAGCTATGTGGTTCATCTCTCTCTCCCATGGTGTGATCTATATGTGATCATGAGCTTTGTATCTAGTTGAATTGGTAGATGTTGTTCTTCATCTATTATTCTACTCAAGTGATTTATTATTATAATCTCCGGAGACACCTTGTACCATGATATGAAGGTGACAGTGTGCGCATTATATGTGTCTCTTTGGCTAATGTCTCTATGAATTGTTGGTGTTTGTTGGAACCGTCTAGTGCACTCAAGGTGACAGTGTGGGGTAATCTAGATTGGGGAATATGAACTTTGAGGAGTGCTTCGTAGCCCTACACATGATTAGTGTTTGTTATCCATCAGAGAATAGTTTAGAATAGCATAGTGAAGATAGATATTTATGTGTTCAATTATGTTATCTTTGTTGAGAGTGTCCATGAGTGAAAGTATAATCCCTAGGCCTTGTTTTTAAGCATTCAAACACCATTTACATTCAGTTCTGTTACATGTTTGCTCGCAGCAATATATATTTCAGATTGCATTTACTACTTATAATCATCCATATTACTTGTATTCCACTATCTCTTCACCGAACTAGTGCACCTATAGATCTCACAAGTGTATTGGGTGTGTTGGGGACACAAGAGACTTCTTGTATCTTAATTGCAGGGTTGCTTGAGAGGGATACCTTTGACCTCTTCCTCCCTGAGTTCGATAAACCTTGGGTGATCCACTTAAGGGAAACTTGCTGCTATTCTACAAACCTCTGCACTTGGAGGCCCAACACTGTCTACAAGAACAGATGCGTGCGTAGACATCAAGCTCTTTTCTGGCGCCATTACCGGGGAGGTAAGGTAAAAGGTACTCACATCCTCTGGCTACTGAGCTATCTTATAGTACTGTTGTTGGTGTGTGAGTGCTCGAAGTTATTTCCTTTAGATTCTGCAATTATATCTTTTTGTTTCTTGTTTTTTTTCACTAGTTAGTGATACGTCTCAAATATATCTATAATTTTTGATGCTCCATGCTTGTTTATGCACCATTTGCTTTGTGTTTTGTTACACTTCGTGGCATTTTTATGCATTTTCTGGAACTAACCAATTAGCAAGATGCCACAGTGCTAGTTCCCTGTTTTATTTTGTTTTTGTGTATCAGAAAAGTTACACAGGAAATATTCTCGGAATTGGACGAAACAAAAGCCGAAGTTCCTATTTTCCCGACACGAGACAGAGTCCAAAGTAGAGACAGAGGGGGGCCAGAGGGCGGCCACGCCATGCCATGGCATGGTCCACCCCCAGGCCGCATCGGGCTATGGTGTGGGCCCCTAGTACACCTCCTAACATCGCCCTTCCGCCTATATATTCTCCTCGACGAGAAAACCCTAAGCTCCGGATCAATTTTCCAGGAATCATACTACAAGCCACCACCGTCGTTGATGCGAGATCAGGAGGGTTCAGAAGCTCTTCCCGGCACCCTGCCAGAGATGGGAATTACCACCAGAGGCCTTATTTATCACCAAACCTGCCTCCTGACTGATGTGTGAGTAGTCTACCTTGGACTACAGGTCCATAGCAGTAGCTAGATGGATGTCTTCTCCTCCATGTGCTTCATGTTTAGATCTTGTGAGCTGCCTATCATGATCAAGATCATCCTTATGTAATTCTACATGTTGTGTTTGTTGGGATCCGATGAATATTGAGTACTATGTCAAGTTGATTAGTGATTTATCATCTCTATGTTGTTGATGATCTTGCATGCTCTCTGTTGCTAGTAGATATCTTGGCCGAGTAGATGCTAGTGACTCCAAGATGGGGTATTTGTGCTCGATAGTTGGTTCATGCCTCTGGTAATCTAGGGGAGTGACAACAACCTCTAAGATTGTAGATGTGATGTTGCTACTAGGGAGAAAACAACAATATTGTGTTCAAGGATATTTGTATTGTTTACATTATACACTTTGCTTAAGGCGATAATCTATTGCTTGCAACTTAATACCCAACGGTTGTTTGGATGATATTTGGCGGGTGGATTATTAGTCATAGATGCAGTTGGATTATGGTCTATGTATTATGTTGTAATGCCCATGCATTTGTTTGCATTCTTTATTCTGTCAATTGCCTAACTGAAATTTGTTTACTTAGCATGTTATTTATCTTTATGGAGAGACACCTCTAGTGAATTGTGGACCCCGGTCCATTCTTTTAAATTCATATTATCGTTTACTTTTACACGCATTATTTACTTTCTGACAAACAACTATCTTTCACCACACGATACGTTTCATCCTTTGTTTACAACAAACTGGTGAGATTGACAACCTCACTGTAAGTTGGGGCAAAGTACTTTGGTTGTGTTGTGTGTAGGTTCCGCATTGCTGCTGGTACAAAGCTATGCCCAAGATAAGGCGCCATATATAAATTGTCTGGAGCCGTCGCTAAGCCAGCTAGCATCAACCTTCGGAAGTTGGTTCTTTCTCCTACTGGTTCGATAAACCTTGGTTTCATACTGAGGGAAGACTTGCTGCTGTGCTCATCATACCTTCCTCTTGGGGTTCCCAACTGGGTGCCTACCATGCACTATCAAGTATTTTTTCTGGCGCTGTTCCCAGGGAGAAATAGGATTTCTGCAAGGGGAGTCTCTCACTTACAATCTTTTTACTTTGTTATTGTTTTTCTTATTTTTTGTACTTTATTTTTGTTTGCATCGTTTTATCAAAAATACAAAAAAATTAGTTCCTATTTCAAGTTGCTTTTATGTCTAGTTTAGCTCCTATTACTATGTCGCCTGAGGAAATGATCTTCACTTTCAAACAAAAGAGTGAAGAGAGTTTTAAAGAAGCTTGGTCTAGAATTTATGATTCCCATGGTAAAACTGAACCAAAAATGACTTTGAGCTTGCTTCTTAGTAGCTTTTACTTTGGTCTTGCTCTTCATTATAGATATGCTTTGGATGCTACAGCAGGAGGAGATTTCCTTCATTGCGATGGAGATCAAGCTTTCAATGTTATAAAAAAGTTGATTGCAGTTTATAGCTTAAATACTCTTAAGACTCATTTTTTATTTTGATTCTTCTCTTGTGATCATTTTTTGATTTTGATTCTTAAGACTCATTTTTGATTTCCTTCATTGCGATGGAGATCTCCTTCATTGTGATTTTGATTCTTCTCTTGTGATCATTTTTGCTAGATTAAATACTCTTAAGACTCATACTGCTTGTTTAAAAGAATGTTATGGTATGTTGCGCGAGCATCATGATTATGTGCCAATAAATTCCGAACCCTCAAATTGGTTCCCTACGGTAAAAATCACTATCAATGGTGAAACTTTTCATGCTCATTGTAATATTATGTCTGAATTTTGCCTTATGCCTAAGGATGTCTATCAATCTTTGAATCTTTGGGAACTTTCTGAGGGTGGAGAAGAAGTATCTCTTACCAATAATTCCACTATATTTCCCATTGGAATAGCTGAAGGAGTGTTTACAAAAATCCTAGGGAGAATGGTGTCTACTTATTATCTTGTTATTGAATGTGTAGGAAAGGGACTGTCGTGGGGATGACTATCCAGGTAGGCCAAGGGCAGAGCCATCTGCCAGCTGACATCCCAGGAATCTCCACGACGTTAGGCCAGAAAGGCCGGCTTCGACCAAAGGTCCGGCTGTGCCAGCAGCCTGCTGACGACTCCACTGTTCGAAGCCCAAGCCGGCGAACACGATGAAACTCCTCCAACGGCTGCTTTACCAAAAGCGGCACGGCCCCAAAAAGATCGACAGAGGTGGGAGACAAGCGTGACGCTAGCCATGCTCGGCCTCCACCAAACAACGGTCAGGAGCCTCCTCCATGAAAGGATCCGAGGTAGAGCGAAGGGCATATGCCTCGGAGATGCCGGTCCAAGGGGAAAGGCACTTTATAAAGCTGCCAGCGTTAGATAGAGAGTTAGAAGATGGTGGGCCCATGTCAAGACCGCGGCCACGGGGGAGCCAAGCAGCCGGACACCTAACCTGTAACCAGGCTCCCGCCTATATAAGGGGGCCTAGACCCTTATACTAGGGAGATCAGATCCTTCTTCTTCTACCTCTAGACCGAACAGCTCGAGGAGCCTTGTAGCCACCATGTGCTGAGAATAAGAAACAAGGCAGGAAGTAGGGGTGTTACCTCTGGAGTGGAGGGCCCTGAACTTGGGTAATCGCTGGTGTCCTAGTAACATAATCTCGAGCCGGACCCGTCGTTGCACACCGTCGAGCCCCTCCATTAAGCCATCCCCATGGCTACTATCACTAAAATACCACGACAGTTGGTGCCCACCATGGGGCAACGCGCGGCAGCGACCGGAGTAAAGTTCCATTTGGGATCTCCATCGACTCTCGGGGAGAAGGTCGCCTCCGGCCTTGTCTGGAGGTTTAGCACCTTCGACTGCATCAGCGACAGCCTTGCCTACTTCAAGGACGGCATCAGCGACAGCGGCTCCTTCCTCGACGTCGGCGGCCACCGCTTCTACGTCGCCAAGCCCTTCCCGGAGGAGGTAACCACTGTGCTTGACCCCCTCTGTGACGCAGGCTCGAGTTGCAGCGAAAGCAGCGACTTTGACACCATGGTTGAAGTGATGGTCTTGGGGGACGATGAGGATAGCGACTCACCGCGCCCCACGCGCCCACCGCTTGAACGCCTTCCTCTGCAGGAGCAGAACGCTCCACTCCCAGAGAAGGACACCTCGGATGTCGCCATCATGGACCTGCGCGCACCGGTCGATCATGTCATCGACCCCGTCCAGGTCGCCAAAGCCTAGGAGTGGACGCGCCTCATCGTCCTCAGCAAGGTGCCCGAGGATGAGGACGCCCAACGCTGCATGAGCACCACGCTCCGTGAGTTCTACGACGTGCATGGAGTCACGTCGACTGAGGTAGCCCATGGTCCGCGGTGCGGCCATGGACCCTCTGCTGCGAGTTCAAGCCAGGTCCGGCGGCCTCCTTCATCAGGCCAAGGTCTGGAAGGGCGCAGCCACGATGGTCGTGCTCCGAGCTATGATGGTTGAGGCCCCATCTAGCGGGTAGGAGGAGGCGGATGGGCATGCCCAGATCTGCCCCCGACAGCTGAGCAGGGATCTCAGGCTCGCCTGCCGGCTCTGCACATCGATCTGTGGCTCAACCACATGAAGACGCTTCCCAAGGGATCTGCCAGCTCAAAGCGAGTGGCGGCAGACCAAGGAGGCCCGTGTGCTGCCGGCAGCAGTCAGGGGTGCAAGGAGGGCAAGTACACCCTCGATGCAGTGCTTGACCAGCCATGCAAATTCCACAGCACCCCCCAGCAGGGAAGTGACCCACTCCATGTGTTAGTGCCATTTCATGAGAGAGCTGGAGCAGCGCGCTTAGCAGCTCCCTGGAGCCTCACAAGCACAGCCGGCTAGAGGTCAGGAGGACCACCAGCATGAGCCAGCTGCCGAGAAGTGGGACCAAGGTGACGACGACTTCCCGGCGGACGTTGAGCAGTACCATGTCTTCACCACCCCAGGGAAAGACAAAAGGAATGACCTTTGGTATGAGGCGGAAGTGAACGCCGTCATGCCAGCGGAGCCCCAGTTCATGCACTAGTCCGAGACGGCCATCACTTGGGGGCATGAAGACCACCCGCGACTAATGCCCAGCCCTGGAGAATACACTTTGGTTCTGGATCCCATCATGTGCTCTGATCCACACACATGCCGATTCTCTCGCATGCTCATCAATGGTGACAGCAGCATCAACCTTCTGTACCGAAGCTCAATGGAGAAGATGGGCATCCCGCTTGCGTAGCTGAAGCCGAGCCAGCTCACCTTCCATGGCATCGTGCCAGGGCATTTGTGCGCCCCTATGGGTAGGGTGCAGCTGGAGGTTCTCTTCGGGGAGAAAGGCAACAGTAGCCGTGAGCCAATCTGGTTCGAGGTGGTGGACATCAGCAGTCCCTACCATGCCCTGCTTGGACGACCGACCCTAGCCAAGTTCATGGCGGTGCCTCATTACGCGTACCTCAAGACGAAGCTCCCGGGACCCAGAGGCATGATCATAGTCTTGGGATGCTTCAAGAAGTCGCTAGAGTGCGCAAAGGCCAACACACAGCTAGCGGAAGCTTTGGTCATTACTGAGGAGAAGCGGCAACTCCTCCACCGCATGGAACTGACCCAGCAGGACGTGCCGGCTTGCCAGTCACCAGTGGAGCAGTTCAAGCTGGCCAATGACACCAAGAAGATCCGGTTGGACGAGAGTGATCCATCCAAGTTCGTCATCATCGGCACCGGCCTCTCTGCTAAGTAGGAAAGCAAGCTCACCAGCTTCCTCCGTGAGAATCGGGACATCTTCGCGTGGTCTCCAAAAGACATGCCAGGTGTGCCGAGGGAGCTGGCTGAGCACTCACTCCAGGTCCGGCCAGATGCCAAGCCGGTCAAGCAGCCACTGCGGCGCTTTGCAGAAGAGAAAACAAAGGCCATTGGTGAGGAGATCGCCTAGCTCCTTGTAGCTGGCTTCATCATGGAAGTGTTTTACCCTGACTGGTTGGCGAACCCAGTCTTGGTCCTGAAGAAGAACAACACTTGGCGCATGTGTATCGACTACACCAGTCTCAACATGGCTTGCCCCAAGGACCCCTTCGCGCTACCGTGCATCGACCAGGTGATCAACTGCACAGCCGGTTGCGACCTGCTGTCTTTCCTGGATGCCTACTCAGGCTACCACCAGATCCTGCTGTCCCAGCCGGATCAGATGAAGAACTCCTTCATCACCTCATATGGAGCCTACTGCTATGTCACCATGCCCTTCGGCTTGAAGAACGTTGGAGCAACTTACCAGCGAACCATCCAGCTGTGTCTGCAAGAGCAGATAGGGTAGAACATGCATGCTTATGTGGATGATGTGGTGGTGAAGACCAACGAAGCGGCACGCTCCTCGACAACCTCAAGGAGACCTTCGCCAACCTGCGACGCTATCGCATGAAGCTCAATCCTGAGAAATGCACCTTCGGCGTGCCGACTGGACAGCTCCTAGGTTACATCGTTTTCCAGCAAGGGATCGAGGCTAACCCCTCGAAGATAAAAGCCATCGAGGCCCTAGAGCCGCCCACCAACCTCAGAGATGTGCAGAAGTTTGCCGGCTGTTTAGCCTCGCTCAGCCGATTCGTCAGCCGGCTCGGAGAAAAGGCGATGCCACTATATCAGCTGATGAAGAAGACGGACCACTTCGTTTGGTCCTAGTGCGCTGACGAGGCCTTCAAGGATCTCAAGTGGGCCTTGTCCACAATGCCAATCCTAGCAGCGCCAGATCTGCGAGAACCAATGCTGCTATACATTGTAGCCACCTCACGAGTCGTCAGCGTGGTGATCGTGGTGGAACGTGCCGAGGAAGGCAAGGAGCTGCCAGTCCAGTGCCCGGTGTACTACCTAAGTGAAGTTCTCACTCTCTCTAAGTAGAACTACCCGCACTACCTGAAGGTCGCGTACGACGTGTACATGGTGGCCAGGAAGCTGGAGCACTACTTCGAGGAGCATCCCATCATAGTGGTGAGCACCACCCCGCTCTCAGAGATCATAGGATGCAAGGATGCAACCGGCAGAGTGGCCAAATGGGCAATTGAGCTGGCTGCTCACACCATTCAGTAAAAGCCCAAGACAACGATTAAATCCCAGATCATAGCAGATTTATTTGCTTACTGGGGAGAGCACCAGTACCTACCACTGGCTCCAGACTCCACGTACTAGCGCATGAACTTCGATGGCTCCAAGATTCTCGGGGGCTTGGGAGCCGGCGTCATCTTCACCTCTCCAAAGGGAGACAAGTTGTTGTACATGCTACAGATTCATTTCCGTGCATCGAACAACGTTGCTGAGTACGAGGCCCTGGTGCACGGGCTCAAGCTGGCCAAGGAGATTGGAATCCGGAGGATTCTCTGCTTCGGAGACTCCGACCTTGTGGTGCACCAGGTCTTGGGAGAATGGGACACTAAGGATGCCAACATGTCCTCCTATTGCTTCTATGTCCAGCAGCTCTGCGGATTCTTCGAAGGCTGCGAGTTCCATCACGTCCCTAGAGCAAACAACGATGAGGCGGATCGGCTATCCAAGATCGGCTCCACCAAGCAGGAGATTCCAGCTGGAGTGTCATTGGAGGTAATCTGCAAGCCATCTATCAAGCCATCGCCAGAATCCGGCTCCATCCTTGTGCCGGAGGACCTCGCTCCGGTCCAGACACCATTGCCAGACCCGGGGGCTACCGCCTCGGAGATAAAGGAGGCAGCCGGCCAGCCCAGCGCAGCCGGCTCGACGAAGGACTCGGGGGCTGCCGTCTCCAAGCCGGCCCTCGCAACCGGCCAGCCAGACGAAGCCGGCACATCGACAGAGGACCTAGGGGCTGCTGATCCCCTGGTCGCCAGTGTCTTCCTCATACGGGAGATACCATCCTGGGCGGAGCCATTCTCCAATTACCTCATCACTGGGGACTTGCAGTAAGACGAAGCAGAAGCCAGGCGACTCCAACGCCGCGCGTAGGCATACACCATCATCAACAGCGAGCTGTACAAGCGCAGCGTGTCTGGAATCTTCTAGAAATGTGTCGAGATGGAAGAAGGGAAAGAGCTGCTGAAGGAGATACACCAAGGGGAGTGCAGACACCACGCGTCTTCCAGAGCCTTGGTGGCCAAAGCTTTCCGCCACGGTTTCTACTGGCCAACGGCCCTATGAGACGCAGATCAGCTGGTGAAGCACTACAACGGCTGCCAGCGCTTCTCCAAGCACCGACACACTCCAGCAGCGGCCCTCTAGACCATCCCACTCACTTGGCCGTTCGCTATCTGGGGCTTCGATATGGTGGGACCATTCAGAACAGCGCCCGGGGGCTTGACGCATCTGCTGGTAGCACTGGACAAGTTCACCAAGTGGATCGAGGCCAAGCCAATCAAAAAACTCGACGGCTCATCCACCATCAAGTTCTTCAACGAGATCATCACAAGATATGGAGTCCCATACAGTATCATCACTGACAACGGGACAAACTTCACAAAGGGAGTCTTCGTAGAGTACTATGGCCAAAAGGTCATCCGGCTAGACCTAGCATCAGTGGCGCATCCTCAATCCAATGGGCAAGTGGAGAAGGCAAATGGCTTGATCCTAGCCGACATCAAGCCAAGACTGGTCGAGCCCCTTGAGCGCTCAGCCGGCTGCTGGGTCGAAGAGTTACCGTTGGTGCTCTGGAGCCTGCACACCACTCCTAACCGTTTGGTCGGCTTCACTCCATTCTTGGTCTATGGAGCAGAGGCTGTGCTGCCCACCGACATTGAATTCGATGCACCTAGAGTGGTCTAGTACACGGAGAAGCAAGCGAAAGAAGCTCATGAAGATGGCGTCGACCTCTTCGAGGAGGCACAAGTGCAGGCCTTGGCTAGATCAGCGCTCTACCAGCAGTAGCTGCGACGATATGACAGCCGGAAGATCCGTCCTCTTGCGTTCTGCGAAGGAGATCTCGTACTCCGGCTGGTCCAAAACACCAAAGGCATGCACAAGCTGTCCTCTCCTTGGGAGGGACCGTTCATTGTTAGCCGGGTGCTAGGCAATGGGGCATATTACCTCATCGACGCGCAAGAGCCCAGAAAGAAGAAGGCAGATAACTCTGACAAAAAGACAGAGCATCCCTGGAATGTCAGTCTCCTAAGACCTTTCTTCTGTTAAGGCAAAAGCTTGTACCCCGAAAACTTGTCAATGAATAAAGGACGACGGAACGACTAGTTATAGCCGGCTCCGAGAAAAACACTTCGTGTATTTTTTGCTTCCTGTGTTATTCACTTGACCGGCAGTCGGCTCCAAGCACCGAGCTACAGCCGGCTGCGCTAAAATGATAGAACCTCTGTCAGATGGATGAGTACCACATATGGAACAGGTCTCAAGCCCAACCTCCATCTCCCGGCTCCGCAAAGCCGGCCGGAAAGGAGCCGACAGACCACATATGAAGGAAAGCCGCAGGGGAGAACCGTAAATGATAAAAGAATCACTCGACCAAGCACTAAAGGTAATGATCATTGACCGCATGCCGGCTGGCTCAAGCTGGGTGCCCAACAAACTGAAGTACTACTTCTCACCCTGTGGCATGCTCCCACCCTAGGCCGGCATTCAGCTGCCGGCCCAAGGGAGACCAACCGGCACTAGGCTGTCGGTTGGGGGTAGAAGGGACGAAGGGTGGGGAGATTAAGGAAAAGGTTGAGGGAACCAGGCTAGAGCAGGCCAGCAAGTGGTCGATGGTCACAATTTTCAACGCTTAGGCTGGGTAGCCACGTCAAAGAGGTTCAAAGCTAGAGCTACCTCGCATGGCATTGGCATCATATGCGAACGAATCAGTTTAAAGCCAGCTGTCATTCCAGCTACCCCAAAACTCGGGGGCTAGGGGGAAAGGGAATTGGTCCCTAAAAAATGGGCCGACTCCAATCCTTCGCCGGCTGTCCGATCAGTTGGTGCTGCATCTTGACTAGCAAAAAGGCTCAAAATCAAAATCTGCAAAGGTGTTTGTGAGGGAAATGGCTAAGATTAGCGGTCTAGAGGTTCGCCCCAGCTGCAGCAAGGTCCATGCAAAGGTTCGTGAGGGAGAAGCATGCTAGCTCCGATCTTGACTAGCAAAAAGGCTCAAAATCAAAATCTGCAAAGGAGTTTATGAGGGAAATGGCTAAGATTAGCGGTCTGGAGGTTTGCCCCAGCCGCAGCAAGGCCCCAGTCGAGCCAGCACAGGATGTAACTTGTACTCATGTCCCCTCAAGCCGATGCTTGCCTGTTCCTTCTGAAGCAGGCTAGCAGAGTCATTTTCCCTTTGCGTTGAAGCCGGACGAGCTCACCAGGAATGTCTCAAAGGGTCAACGGCTATCCTAGCCCTTACCTACAGACATACCCAGCGATAGCCCTAGCACAAGAAGAGTCTTAACTATGAAGTCATCACCATTCTCAGGATGGAAGCAAACGACATTCAAACAAGAATGAAGCAAGATAAGCATTCACAAGAATACAACAAATGGGATTTGCAGGAAACTAAAAGTTCTTGATAATAAGAGGACGATTACATAAGGAAGGCCACGCTAAGGGCCGGTGCAGCAAAAGATGCTCCCCCACCCCAGGCTCCAAGAGTCTTCCTCTAATGAGGTCGCCGCTGAGGAAGGAGCCTTGGGGGTGCTCGCCGTTCATGGCCAAGCAGAGTAGGCACGGGCGTAGCCGGAGGCATCGACAACGCAGACGCAGAGGAAGGGCGACTCAGCGTGGCGGTTGAAGATGATGGACCAGCCCATCTTCATGTCGTAGTCCTCGATGAACTTCGGCCAGCCATCGCGGAGGTAGCTCTTCCCCATGGCGTTGTGGTAGACCTCGATGGGGTACAGTGGATGGCCACCGCTGCCCTCCTCCACCATGGCATGCGTCAGCGGATTCCCCCCATCATGTCGACGAAGCAGAAGGGGAGCGGCAGACGGACCTCGCACCCGGCCCGAAGAGGAGCCAGGAAGGTGGTGAACCCGTGCTCCGAGGTGTAGGAGAGCCGCTGCTGTGCCGGCAGGTGCTGGGGCTTGTGCACTGCACCAGCGGCGGCACTAGCCGAGCCACCGGTGGTCGCAGCGGCGAGACCAGGGGGTGCCACCCCAATAGAGACCGTGGCGGCGATGAGGGCGGCAGCCGCCTCAATAGGAGTCGTGGCGGTGGTGGCGGCGGTGACCGCTCCAACGGAGTCTGCAGCAGCTGCGGCCGCAAGGGCTGCCAAAATCTTCTTGTTGTGGCTACCCAGTGGGCGGCCGCGCTTGTGGGACACCGACGGTGTTGTCGCCGGCTCCTTCACCTTGTTCTTGCTCCCGAACAAGCGGTCGCGCTTGCGCCCGCTCGATCCGCCGGGCCCTTCGGCACCAGCCCCTTCGAGAGCTCCAATCGACGACATGGTGGAGACATAGGCAAGCTGGAAAGGGGAGGAACTGCTCGGCAGGGAAGACGAAGGCGTAAGGAAGTGGGAGAAACCGCTTGAGAACTCCGGGGCTTTAAAGAAGGGTGAGGTGTGAAAAACTGAGCCGGTTTAATGCGCATAGATGGACCGGTTAGACACGTGGTGGTTCGATGGGACACGTCCCTGACGTAAGCAGCGCAACGCCACATGACATTTGAAGGAATCATTGCAGTGATCGGAGAGTCCAAGCGATGGGACATTACGCTGCAGCATTCAGGCCAGACGCAGCGTGGATCCGGACCCCAAAGCGGTTCAAGTTCCAAGGAGCCAGGCGCCAGCTGGCGGTCATGAGGCAGCCGCTAGCCGGTTCGGTCCTAGAACCGGCACGTCCCGAGACAACTAGTGACACTCCGCAAGACTTGACCTCCAGACCGACGACCTCCGAGCCGGACAAAGGATCCTGGGACTTCGACGGATGCGGGTTAGCTTCAGCGAGGAATAGAACCCGCCGAAGCCCCATGCTGACCCACGAGACTTCGCCAGTTTCGGGGGCTAGTGTCATGGGGATGACTATCCGGGTAGGCCAAGGGCAGAGCCATCTGTCGGCTGACATCCCAGGAATCTCCACGACATTAGGCTAAAAATGCCGGCTTCGACTGAAGGACCGGCTGCGCTAGCAGCCGGCTGACGACTCCACCGTTGGAAGCCCAAGCCGGCGAAGACGACGAAACTCCTCCAACGGCTAGTTTACCAAAAGTGGCACGGCCCCGACAAGATCGACAGAGGCGGGAGACAAGCGTGACGCCAGCCACGCTCAGCCTCCACCAACCAACGGGCAGGAGCCTCCTCCACGAAAGGATCCGAGGCAAAGCGAAGGGCATATGCCTCAGAGATGCTGGTCCAAGGGGAAAGGCACTTTATAAAGTTGACAGCGTCAGACAGAGAGTCATAAGATGGCGGGCCCACGTCAAGACCGTGGCCATGGGGGAGCCGACAGCTAGGCAGCCGGACACCTAACCTATAACTAGGCCCCTGCCTATATAAGGGGGCCTGGACCCTTAGACTAGGTGTTGGAGATATACCAAATAGGTATACCAGTGACGTAGTCCCAAATCAGCAAGCCAGGGTGGCCCATCAGGGGTGGTATGGCGGATTCGCCATACCGGGCGGCCCAGTTGCTGAAGTTGCCACGGCGGTACTGGACGCAGGCGGTTATGGCGGATCCTTAGACAGGCCCATGGCAGATTACTGACGACAGGCCCATGGCGGATCCGGAGACGGCCCATGGCGAGTTACCTTGATGTACATGCATAGGACTTAGTCTAGGACACCAAGTTGTATCCGCTCCGGTACCAACGTGTAGCCCACGCCCGGCGCCTTTATAAGCCCGGCGTGAAGCAGCCCTTAGGGCACAGACAAATCATATGGCCAATCGCATAGCGAAACAGCCAACCTCATCATTGTAATCGAGCACTTGTTGCCATATAGTGAATTATAGCAGCACGTAGGATCTCGCCACCGTCGCGGGATCTGAAGCTGGGTAAACTCGTGCTACCACCGTCCCGGATTGCTCCTTCGTGTTCACCCCCTTCCACACACCGCCATACCCCTACCTCTATGGCAGATCTATTGACGAAACCACGACAGTTGGCGCCCACCGTGGGGCAAAGCGCGTCTAGAGCGCGGATCCAGGCGGGATCCGCCTTTGCAGGCATCGACGACACCATCGCCATCGGGCGCGTCCTCTACGATTCCGGCTTCCCCATCGTCCCAGCGGATAACCTCTGGGTGCCGGCTAGAGAAGACCCTGCTCAATTCACTGTCGTTCCGATTGGAGATATCCATATCTTCATTGGAGAGACAAACCCTACCCCCGCTACGGAAACCAATTTCCGGCGGATCGGTATGGCTGAAATCCCCAAACAGACCGCTTTCGAGCTGGAGACGGAGGAGGACTCATCTGACCTGGAACTTTCCAAGTTGCCCAGATCGGATCTGAAAAATAATCCCACCCAGCCCGCCCTAGAGGTAGAGGAAGTGGTGGAAGACCACTGTGAATCCGCCATGAGAAATCTGGTGTTAGAGACACCACGGTACTGCCTTGTTGCATTCGCAGGCATCACTTCGGGATCTACCTCCAATGGAGGAGAAGATAGCCCAGGTGAATCCATCCTTGAGGCACTTAACGAAAGTGGTGAATCGGATGACTGGGACAGCAAGGGCTACGATTCTGACCATTACGACACCGCCATGAGAAAAATCGAGGCGGAGTTGGAGCAGCAGGCACTTGAAGAACAGCAAGCAGCGGCCAAGCAGGTGTTCGTAACCAACAAAGGAGATGATGTTGGGCAGGCAACTGGTGATCCGCCATCTCAGGCAGTCCACGACGGTGATGCCGGCAAAGAGCAGGGTAACCCGCCACCAGCCGCAGATCCCGCCATGGAGCAACTTCCTGAGATTCACGGCGGACCCAGGCCTCTGCAACCCGCCATCCCCGAGGACCAGCACCCGGAAGACTTCATGACACTGCTGGACAAGGTCGTCTATGGAACTCTGGCAGATCCAATCACCCCTGACTATGTCAGATATGTGAACGATCTCAAGAAGAAGATGCGAGCACTCCTCAAGGAAGCAAAGCGAGTCGAGAAGATGGGCCAGCAGCTTGATGGCGACATTGCTAAAGCTCAAGACACGCTGAAGCGCGCAAGGAATATGGAAGAGAAGTATGTTACTCTCATCCAGAACCAAATAAACGAGGGAGGCGACCCGCAGCTGGTACGAAACCTTGAGTTCACCGTACCAACGGCGGAAACTCTGGCCAAGATGTACATCAAGAATCCGCCATACGTGGATAAAAACCACGATGAAGTCAGGGCTACGCCCATTGAAAATATCATGGCTGCAAAGGAGCTATTGGAGCATAATAAGAGCCCAGCAGCCCTAGAAACGGCGGTGAAACTGATGACCAAAGCATTAGTGCAACAGGAGAAGGCTACGTCGTCACGACGACTCGAATCTGATCCCGCGCTTTGCAGGTCCAGCACTGCCTCTAAGGCTCCGGGGGCTGGCAACCATGGTACATGCCCTGACAACGAATCTCATACCGGATCCTCAGAAATCCGAAGAAGAGAAGCTCGCAACCGGGCGAACGCCATCCCAATATCCTCCGATGACAAACCAAATGGCAAAGGCCCACAGAGAAATCCATCGCCACCCCGCAAGAATTACCCTGCTTACGGATACCAAGAAGAGAATGCTGCCCCTCGCCATAAGACCAACATGCTACCACCAAAGTATAAGACGTTCGAAGTCCCAAAGGGAGGGATCGTCATACGCGACAATGATGGCAAGCGAGGACGAAGCCATGACGCTGGACGCAAAGCCGATCCGCCACGACGGGAAACCAGCAAAGACGGCGGATCCAAAAGAAGGGACCAATCTCGCCATGACGACGGCGCGCACTGTGGCGGCGATAAGGACAAGCATCGCTCCAATCGCAACCACGATGACAAAGGGCAAGGCTCCCGCTGCCATGACGACGATCCATCTCCACGAAAAACAGAAGGAAGCCGTCGTAGCTGCAAAGATCAGTCGCAGGACGGCGAGAGTAAATGACTACGTGACCCTTCGCCATCCCCACCAGGGAGCCCCCATGGCGGCGGCGGTGGTGGTGGCGGACCAGCAAGGTCACGCAACTCTCACAAGGATCCGCCGCACCAGAAGCCCTACGACGCTCGTACTCATCTAAACGAGATTGCCAAGTCTCAAACAGCCTTCTTCCTTGGCCCAAAGTGCTTTGGACAACGGATTCATGATGAGCCCATCCCGCATGGGTTCAAGATCGAGAAAAATATCTGCCAGTACAATGGAGTTGATAGGCCTTTAACTTGGCTACAAGACTACTTCAACGTAGTATAGTTCGCCAGGGGATCACCCAATGTTGCTGTCCGCTATTTGCCCCTGATGCTATCCGGCACGGTGAGGCAATGGATCAACGACTTGGCGGAAAACTCCATCCAAACTTGGTTCGATATGCAAACTGCGTTCACCAAAAATTTCGAGGGGACTTACAAGAGACCCCATAACATTGGTCACCTCCAACGGTGCCGACGGGCCGACGACGAGACCTCCCAAACTTTCCTCGCGCGATGTCTTGATATGAAGAACTCCTGTGAAGGGGTTACTGACAAATCCGCCATCCTCGCGTTTATTGATAGTTTGGAGAGAGGCCAGCTGCTCCGCCATCGCCTGTTGCGGGAAAGGAACGAAGGGAAACTAACCCTAAATTCCATGATCACCATTGCAAGCAACTACGCAGCCGCCGACGACGACGCCCGCGAATCTCTGAAAGCTTCCGCCATCTAGAACACTGGAAAGCGGAATAGCAGCAACAAATAGAATAATCCGCCAGAAGAGCAGCAGGCTCTGGATATGGTGGCCACAACCTTCGCTGACAAGGGGCAAAATGGCCAGCGCGGTAGAGGACGCGGTACTAGCAGTGGCCAGCCGTGGAGTTCTGCAACTCCCACTTCGGCGCCTTCCGCCCCCGTGTCTTACGACGAATACCGCGATATGCCATGTTTCGCCCATCGCGACGCTTCAGGAAAGTGCAACCACACCAACCGGAACTGCAAGTTTGTCAATGACCTCAAGGCGGATCAAGAAGCTGGCTTCAAGCGCAGCCGGCGACAACGGCCTCATGGCAAAGGGAAAGCGGACAAGGAGTCCAGGGATGGCAGTGACATGGACGAAGACCCTGTGCCCAAACCCGCCGAAAAGGCAGAGGGTGGCACTGGCAAGGGCAACCCAATCAAGGACAAAAAAGGTGCCTTTCACACATTCCTTGGACCCCCCATGGCCAAGGCACAGAGAGCTGCTATGCGCTCCCTCAATGCCACCGTGCCAAAAATCTGCCAGTACGTCCGATGGTCTGAAGTACCGGTGCACTGGAGCCGCGATGATCATCCAGAGCACATCCCAGATGGATATTACGCCATGGTGGTATGCCCTGTAATCCATGGCTATGAGTTCTCCAAATGCTTAATGGATGGTGGCAGCAGTCTGAACATCATGTACGTGGAAACTTTGACGAAGCTCGGCCTTACCAAGACCCAACTCCGCCATAGCGTGGTCACCTTTTATGGGGTGGTTCCTGGTCGCCAGGCCAAGTCCCTCGGTTCCATCACACTCAAGGTTGCCTTCGGTAGCGAGGAAAATTATCGTGAAGAGCCTATAACCTTTGAGGTAGTCCCGTTCAAGAGCACACATACCACGTGATCTTCGATCGCCCTGCCTTCCATAGCTTCCATGCCAGGCCATGTTACATCTACAATCAGCTGAAGATGCCAGGCCCGGATGGCATAATTACCGTTTATGGTAGTTTCAGAAAGGCAAAGGAGTGTGAGGAAGGAGAAGCCGCCTTCGCGGAAGTAGTGTTCTTCGGTGAGGAGTTCAAAGAAATCCACGCCGCTACGGACCCCGCGGAGATGCCGGCATCCAAGCAAGAGATTTCCGCCTCCCCGCCCACCTTTATGCCTACTGTCGACACAAAACAGGTGGAACTTGTCGCTGGCGATGCCGCCAAGACCACCTCCATTGGGACAAACTTATCCACTAAATAGGAAAGCGCGCTCGTCGAGTTCCTCCGGGAGAACCGGGACATCTTCGCATGGCAGCCATCTGACATGACAGGTGTACCCAGAGAACTCGCCGAGCACGCTCTGCAGATAATTCCTGGCTCCAAGCCAGTGAGACAAGCCATGAGACGCTTCGGAGATGAAAAGCACCGCGCCATAGCAAAGGAGATTTCCAAGCTGTTGAAAGCAGGCTTCATCAAGGAAGTGATCCATACCAAGTGGGTGGCAAATCCGGTGCTAGTTCCTAAGAAAAATACAAAAGTTCTGCGCATGTGTGTAGATTACACTGGCCTGAACAAAGCGTGTCCAAAAGACCCTTTTCCCTTGCCTCGCATTGACCAAGTCATTGACTCGACGGCGGGATCGGAGCTGCTGTGTTTCTTAGATGCCTACTCAGGATACCACTAGATCAAGATGAAAAAGTCCGATCAGCTCGCTACGTCATTTGTAACACCTTATGGCACATATTGCTATGTCACAATGCCATTCGGTCTAAAAAATACAGGATCAACGTATCAGCGCACTATGCAAAAGTGCCTGGCGGATCAAATCGGACGAAATATCCACGCATACGTGGACGACATAGCGGTTATGTCCAAGAAGCAAGATGGCCTTATAGCGGATTTGCAAGAGACCTTTGACAATCTTAGGAAGTACAACATGATGCTTAACCCCACGAAGTGTGTCTTCGGGGTGCCAGTTGGACAGCTTCTAGGATTCATCGTCTCCCACCGCGGAATTGAGGTTAACCCGGAGAAGATCAAGGCAATCCTCGACATCTCCCGGCCCATAGATCTAAAAGATGTGCAGCGACTCACAGGCTGTGTGGCAGCAGTGAGCAGGTTCATCAGTCGTCTTGGCGAGAAGGCTTTGCCACTCTACAAGCTGATGAAGAAATCAGACGAATTCGTCTAGACCGATGAGGCAGACGCTGCACTTAAGGATCTGAAGAGAGTGTTATCCACTGCACCAGTCCTAGCGGCTCTCGAAGACCAAGAACCCATGTTACTATACATGGCGGCAACTAATAGGGTGGTCAGCATCGTCATGATGGTAGAGCGTAAGGAAGAAGCGCAGGAGTATGGCATACAGCGACCAGTCTACTATGTCAGCGAGGTCCTGACGGAATCCAAGCAGCGCTACCCTCACTACCAAAAATTGGCATACGGAGTTTTCCTAGCTTCTCGAAAGCTGAGGCATTACTTCTATGACCATAAGATCACAGTGGTGAGCAAAGCCCCACTAAAGGACATCATCAACAACAGCGACGCAACAGGACGAGTTGCGAAGTGGGGCATTGAATTGGCCTCCTTCGACATCGACTATAAGCCTCGCACCGCCATCAAGTCTCAGGCTTTGGCGGAATTTATGGTGGATTGGAAGGAAGCGCAGGAAACTACGCCCGTCCCAGAACCAGAGCATTGGGTGATGCACTTTGATGGCTCGAAGTTGCTACATGGCTCGGGGGCTGGAGTGACACTCAAATCTCCCAAGGGAGATGAGCTAAGCTATGTTCTCCAGATCCACTTCCCCACCACCAACAACATCGTGGAATATGAAGCTTTACTGCACGGGCTACGTGTCGCAAAGGAGATCGGCGTACAACACATCATGTGCTGTGGAGACTCTGACCTTGTGGCCCAGTAGGTGGCTGGCACATACAAAGCTCGGAACGAAGTTATGGCGGCATATAGAGATGAAGTGGATGAGATGGCCAAAAGTTTCCTCGGCTACGACATAAAACACGTACGACGAGAAGATAACATGGCGGCTGATACCTTGTCAAAACTAGGATCTAGCCATAAGGTAGTTCCGCCAGGAGTATTCCTCGAGCATCTGCGCATACCATCGGTAAAGATGGTGGATCCAGAAAATCAGGAACTAGCAAGCTCCCCCGTCATGGCGGTTTTGCCCAGCAATCCGCCATGGGCAGAGCCCTACCTGGAATTCCTGACGAACAAGAAGCTTCCCGAAGACGAATTCCAAAAAAGACAAATCGAGCGTAGAGCTAAAGCGTACACCATCATAGATGGCCAACTCTACAAACGAAGCACCTCGGGAGTTTTCATGAAGTGCATATCCCAAGTGGATGGAATCGAAATACTAAGAGAGATCCACGAAGGTGAATGTGGGCATCACACCGCCGCCAGATCCCTAGTAGCTAAAGCATTCCGCCATGGATTCTACTGGCCAACAGCCAAGGCAGATGCAGACCGCATTGTGGAGCTCTGCCACGGTTGCCAGATGTACTCCAAGGAAACCCATATGCCCGCCACAGCACTGCATACGATCCCCATAACTTGGCCTTTCGCAGTCTGGGGGCTGGACATGGTGGGTCCGCTAAAAACAGCACCTTCAGGATTTACGCACCTCCTGGTAGCGGTAGACAAATTCACGAAGTGGGTGGAAGCTAAGCCCATCAGGAAACTTGATGGCAAAACTGCCCTCAAATTTGTCAAGGACATTGTGGTTAGATTCGGCATCCCACATAGCATCATCACCGATAATGGCACTAATCTGTCTCAGGGAGAAGTTGAAGAGTACTGCCATCACAGCAGAATCCGCCTTGACCTAGCATCTGTGGCACACCCATAGTCTAATGGCCAAGTTGAGCGGACCAACGGGCTAATCATGTCAGGGATCAAGCCACGCCTAGAAGCACCGCTACACAGAGCAGCTGGAGCCTGGGCAGAGGAGTTGCCATCTGTGTTGTGGAGTCTACGGACCACGCCAAACAGATCAACTGGCCTTACCCCTTTCTTCTTAGTCTATGGAGCAGAGGCAATCTTGCCAAGTGATGTTCAGTACGATTCTCCAAGAGTCGAGGCCTACAAGGAAGAAGATGCAGAAGCGTCCAGACAACTATCTGTGGACCTGCTGGAAGAAGAACGGGACCTAGCAGCCTAGAGATCCGCCATCTACCAGCAGAATCTCCGCCGCTATCACAGCCGGCGAGTTTGCCAACGCTCGTTTAAAGAAGGTGACCTGGTGCTGCGCCTCAAACAGCAGAAGTCCCACAAGCTATCCCCGCCTTGGGAAGGACCCTTCGTCATCAGCAAAGCTCTACTGAATGGTTCCTACTACCTCGTTGATATTCGCGAGCTAGATAAGCGGCCAAGTAAGAAGCGCAAACGAAGAGACCCTGACGATATCTACGACGAGACAGATCGTCCATGGAACATCGCATAGCTAGGTCCTTTCTACACTTAGCACTTATCTAGCTATGTAATGGGCACCTCTATATGATCAATGAAATAAAGCATTTTGTTCACTCTTGATTTTTTCTGAGTCTTTTACCTCCTTTATTGTTCATTTAGATCGTATAGAACCTTTTTGCGCAATTGTGCTTTGCACTTGCGTCTCTTTTAAATCCGCCATAAACGGTCCGCGTAGCTCTTTTATGTTTTGATCTTCATTCGATGTTTTCTGTGTGGATTCCAGAGTAGTGACTTTTTGACGATCTAAGCCGCCATCTGCTCAGGGTTTTGGACGGTTGCTATTAAGTATCGTCGCCCTAGCGGATTGTCCGTGCGAAGATTTTGCCATCTCACGAAAAGTCAAGCATAGAGAGCCGGATGGCGGATCGCATAATCCTACGCGTGAACTTTTTTCAAAGTGTTGTTTTTTGGGCATGTCAAAAAAAACTGCAAGTTGCATAAAATTAGGCCTGGCAGTTTCTTCGCACAATCAAACCACTTCATAAAAAACAAGCTGCAAAAGTTCAAAAGCATTACACTGATCCGCCACAAGCAGATCAGTCACAGTGCAGAAACATTCACACGCAGTTTAAGTTTAAATTACAGACCCACTCAGGGGCCGAATTGATGCAAAGTATTTTTTCCTGCCATATTGCAGGGCACGTCCTAAGAAGACGGCGGAACCTTGGAGGACACCTCATCACCGCCATCACCACCTGCAGTAGCTGCGGAGGCTGATGCCGAAGCCTGGCTTGGCGACCCTGGCAGATCGTATGCTTCGTAGTATACGTTCAACTGAGTGCCAAGGGCACACAGTTGATCGTATCCAAGCATGCTTTGCCGGATGGTGGCCTCGTCCACCGGCGCACCGTCCTCGCCGCTCTCCGGGATGCCGGAGGTGAGTAGGTCCAGGTCCATCTCGGGATAGTGGGCCTTCGCCAAGGTAAGAGCTGTCCTGGCACCACCCCGAGCAGAGGACTGTTTCCAGTCCGCCATGAGCCCTGGCACTAGCAGCAGCTTCTGGGTAAGCGCAATGGCGGAGAGGTTGGAAGAACCCGCTATCTGCAGGCTCCCACATGCTTGGCGACCAGCGTTGAGAAGGCCATCAAGCTCCTTCTTCGCTGCGTCGGTGGCCGCGCGCAAGCCTTCGGCGGTATCCGCCTCGCCCTGCCCCAAAGCGACTGCATGGCGGAAAAAGAAGATGCGTCACGCACGGCATAGCAGAAATTGAAAAAACTTTACGCTATAAGATCAAATGTTACCTAGCAAGTTGTCCTGGAAGTGATGGAGGAGCTCGTTAAAGCCTTCACGCCGCTTCTCAAAATCAGCGGCGGCTTTGCGGAGATCCTCTATCTCCTTGTCCTTCTTGAGGTTATGGCACTTCTGGTCCTTCAGCTGCTCCTCGAGGAGGGTGTTTGTGGCCAGAGATTTCTGGAGCTGCTGCTGCAGCCCATCCATTGCTATGGCGTGGCCTTTCTCTCTGTAACACCCCCAAATTTATCACAAATTCGAAGTGCCCGTTATGTATTCCACCACAATCCCAAAATCATTGTTGTGATACACATAACGTAGTTGGTAACCAGTTCCATAGACATTACAATACGATGATTCAAATACAATGGTCATAGTGACCAAGTTCATATTACAACACAATATAGCAGCGGAAATAACATCTTCGGGTCCATGCCTTCACCCTATAGGCAATGGCGACTCAGGAGACGATCTTAGTTCTGATACTCTTCTTCATAACCTTCCTCCGGATACTCTTCCCCATAGTCTAGCCAAGTTGATAGCCAGGGACACAGCCATGAGTACATTGGATGCACTCGCAAACCATCTTATAAACGAAATGCTGAAGTAGATATGCAAGGTTCATATGGTGGACTAAGCACTAAGTTTATTTGCAACATGCTAGTTTTATTTCCCAAGAAGGTTCATTATTAGAGAAGAAGATTTAATTTTCTAAGTACATCTAAAGAGGAACTTCAAGTGTGTCAACATCAATGTCAAGTCAAGTCATTCACCAAGTTCATCATAAGTTGTTTATATTCTTGACAAAAGTCAAGTACAGTTTGCCAACTGTCCATAACCGCGGACGCGGCTATTTGAATAGTTTTGAAACCTCTGCAGAGGGGTACACTTTACCCACAAGATTCGATACATCTGCCGGGAGAAATCCATGGATCGTCATACACAAAGTATGCGAGGTTCAGATAATCAAACAAATTCTTTCACTTGTCTACTCTAGTACAGGATCCTTCCCTAAGAGTCCATTTTGGCACTCATAGTTTTGCCCGCTGCAGAGTGCTGCATGAATGGAAATTTCCACTCGGTTCGAAAGTACCCGCGCACGGTGCACTTCTATAAAGGATGATACAAGGTCTCCCATACTAGAATAAACAAGCTATGGACTAAGCCCCTTCCCATTTAGGGGTAATGTGGTCGTACGGTAATGGTTGGCTCACATGGTACATCACTTATTATCATTTAGCAAATACATTCCATAGTCCTTAGTCAAGATTATTTTCCTTCATAAAACCATCATGTAGGAGAAATCTTCAATTCAAGTTTTCAAGTTCATGTCACCAATTTCCAATAGGGTTCCCCTTATAGATGGCCTCAATTTTATTAGCGACTAAGCAACTACAGTGAGTGATGTTTAAAACTACGGGAAAACTTGGATAAACTCAGCTTGATGCTCTTGTTAAGCAAGATATCACTACACACTATCATGCTACTCTAGCAATTCAATCATGCAATTTATTTAAAACAAGTAGAATGCAATAGTAAAACTAGGCATTGGAGTATGATTCAAAAGATGGCTTGCCTTGGTTGGCAAAGTGTCCGGGGTATTCTTCTTCTTCTTGATAAAATTCCCCCTCAATATCCTCCTCAGCAACACTAGCGTCTAATAACGAAATAAACACAAGGCACACAATCACTACACAATGCTAACAACACACCAAGCACACATACTTGTTTTCAACAATAGCATTCATGTTGGATTATATTTGAATTGGGTTGCAAGTTTTCTTCCAAGTTTTCATTAAGTGTGCAAGTTAGATTTTTCTACCATGTGCCATATGTTGTTTACCTTCTAAGCCTTGGTATTAAACTAAGGGTATTAGGGCTAGTTCAAGTGGAGATTGACTAATTAAGTAAATTGGTATTGAGGGAAAAAACTAATCTAAGTGTATATTAGAGATCTATCATTTTATGTGACAAACTAGGATTGGATTAGGGTCTAATTGATACCACTAACAAGGTTTGAGTTGATTAAGGTGGGACTAAACAGTAGGGGAGTTAATTAGTGAGCTCATAAACCAAGTTTCAAGATTTTAGGATTTTTAAACCATTTTCTAGAATTTTCCTAAGGTTAATAAAGCTATGGTCAAAGTAATCTTATTGAATTAAATCCCTAACTCAAATTGGATTCTAAGTAGTTTCAGAACCTAGACAATTTCCTAAGCTTTCCAACGCATATTTATTTGCTAAAAATGGATTTCTAAATCTCTTGGAAATAAAGTTTGAAAATCATATCTGAAACATATTTGAAATAATTCAAAACGAGCGGGAAAATAAATAAAAACGAATCGGACCGAAACTCACTGAACCGGGCCGATTTCCAAAGAAACCCGAACGGGCCGGCCCAGTATCGCTTTGCGCCGGGCGGGATTCATTTGAATTCGAACTGACAAGCGGGGCCTACGCGTCAGGCCACTTAATCGCACCGAACCGGTACGCGACCGACGGATCAAGATCTAACGGCTCACAGGCGTCGTCTACCTCGGCTAGGGCTGGGAGCTCACCGGCGTGCAGAGAAGGGTGTTCGATGGTGGGGGCTCGACGGAGAGGAAGCAGGGCTTGACGGCGATGACGCAGAACGGTGGCGGCTGCTCGACTCCTCTGCCTGGCACTGGCGGCGTGTCCAACGGCGGCCGGACGCGATGGCGCCACCTGCGTCCAGTAGCTTGCCGGTGGAGCTGGCGACGTCGAACGGGAAAGAACTGGGGGAAGGGGAGGTGTCTAGGAGGCTGCTGGAGCTGGTGCGAGTTCAACCGTGTGATCGGAGGGGCTTTATATAGGCCAGGGAGTCGGGGGCGAGGGTGGCCAGAAGGTGGCCGGTGCGGGGGCCCTGGCGATGTGCAAAGGCCACGCCGGGCACGGCGGCCTCGGGGGCGTGCTGGCAGGGCTTGGTCGCGGCGATGGGGTACTGTGGGTCGGTGCTGGCGAGGCCACGCTAGTCGGCAGCTTGCAGAGAGGAAGAGGGACAGAGAAGGGGGGTCCGGGCGGGTTCTTCCTTCTCCTCCCATCTCTCACGGCTTGGGTCGGGGCAGAGGGGGCTAGGCTCGACCAAGGAGGCTTCCCAGGCATGGCTACAGGGTCGAGACGAACGGGAACAGTGAGGCTCACAGTAGAACTGATTTTCTGGATTTTTGCCCACCACGTGTTCGATCAAATGCCCGCAAGAATTTGAATTTCGAAATTTTGAAAACGGCCACTGTAGTTTGTCAAGATATTGGACAAGGGTTCCAGGGATATTTTTGTTACAAAGAAAGGTGATGTTTTGCAGAAATCAAATTTCAAATTTTGGGTATTGTCACTGTTTCAGATTCAATCTTTGGCAGATGTTTGAGTTAAGTTCTGATTTGAATTTTGGTTTGAAACTTCTTGGTTAAGTTAGTATGTGATCTGGTCAAGCTCAACTAACTGACCACACCTTTGCTTGAGTTACAGATTTCTTATTCCAAGTGTCCAAAGTAGGGTAGTCAATAATAATTTCTAGATCAACTTTTTCTTCTCTTTTTCTTTCTTTATTTTGTTTCTGGTTTCTTTGGCTCTTATAATTCTTCTCTAATGCTTCTGTTGGTTAAGTTAGAATCAACTAACTATTGCACAAAAAAATATAACACACATGAAATCATAAAAGACATATAATAGAAAATATATGCATACATGCAATATGAATGAAAAAGTTTTTGTTGGTCCAAAATTTTGTACTTTAATTCATATGAAATGGATTACAAATATTTGGGTTGTTACAATCTTCCCCCCTTAAAAAGAATCTTGTCCCCGAGATTCACTAACTAAGAACTGAAAAGATTGGGAAATTCTTTCTGAAGGTAATCTTCTCGTTCCCAAGTAGCTTCATCTTCTGTGTGATTACTCCACTGAACTTTCAAAAACCTGATACTTCGGGTTCGAGTGGTTCGATATGCTTCCTCGAGGATACGGATAGGCACTTCACGATAGGTCAAATCTTTGTTGATATCCACAGAACGGTGATCAATATTCTTGAAGATTTCTGGCTTCTCCGGAACTTCAAGACATTTCTGAAGTAAAGACACGTGAAAAACATCGTGCACTTCAGACAATTCAGGGGGCATTTCCAACTGATAAGACACTTCTCCTCTGCGGCCTAGTATCTTGAAGGGTCCAATATACCTTGGTGCGAGCTTTCCTTTTACTTGGAATCTTTGCATTCCCTTGAGAGGTGATACTCTAAGATAAACAAAATCTCCAATCTTGAAGGTCAGTTCTCTACGTCTCTTGTCGGCATAACTCTTCTGTCTAGATTGGGCTGCCTTGAGGTAATCACGAATCATGCAAACCTTCTCTTCAGCCTCTTGCAGAATGTCTGGTCCAAATATCTGACTGTCTCCAGTTTCTGACCAATTCAAAGGGGTATGACACTTTCTTCCATATAAGGCTTCAAATGGGGCCATTTGAAACTGGCTTTATAACTGTTGTTGTAGGAAAACTCCGCGAAAGGCAGACAATCTTCCCACTTAGCTCCATAGGCTAGAACACAGGCTCTCAACATATCTTCAAGTATCTGATTCACTCTTTCAGTCTGTCCATCAGTCTGAGGGTGGTAAGGTGTGCTAAAGGCTAATTTGGTTCCCAAGGCTTGGTGCAAACTTCTCCAAAATCTTGAGGTGAATTGGGTTCCTCGATCGGAAACTATGGTTTTAGGGACTCCATGCAAACTCACAATTCTGGATAGATAAAGATCTGCCAGCTGTCCTGAGGTATAGGTGGTCTTGACAGGAATAAAGTGGGCAACTTTGGTCAGTCTATCCACAATGACCTAGATAGAGTCATTTCCCCGGCTAGACCTTGGAAATCCAGTGATGAAATCCATTCCAACAGATTCCCACTTCCATTCCGGAACTTGCAAAGGTTGTAGCAATCCAGCAGGACGTTGATGTTCAGCCTTGACTCTTTGACAAATATCACACTTAGATATGAACGATGCAATCTCACGCTTCATTCCATGCCACCAAAATTGTTCCTTTAAATCTTGGTACATCTTAGTTCCACCGGGATGGATGGAGTAAGGTGTCTCATGGGCTTCCTTCATAATAACTTCCTTCAATTCTGAGTCAGCCGACACACAAATATGTCCTTTATACCAAAGAACTCCTTGATCATCTTCTTCAAATCCTGGCACCTTGCCGGAATTAATTCTGCGCTTAATTCCGTCAATACTCTCATTTCTCTTCTGGGCTTCTTTGATTTGGCTCATCAAGGTGGGTTGAAACTCAAGGTTGGCTAAGAATCCTCGACTAACTAGTTCCAATCCAAACCTTTCAAACTCTTGGTGCAACATGGGTTGCTCCTCTTTAATCATCATATTTAGTGAGCACGACTTCCTACTCAACGCATCGGCCACTACATTGGCCTTACCGGGGTGATAATGAATTTCCAGATCATAATCCTTGATCAACTCTATCCATCTTCTTTGCCTCATGTTCAACTCCTTCTGGGTAAAAATATACTTCAAACTCTTGTGATCAGTGTAGATCTCGCCACGGTTACCCATAAGATAGTGCCTCCAGGTCTTCAAAGCTAGAACTACGGCTGCTAACTCCAGATCATGGGTTGGATAATTTTCTTCATGAGGTCTAAGCTGCCAGGAGAGATATGCTATGACCTTGCCTTCTTGCATTAAAACACACCCAAGTCCAAGTTTGGAGGCGTCGCAATAGACATCAAAGTTCTTGGTGATATCGGGCATGGTTAGGACGAGGGCGGTCACCAATCGCTTCATGAGCTCTTGAAAACTCTCTTCACAATTAGGGGTCCATTCAAACTTCTGGTCCTTCTTCAACAATTGGGTCATGGGTCGGGCAATGCTTGAAAATCCTTCAACAAATTTGCGGTAATATCCCGCTAATCCGAGAAAACCTCTAACTTCAGTTTGAGTGGTAGGGGCTTCCCATTCCATGACTGATTTGATCTTCTTTGGGTCTACTGATATTCCTCCAGCTGATAATACATGGCCTAAGAATCCAACTTCCTTCAACCAAAACTCACATTTACTGAACTTGGCGTATAGCTGATGCCCTCTAAGAGTCTCTATGATTAATCTCAAATGGGTTGCATGCTCTTCTTCGGACTTGGAGTAGATAAGAATGTCATCAATGAAGACAACAACAAACTTATCCAAAAACTCTATGAAAACCTTATTCATGAGGTTCATGAAATAAGCAGGGGCATTGGTTAATCCGAAGGACATTACGGTGTACTCATACCATCCGTATCGGGTAGTGAAGGCTGTTTTGGGTATATTAGTTGCACGGATCTTCAGCTGATGGTATCCAGTTCTAAGGTCTATCTTTGAGCAGACTCGAGCTCCAGTCAATTGGTCAAACAGATCATCAATCTTTGGGAGAGGATACTTATTCTTGATGGTAACATCATTTAGCTTGCGGTAATCAGCTGATGGTATCCAGTTCTAAGGCTGGAACCGTCACTTTTATCCACAAACAAGACTGGTGATCTCCAAGCAGAGGAACTTGGCTGAATCAATCCCTTACTCAAAAGGTCATCCAATTGCTTCTTTAACTCCACTAGTTCAGCTGGGTTCATACGATAGGGTCGTTGGGCTATAGATCCAGTTCCGGGGATAAGCTCAATGATGAACTCAATATCCCGATCTGGTGGCATTCCGGGTAGCTCATTGGGAAAAACATCCGGGTATTCATAGATGATGGGAACTTGCTCTATAGTTGGTCCTGAGATACTCTTATGACATTTGGTGGTTGGGGGTGGTTTTACGGACACATGCTTTACTACAATTCCAGTGTTACTCTTCATGGTGATGGTCTTCTTGGCACAATCTATCACTCCTTGATGGGAAGACATCCAATTCATACCAAGAACTACTTCCAAACCTTTAGTTCCCAACACTATCAAATTGGCTAAGAAAGCTATTCCATGAATTTCTATGGGAACTGCCAAACAGTTCCACTCAGCCCTTGTTGTTGACCCAGGTATTTGTACTAACATGGCATGTTTCATGGGTGTTGGTTGAAGTCCACTTTTATCAACAAATAACTTAGTAACAAATGAGTGTGAAGCTCCAGAATCAAACAGAACTCTTGCAGGAACTGAATTAACAGGGAACATACCAAGCACGACGTCGGTTGCTTCCTGAGCTTCTTCAACATTCATGTGATTCAGACGGCCTCGAGGGTGGGGCTGGTTCCTTGGTGGATAATTCTTGCCATTTCCAACACGGCGATGTTGCTGAGTAGGAGCAGTGGTCTTGGGTGCATCATTCAGCTTCTTCGGGCACTCATTAGAGTAATGCCCCTTGATTCCGCACTCATAACAGGTAACACCAGACTTGTCACCAGACTTGGGCAGCACAGGGGCGCCATTTGGCCTAGGGGTATTGGGGTTGAAGTTGTTGCCATTAGGTCTTGGAGGTGCACGGTTGAAGTTGTTGCCGTTCGGACGGTTGGGATTGTTGGGACGCGGAGCAGGTGCTGATGGCCTCATAGGTCTAGGGGCGAAACCCATAGGTGGATTTCCCCTTGGCCTCTGCGAGTTGCTTGAGTTGCCTTGATACATCATATGGTGCTTGCGGTTCTCCACAGCTTGCTTGAGTTTGCCCTCCATCTGAATGGCAGAGTCAACCAATGACTCCAGGTCTGCAAAGGGAATGCTGACCAAGACACATTGCATCTCATCATGAAGTCCATTCAGAAACGTTTCTTGCTTCTTCTCATTGGTGTTAGTGTCATCTGGGGCATACCTAGACAAGGTAAGAAACTTGTCACGGTAGTCAACCACAGATAGGGAACCTTGCTTCAGATTTCTGAACTCATCTCTCATCCTTTTAATCAATCCCAAAGGAACGTGGGCCTCGCTGAACTTGCTCTTGAACTCCTCCCAAGGCATCACATACCCTTGGGCTTGCATCGCACGAGTGCTATCCCACCAAGCTCTTGCGGCTCCAACAAGATAGTGGGTGGTGTACAAGACCTTCTCATTTTCGCCGACTCTGGCGACCGCCAAATTGTTCTCCATGGTGCGAAGCCAGTCATCAGCATCTAATGGTTCTTCAGACTTAGTGAACATAGGTGGGTTGGTGTTTTGGAAACTCTTTAGCTTGGATCGGTGATCATCATTGCCATTGTTCTCTCCTTCACCATGGCCATTTCCATTGCCATTGTTGTGGTTCATTGCCATCTGGGTTAGCTGCTGAAGAGTGGCCAAGTTAGCTTGGCGCTCAGCTCGGGCTGCTTCTCGATCTTCCATGATCAACCTTAGCAATTCTGCCATTTCCGGGTTCGGAGGTGGGGGTGCTCGCGGCATCTGAAGATAAGGTGTGTAAGACAAGAGGGAAAAACTAGTTGCTAAGATTTAATGTAACATAGATGACGCAATTTTTGTCTTACTAAGGCCTTAAGGGCCAAATTCATATTTCATTCAACAAGCATCAAACATATCATACATACGAGTTCACACATTACAAATGGTTTACATCAAACCATTGCGACTCGTCTACTAGACAGGGGGATACAACTCACACCTACACGAAGTGACTTAAAGTAAAACTCATAACTAGATAACACGGGGATCTCCAATCTAAACATCGGGCTCCTCGGGGTCTTCCTCCTCATCATCCACAATGAATCCAGCATCCTCATCATGCTCCTAATCATCAAGGTCCTCCATGAAGTCATCCTCGTCACTAATGAGGGCATTATCCTCCTTGCGGAGATCAATGCCTTCCTCCTCACCAAGGTGGCTCTCTAGACTCTCAATGTACTCAGTCAGCTCAGCCACATTGGCCTTCAACTCCTCAATGGTCTGATCCCTCTCATTGCGCTGGCGACGAAGACCCTTGCGATCCCTAGCAAGGATCCTGATAGTGCTTCTCGCCTCCACAAGTGCGAAGTGCTCAAGGTTGGCCTTGGTACGGGCATGATCTGCCTCCTGCTGAGTGGAGTACAGCAAGAAGTCCATGTGATCGATGTAGGTACTCGGCTCATTTTGCCCTGGCATGTTTGCGGGACGCCCATCCGCATCACGCCGAGCAAAGTTCCTAAAGCGCTCCCCCTGGATCTCCTCCACATGCAGTCCGCACAAGCGGGCGTGCATCTCCTGCATACCTCGGACCAAACCATCAGCCCAAGTGTTCTCCACAAGCTCAAACTTGATCCTTGGAGAACTTAGATCTCCCTTCTTGCCATGGCAACTCACCCTGATAAGCCACCGTAGCTCTCCATCCGGGTGCTCATTGAGCACGGCTCCCTTGAACTCCGGATACAGATGATCCAGGAACAAGGTCAGGGTGGTGAGGTCGCGCTCGAAACAAAGGCTGCCACCATGGCCCAACTGGTACTGCTCAGTGAATACCGAGGCCATCTACAATTTTTTTGATTAGATTAGGTTAGTGATCAACTCAAGTGTGCAAAATTTTAAGTAGGCAAAAACTGAAGCATGTACAAAGCTTTGTAAATAGAGAGGAAAAGACTAAGCAATTTTAAACCATTACTCATATCTTTGCTTTTATAAAAGTTTCATTTAACGCCCATTCTAACTAAGGTCTCCTAAGGTCAGCCTAGGCTCTGATACCAACTTGTAACACCCCCGAATTTATCACAAATTCGAAGTGCCCGTTATGTATTCCACCACAATCCCAGAATCATTGTTGTGATACACATAACATAGTTGGTAACCAGTTCCATAGACATTACAATACGATGATTCAAATACAATGGTCATAGTGACCAAGTTCATATTACAACACAATATAGCAGCGGAAATAACATCTTCGGGTCCATGCCTTCACCCTACAGGCAATGGCGACTCAGGAGACGATCTTAGTTCTGATACTCTTCTTCATAACCTTCCTCCGGATACTCTTCCCCATAGTCTGGCCAAGTTGATAGCCAGGGACACAGCCATGAGTACATTGGATGCACTCGCAAACCATCTTATAAACGAAATGCTGAAGTAGATATGCAAGGTTCATATGGTGGACTAAGCACTAAGTTTATTTGCAACAAGCTAGTTTTATTTCCCAAGAAGGTTCATTATTAGAGAAGAAGATTTAATTCTCTAAGTACATCTAAAGAGGAACTTCAAGTGTGTCAACATCAATGTCAAGTCAAGTCATTCACCAAGTTCATCATAAGTTGTTTATATTCTTGACAAAAGTCAAGTACAGTTTGCCAACTGTCCATAACCGCAGACGCGGCTATTTGAATAGTTTTGAAACCTCTGCAGAGGGGTACACTTTACCCACAAGATTTGATACATCTACCGGGAGAAATCCACGGATCGTCATACACAAAGTATGCGAGGTTCAGATAATCAAACAAATTCTTTCACTTGTCTACTCTAGTACAGGATCCTTCCCTAAGAGTCCATTTTGGCACTCATAGTTTTGCCCGCTGCAGAGTGCTGCATGAATGGAAATTTTCACTCGGTTCGAAAGTACCCGTGCACAGTGCACTTCCATAAAGGATGATACAAGGTCTCCCATACTAGAATAAACAAGCTACGGACTAAGCCCCTTCCCATTTAGGGGTAATGTGGTCGTACGGTAATGGTTGGCTCACATCGTACATCACTTATTATCATTTAGCAAATACATTCCATAGTCCTTAGTCAAGATTATTTTCCTTCATAAAACCATCATATAGGAGAAATCTTCAATTCAAGTTTTCAAGTTCATGTCACCAATTTCCAATAGGGTTCCCCTTATAGATGGCCTCAATTTTATTAGCGACTAAGCAACTACAGTGAGTGATGTTTAAAACTACGGGAAAACTTGGATAAACTCAGCTTGATGCTCTTGTTAAGCAAGATATCACTACACACTATCATGCTACTCTAGCAATTCAATCATGCAATTTATTTAAAACAAGTAGAATGCAGTAGTAAAACTAGGCATTGGAGTATGATTCAAAAGATGGCTTGCCTTGGTTGGCAAAGTGTCCGGGGTATTCTTCTTCTTCTTAATTAGTGAGCTCATAAACCAAGTTTCAAGATTTTAGGATTTTTAAACCATTTTCTAGAATTTTCCTAAGATTAATAAAGCTATGGTCAAAGTAATCTTATTGAATTAAATCCCTAACTCAAATTGGGTTCTAACTAGTTTCAGAGGCTAGACAATTTCCTAAGCTTTCCAACGCATATTTATTTGCTAAAAATGGATTTCTAAATCTCTTGGAAATAAAGTTTGAAAATCATATCTGAAACATATTTGAAATAATTCAAAACGAGCGGGAAAATAAATAAAAACGAATCGTACCGAAACTCACTGAACCGGGCTGATTTCCGAAGAAACCCGTACGGGCCGGCCCAGTATCGCTTCGCGCCAGGCGGGATTCATTTGAATTCGAACTGACAAGCGGGGCCTGCGCGTCAGGCTACTTAATCGCACCGAACCGGTACGCGACCGATGGATCAAGATCTAATGGCTCACAGGCGTCGTCTACCTCGGCTAGGGCTGGGAGCTCACCGGCGTGCAGAGACGAGTGTTCGACGGTGGGGGCTCGACGGAGAGGAAGCAGGGCTTGACGGCGATGATGCAGAACGGCGGCGGCTGCTCGACTCCTCCGCCTGGCACCGGCGGCGTGTCCAACGGCGGCCGGACGCGATGGCGCCACCCGCGTCCAGTAGCTCGCCGGCGGAGCTGGCGACGTCGAACGGGAAAGAACTGGGGGAAGGGGAGGTGTCTGGGAGGCTGCTGGAGCTGGTGCGAGTTCAACCGTGTGATCGGAGGGGCTTTATATAGGCCAGGGAGTCGGGGGCGAGGGTGGCCAGAAGGTGGCCGGTGCGGGGGCCCTGGCGATGTGCAAAGGCCACGCCGGGCACGGCGGCCTCGGGGGCGTGCTGGCGGGGCTTGGTCGCGGCGACGGGGTACTGTGGGTCGGTGCTGGCGAGGCCACGCTGGTCGGCAGCTTGCAGAGAGTAAGAGGGACAGAGAAGGGGGGTCCGGGCGGGTTCTTCCTTCTCCTCCCATCTCTCACGGCTTGGGTCGAGGCAGAGGGGGCTGGGCTCGACCAAGGAGGCTTCCCAGGCATGGCTACAGGGTCGAGACGAACGGGAACAGTGAGGCTCACAGTAGAACTGATTTTCTGGATTTTTGCCCACCACGTGTTCGATCAAATGCGCGCAAGAATTTGAATTTCGAAATTTTGTAAACGGCCAGTGTAGTTTGTCAAGATATTGGACAAGGGTTCCAGGGATATTTTTGTTACAAAGAAAGGTGATGTTTTGCAGAAATCAAATTTCAAGTTTTGGGTATTGTCACTGTTTCAGATTCAATCTTTGGCAGATGTTTGAGTTAAGTTCTGATTTGAATTTTGGTTTGAAACTTCTTGGTTAAGTTAGTATGTGATCTGGTCAAGCTCAACTAACTGACCACACCTTTGCTTGAGTTACAGATTTCTTATTCTAAGTGTCCAAAGTAGGGTAGTCAATAATAATTTCTAGATCAACTTTTTCTTCTCTTTTTCTTTCTTTATTTTGTTTCTGGTTTCTTTGGCTCTTATAATTCTTCTCTAATGCTTCTGTTGGTTAAGTTAGAATCAACTAACTATTGCACAACAAAATATAACACACATGAAATCATAAAAGACATATAATAGAAAATATATGCATACATGCAATATGAATGAAAAAGTTTTTGTTGGTCCAAAATTTTGTACTTTAATTCATATGAAATGGATTACAAATATTTGGGTTGTTACATCCACCCCCTCAAGTGTGGACTTGAGCTTAGCAACATCTGCATGGCGGAAGTATTAGCACAGCATTGATTGAATAAGCATAAGGGAATTAAAACTTGTTGAGTAAATTACCGCTATTCTCAAGCTGTTGCTGCAAGTCCGCCACAAGAGCGCTTTTGGTTGCCAGCTCCTTCTCCTGCGAGCTGACAACCTGGACCAGGTCCTCTACCACCTTCTTATAGTTCTGGCAAAATAATTTGAAGTATTAGTCACTCTTAGAGCTTTATGCCAGATAAGTATCCGCCATAACGCTCGGGGGCTACTCACGACGATTTTTTAGTCTCTTAGAGCATCATGATGGATAGAATCCGCCATGATGCTCGGGGGCTACTTATGCTAATTTTTTGTCTTCCTAAGAGCTTTATGCCGGATAGTCATCCGCCATAACACTCGGGGGCTACTCAGTGAAATTTAAAAAGTTCTCTATAGAGCACTGGGTGAACTACCAGTGCTCGAGGGCTGTGCTATTCAAAAAACTTACAGAAGTCACTCTTGAAGCCCCATAGCGGATCGGATTTATAAATCCGCTATGGTGCTCGGGGGCTACTGGGAATACATACCTCTTTAACAAGACTGGTTCTCTGAACAAACGCTGCCATAGCAGATGACACATGGTTACTGGCCTCCTCTTGTAGATTGTCAAGGCGGAAAAGAGCTTCTGATTTCTTCTTCCATTTTGAGGCCTGCCCAGCTCCTGTGTCCATCTAGACCGCTTTTCCGCAAAAACTCACTTTCTTGGCACCTTTAGCAGGGCGAACTGATGGTCCAGCACTTTTCTCTGGAGCATCCGCCACCTTGCTAACATGCTGGGAAGAAGTGGAAGGCCCAGTTGGGCGAGCAGGAGCGTCCGGTGTAGGTGGAATAGCAGCAGGAGATGGTTTGGCCCTCGGAGGTTTCTGGCCAGAAACCTTTCTTCTTCTGTGCGCAGAAGACATTCACAGATTAGAATAGTCAAGTTATACATGGTATGAAGGCAAGATATGATTATCCTTACTTCCGCTCTGGCAGATTTATAGTGGCGGAATGTTCGGGCACGGTGTCCAGATGGCCGCGAAGAGCAGGGGACGGATGGCAAGAGATGACTCTCTTGCCTAGCCCACGAATGCGCCTGCCAGCACCGTGAACGCCACGCGGAACCGCCGTTATAAGATCATCCGCCACTACCTCCTCCTCCGCCACCTTCTGTCCTTTGGGAGACGAGGATGTCTCGTCCTCATCGTCAGTAAGCTCTTTCGACCGAGGATAACGGACGAGGCGGCTCAGCTCGGATGGTGGTAGGGAAGAAAGCTGTGGAGAAATGCGAAGTTATTCAAGAAAAATTGGCTGTTATGGCGGAATAAGGAGAAACACTCACCTTTGCACTAGTGGAAAAAAGCCTATTGGTGGAGCACCATTTTGGCATATGCGTGGCGCATATGGGATGCGCCACCAATGCCACGCCACTAATAACAGTTTATTGGTGGCGCATCTCAATATGCGCCACGCATAATTTGCCTATGCGTGGCGCATATTGCTATATGCGCCACTAGTAGCCTTTGAAAATTCAAAAATTTCAAAAAAAAAAAAATCGAAAAAAACCAAAACATTTTTTGTAAATCATAAAAATCGAAATAATGTGAAAAAACTATTGTATTTCAATTTTTTGAGGATTTTATTACATGAGGAACATTTTCAAATCACACCGAATTTCTTGACTTCCCGTTAGGTCACCCATCCTTAGACTACTCCGGGCTGAGCACGCTTAACTTCTCCATTCTATTTGTATGAGCTATTTCTAACCTACCCAAGTTCTTATTGATATTACTATCATATCAATCCTCTTAAGGCCTATGTGTGTTTGTGTGTATATGTGTGTTTGTGTGTATATGTGTGTATATGTGTGTGTATGTGTGTATATATGTATATATGTGTGTATGTGTGTATATGTGTATATGTATTATGTATATGTGTGTGTATATGTGTATGTATGTCCGCATATATGTGCGTATATGTGCGTATATATGTGTGTATGTGTGCGTATATATGTGTATATGTATGCATGTGTGCATATATATGTGCGTATATGTGTGTATGTATGCATACATGTGCGTATATGTGTGTATGTGTGCGTATATATGCGTATATGTGCGTATATGTGTGTGTATGTGTGCGTATATGTGCGTATATGTGCGTATATATGTGTATATGTGTGCGTATATGTGTGTATATGTATGTATATATATGTATATGTATGCATGTGTGCATATATATGTGCGTATATGTGCGTATATGTGTGCATATATATGTGTCTATGTGTGTATTTGTGTGTGTATGTGTGCGTATATGTGTGTCTATATGTGTATTTGTGTATGTATGTGTGCGTATATGTGTGTGTATATGTGCGTATATGTGTATCTATGTGTGTGTATGTGCGCGTATATGTATGTCTATGTGTGTATGTGTGTGTATGTGTGCGTATATATGTGTATATGTGTGTGTATATGTGTGTATATATCTGCATGTGTGCTATATGTGTGTATATAACTAATCCAAAAGTTTAAACCAATATAAATTTTGATCTAAAAATAAAAATAAAAATAAAAATTTGAAAATATAAAAGTGCAAAAAAGTCTATTTTCCCTTTTTAATCCGACTTCGTATGCAAAAGTTATAGCCGTTTTACCGAGACATAAAGTTTTTTTGTAAAAAATATCAAAATTCATTATTATTATTTTTCTTACTTACTAGATCACATAACATAACTAAATCTGATTTTTTGAAATTTTTTCAAACATTTTATCATTTTCTTTTATTTTTTAAAAGACTAAAAAGGCGACCCACTGGGGGGGGTGGGTGGCGGGTGAAAAAAATTCCCGCCAGTTATGCGTGGCCCATATTGCATATGCGCCATTGATATTTGAGTTATCAGTGGCGCATATTGCTATATGCGCCACTAATAGGTCAAATATGCATGGCGCATATGGCAAATGCGCCATTGATAAGACTGGATATTTTGTCGACGACCCTTCTGGTGGGTCCCGCCAGTTATGCGTGGCGCATTTTGAACAATATGCGCCATTAGTAAGAAAATTATCAGTGGAGCATATTTGCAAATGCGCCAGTAGTAAATACTAGTGGAGCATATTGAATAATGTGCTCCACTGATAAAACATCTATCTATAAGCCTTTTCCCACTAGTGTTGGACAACTGCCATTCTCATACATAGGGATCTTTAGCTTCAGAGGCTCATCCCGCCCCACCTTAATGATGTTGCGGATTCGTAGCTCGATCTCTTCAGCAGATAGTTCCTCCTTGGAATAGCGCTGAGGATCATCAATTCCGCTATATTCGCACATCAGGGCTGGGCGGTATTGAAGAGGTTGAATCCGCCGTGAGACCCAGCAGTAGATGGTATCAGCACCTGCCAGTCCAGAGAAGACAAGTTTCAAAATCCGCCGTGAGCATAATTGGCATTCATCATCCATTGTAAAATCGTCCATGACGCCCCAGCTATCCTGCTCCTCGGCGGGGCCATCAACAAAAGACCGCAGGCCGAACTTCCTTTCAGGAGGGGCCTGGTCAGCCAGATAGAAGAAGGATCCCCGCCATCCCTTTGCAGAGTCTTGAGGGACAATGTAGGGGTAGGATTTCCCGCTCCGAGGAACAAAGGAGATTGATCCGCAATTGCGAGGATCTCCATTCGTGTCTCGGTTATGGCGGATGTTAAAGTATAAGCGGAATAGATCGCCACGTGGACTGATACCCAGATACCCCTCGCATAGCGCGACGAATCCTGCTAGGGAAGTGAAGCTATTTGGAGCAATGTGGTGTAGTTGTAACCTATAGTGCCGAAGAACGCCTTTCAGGAAGTAGGATGGCGGAAGACTAAGGCCACGATCGATGTGAGACTTCAGTATGACGACCTCTTCTTCTAAAGGAGCTGGCATTGCTGCACCAGGCTCAACCCGCCATCTGGAGATCTCCTTAGCAGCTATGCGGCCTTCTTGTTCTAAGGAAGACAGAATCTCCTCATTCATGTTGCAGGAGTCCCAATCTCCTCCCGAGGTCTCGGGCATAGCGGACTCCGTATCAGAAGACCGTGCTGAGCCCTCAGCAGCTTCGGACTTGGAAGCTTGGCGAGGTGATTCTGGTTCCATGGCGGCTAGCGGCATGGCGGTAATAACTTCCAAGATTTCAAGCGAAGACGAGGAAGACGAGGCTAGCTTGTGGCGGAAAACGTCACCGGCGGTGAAGATCTTCCGCGGTGGCTCGTCGGAGACGATGAAGCTCTCATGGCGGCGCTGAAGAGAGAGAAAGCGACGGGGGCGAATGAGGGGTGACCGGTCGGGGGTGAGAGGCCGGGGTATATATAGACCCCGGGCCTCGATATTCGTGCCCGCCATCACCACCGCTCATCCCGATCGCAGAAACCCTAATCTGGTGACACATGTCCAGGGGTAAAAAAGTAACTTGGCGAAAACAGTGCATGCATTGTAAAACCTTGCCCTAGAAGGAACTACGTACCGGAATTTACGGCGGATTTCCACGGTATGATCCAATGGATCCCGAAAATCTCGCTAAGATAACTACGTCGCTTGATCCGATATTTACGGCGGATTAATAGATGGAAGAAGGAACATCAAGATAAACCGCCATCCCAGCACAGAAGAGAAGAAGAGCTATGGCGTAAGTATTTCACCAAGAACCTGCATGGCGGATGTAGATGGAAATCTTGAAGTTCCCTGGGGGCTACTGTTGGGGATATACCAAATAGGTATACCAGCGACGTAGTCCTAAATTAGCAAGCCAGGGTGGCCCATCAGGGGTGGTATGGCGGATCCTTAGACAGGCCCATGGCAGATTACTGACGATAGGCCCATGGCGGATCCGGAGACGGCCCATGGCGAGTTACCTTGACGTACACGCATAGGACTTAGTCTAGGACTCCAAGTTGTATCCGCTCTAGCACCAACGTGTAGCCCACGCCCGGCGTCTTTATAAGCCCGACGTGGAGCAGCCCTTAGGGCACAGACAAATCATATGGCCAATTGCATAGCGAAACAGCCAACCTCATCATTGTAATCGAGCACTTGTTGCCATATAGTGAATTATAGCAGCACGTAGGATCTCGCCACCGTCGCGGGATCTGAAGCTGGGTAAACTCGTGCTACCACCGTCCCGGATCGCTCCTTTGTGTTCACCCCCTTCCACAAACCGCCATACCCCTACCTCTATGGCAGATCTATTGACGAAACCACGACACTAGGGAGATCAGATCCTTCTTCTTCTACCTCTAGACCGAACAGCTCGAGGAGCCTTGTAGCCACCATGTGCTGAGAATAAGAAACAAGGCAGGAAGTAGGGGTGTTACCTCCGAAGTGGAGGACCCTGAACCTAGGTAATTGCTGGTGTGCTAGTAACACAATCTCGAGCCGGACCCATCGTTGCACACCATCGAGCCCCTCCGTTAAGCCATCCCCATGGCTACTGTCACTAAAATACCACGATAGGCACAAATCACACTTGGATGGTCTCTACTACAGCTCCTTGGCGCAATGATAGATGTGGGAAAAGGTACTATAAAATTCACCTCTCCACCTTGTAATCGTCATGAGTTCCCCAAAGGTAAGAGCAAAGGTAAGAATAAAGTTAAGAGAGGAACACGTAAGGCATCCGGTGATATTGATGCTTCATCGCTTGAAACTACTTGATTTCCGCTTTCTGCACCTAGCTCAAAGGCGCTAAAGAAAAGCACTCTTGGGAGATAACCCAATGTTTTCTTTTTACTACTTTTTCTTTTTGTTGAGTCTTGGAAGTTATTACTACTGTAATGACCTCTCCTTATTATTTTTATTTTGTTTTTGTGTGAATAAGAACCTCTAATTGGAGGAAGGTAAGATTTGGGGAAGTTACTGTCCTAAAACAGATTTCTACGCTGTACCGTAAAAATTCATGAAAAATTCTCAGAATGTCTTTTTGATCTGTGATTTCTTGTGCACATGCCCCAGGTTATTGCCAAAATTTCATTAGTTTTGCACTTTTTGATTTGAGCAACAGAAGATTTTCAAAAAAATTGATCTTTACCAGCTGTTCTATTTTGACAGATTTCTTCCACTATTTGTGTTTGCCTCTCGATCGCTTTCTTTTTGAGTTCTTTTGATCACAAAACTTTTGAGGAAGTTGCTCAAGTATCTTATGCTTTAATGGGTGTTATACTTGAGTTGAAACTGAACCGAAAGAGTAGATTTACTATCGTGCTTACACTAATGTTGCTAATACAATTGTGTGAGGTTTTGTATGAAGGAAGTTTTCAAGTGTAGGGAAAGGAGAATGATGAGATGAGATGAAGAAAGGACAAAATCTCAAGATTGGAGATGCCCATGTGTTGCCTGTCAAAACCCACCGGCGAGCAGCGACGAGCAACACGAAGAGCCGGGAGGCTCCCAGAACTGCTGGTGGGCCCTGGTCCCTCGGGCAACGGCCCGCAAAACTCCGGCACACGTCCTGGCTGATGCAAGGGCGTGCCACCTGACCTATACCTGATCAGGAAGGTGATGGATTGCTTCGATTAGTTTCCTGCATGGCAGACACGTAAACATTAAATACGAGCCTCGATCGGCTCTCAGGTTTCCCTGTGAATCGGCTCATGTAGCCGATTGTCCCATGGATCTGCATTGGATCTACGATAACATGGGGTTTTGCTTTATCAATACAAGTCAAATCGATCTACGATAGTTTAACGCTTTCACCACATAATTGGAACATCCCACACGTAATTGAGCCTGGTAGATACGAAAGATAACAGAAAACTAACCCTAGAGGAGGCCAAAAAACCAACGTAGAGTCAATTCCCGGAACAACTCCTCTCGAATTGGCAAACCATATCCTTACGTACTACTGGATCGTTCAACCCGTTTGTGAGGCCTAACCATGCGGATATCAAACTAATCCTTGGAGAACAAGGAACAACTATGACAGATTGAATCGACTGAATAAAGATCAAGCAAGATGCTGCCCTTACACCCAAAATAGGTGCAAAGGCAGCGAGATCTCTAGGGGCAGCATGACTAAGCAAACATAACCGAAAGCACCGATGCTAGCCCAAACAGATCTATGATAACAGTATTACTCGCCATCAACAAGGCTTCAGTACGAGCAACACCAAATAACACATAAGCAGATGCTGCCTAGATCGCGAGATGCGATCTAGGCAGCACGACGCTTACCTGAAAGAAACCCTCAAAACAAGGGGTGGCGATGCGCCGAGATTGTGTTTGTTGTGAACGTGGTCATCCTCCTTTCTCAATAACCCTAGGTACATATTTATAGTCCGGAGACTTTCTATCTTTGGAATAAACCTAACAACTCTATCTCTTGTTTAAACCGAAACGTAATCTAACATAATATACAGATACACGGGCAATTAGCCCAAATCCACGCGCAAGGCCGATCCAGCCTCCAAGCCCATCTTGATCACGGCCCATCTCCTCATTTGGCCAAAATGTGGCGATAACACATGCCCCCCTGGTTTTGGCAATAATAATTCCAAAACCACTCTATTTTTTTTCTTCATCGGGTCACGCGTTGCAGAGCAGAACCGTCATATCGCCTCCTCATCATGATGCCTCGCCTTCTCAACTTCTCCGCAGTACACGATTTGACAACTCTGGCACCACATTCTCGAAAGCCGCTATGGCATTGAACCACCTTCCACTATTCCCCTTATTTAAATCTATCCGAACCATTTGCATCCTCATTCTTCTCCAATAGCCAAAAAATCCTCTTCCTCTGCCATGGCCTCCTCTTCTTCCTCCAACACATCCGGCCTTTCCTTCCAATCCTCCGACTCCGTCAACCGGGAGCCGACGCCGAAGCACCCGCCAATGGCGGCGTACGAAACTCTCGCCCCACAATGGTGGGACGAGAGAGACTGGGACTTCGCCGCCCAGTCAGAGGACGACGAGTCCCTGACCGACGGCGAGGAAGACCTCCAACTCCTCGTCGACGGGGAACTGGAGGCAGAGAGCGCCGACGACACCGTGTCCTGGGGCGAGGACATCGGCTCTTCCGATGAGGAGGAAGAAGCAGAGGAGGACACCTCCTCCGACGAATACCCGCCGGTGAAGCGCTTCCGCGCCGGGTCCAGCGAGGACACCGACGACGACGACGAGGACGAGGAGGCCCCCGCTGACAACTTCAGCAGCAGCGGTGAGGACTACGCCGGCAGCAGCGCCGATGACAGCGAAGACGGCGGCGGCAATGGCAACGGCGACGACGACGACGCCGCCTTCTAGATTAGGAACTAGTAGTAGTAGTACTAGTAGTAGATCTCCATTTTGTAAGCAATCGGCTTCATTGTAAACAACCGTCTTTGGAATCAACAAAGCTTGCTTTTCCCAATTTGATTTTGCCGATAGTCAAATAGGTCAACGTTCCAAAAGCCGATAGTAACGAATCGGCTTTCACCATACCACGCTTGATATGATCAACCAAGTCAAAGCCCAAAGAGCCGATGGCAACACATCGGCTTTTCCCACAAACGTTGGCAAGGTCAAACTCGGTCGCTTATTTAGACAAGTCTGAGCGGTCACTTTCCAATTTCAACGGTAACCTGCAACCATCTTCAAAAAGGCTAACTCAGATCTCCAATTGCCTCATTGAACAAATCGGGCTCACGGCGACACGAACCCTAGATTCCCCACCGCATAGATCCATCTCCGCCGGCAAATTAGATGGCGGAATCGTCCAGCGCCAACACAGCAGTCTCCGGTCTGAAGGTAATCCTTAACTGTTCCTCGCAATCCGAGCACGGTGCTAGAATTAATAGCAAACACCTGAATTAATGCTTTATCCCATCATTGAAATTTTAGGTTTCAGATATTCTGCTGCCGCATCCTTCTCTCCCAAATTCTCTCTGCCTTGGCCCCCGTACAGAATCTAGTCCTGCCCATTTGATCTCTTGCGAGGCAAACAGAATCCCCTTCGTAAGCCAAAACTTAGATTTGGATTCTTGGGCCGACTGCTTACGAGCCTGGCCTAATCCTCCCGAATATTGGGTTTCTTGGTACAGTAGGGTAGCCAAAACTTACCAATCCCAATGGGAAACCACGGGAATAGCCGATGCCTTGACTTTGTCATTGTCTCCCCTTGAGAAACATGAAAATCTTCTAAAAACCATCGGCTATTTCTGGTCTGATGCTCTGAACTGCTTCATGTTCGGCCATGGCCCCATGACACCAACTCTGTTAGACGTGGTGATGATTACTGGTCTAGACGTCACATCACCCAGCCCCTCTGCTTTTATGCTGCCAAAAGTCCCCTTCAAGCTTTCTTCCAAAACAGATTGCACGAACTGGGGTGCTTATCTTCGAAGCCACATGAAAACTAAGGGCCCTGTCACAGAGAAAGAACACACGGCCTTCCTCAATTTCTGGCTGGAACATTTCATATTCTGTGGCCCTTCCCTTGCTCCAACCAAGAATTATCTTCCCTTGGCCTACGAACTTGCTAGAGGCACTCAACTTGGCATCGGCAAACTGTTCCTTGGAGAAGTCTATCGATATCTCCAGTTGATGTCTGTCAAACTATCCTCCCACATAGCAGTCAAAACAGGAGGTCCTTGGTGGTTTATTCAACTATGGGCTCAGCTGTACTTTCAAAACCATATCCCAAACTTCCCCCTTTTGGCAAGTTGCACCTTTCCAGATGCCAAAGGGAAGCAGATCCGATGCACCAGCTACGGCCAAGCTCTGTATAGCCTGCCAGGTAGTAAACTGATCCCTCATGAAGCATCCAAGTGGTTCAGCATTTTCTTCCAAGGCCTGGACAATCCTATCTTCTTTCCTTACACGGAGGAATCGGAAAATTTTGAAAATCCAATCTCCTTCAGGCTGGACAACTTTGCCGATGACACCAGCACTTGGCAGCTATTCTCCACCGTGATCCGTCCCTGCTTCCTCCCAGTTGGCATGAGCACATCCAACAGAATAATCAAGCCTGGATACGAGTTCTACCAGCCGGTCGTAGCAACTCGGCAATTTGGCCTTGGGCAAGTACCTCCTCATTTCTTTCTCCACCACCTCACAGAGAGCAGAGCTGACCTGCCCGATTCTCTCACCAGTCAGAGGTGTTATTCTTTCTTCGATGCTCTGACCATCCCAATTCCTAACAACCTCACTTTCGCTTCATCAACCGATGGTTTTGAGAACTGGTGGTCGATGTGGAAGACTCATGCCTTCAGGAGAGCTCTGGGACCATTGCTGGAACAGCTCGATGCTGAATATGACATCCCCGTAGAACAGGTACTGCTACTTGTAAATTTTCTTGATGCAGCTCACGACGATGCTTTTAATATCCTGCTCTGTCTCCTTGCAGCAACAAGATGGTCTAGAACCTACCAACGAGGATGGCTCCCCCTTCGAATTCCTCCCACCAGCTCCTGTGGTCCTTTTCTGCAAAAACTCGCCACCTTTGAAACAGGTCGTGATGCAGAACCAGCCGATATCACCAAAATCGGCTTCCAAGAGCCAAGCAACTTCCGGGTCAGCTGCCTCCCGAGTTCCAACTAAAACAAGAACGGCGGTGAGGAAGATAGTGGCCAAGAAAACTTTGAGGCGCCGGAGCCCTTCTCCAGAGAGCTCGCACGTACGCTGATTCATGCCTTGGTTGATCTCATTTATCTTTGTAAACATGCTCGTGCTTACCAACTCTCCCTTTCTTACAGGTCTCCATCGAAGACACCTCCAGCGAGGAAACACAATCCAATCGAGGAGATTCGAGCTCAGCAGACTCTAAGAGAACCACCACACCGAGCCAGCCAGATGTGCCACCATCGGCTTCCAGGAAAAGGCCTGTTCCTGAACCTGTTGCCCCCCGAGCAGCAGTCGAGGCGGGGCAAGCTGTGAGCCCCAAGAGGGCTCGCAAGGGACTGCCAACTTCTTCTTCGAGCCAGGAGGCTTCGAAAGTAATTATCCTCCATACTCTTACCACTCCTTTTTTATGCCGATTCATTGCTATTCACATCGGCTAAGCACCTTTCATGCAGACGAAGGACACTCCTAGTGGGAAAGTCGGGGAAGTGCCGATGCCTTCCGCAAGCCTGGATCTAGTAATCCCTGAAGGTGTAGATGAAACGGTTGCCAATCTGGCCAAGCCCTCAGCAACAACACACGAGCCGATTGTCTCGCCGTCGGCTTTCCCCCTGATCTCAGGAGAGGTATGTTCGCTTCTTTCGACTCATCCTTCCCTGTTTGACGCATACTGACGCCACTTCTGCCTGCCAGGGTTGTGATATCTCAGGCTTGCTGACGTTCGACCCTGAATCCATCGAACCAGCTCCCTCTGCCGCCAACGATGAACCACGAGCAAGCGCTGTTCTACCTCAATTCCAGCGTCTCAAAGCCTTGCTGTCCTCCCCAATCGAGAGGTTGGTCGAGGGTTCTGAAGAGGTGAAGAGTGTTCTTGACGAAATCAAGGACCAACTCCCGGTAGCATTGCAGGTGAAGCTTTGGCCAGTTGTGACTCTGTCTTTCTACGGGTCAAGGGTGAAGTTGGCTCGTGAGAGGATCAATCTACGCCACGCCCAACTCCCACTGAAGGCCGATATTGCAGCCAAATGTCAGCGGCTCAATGAGAAAAAGGCGTCTCTGGATGCCAAAACTGACACCTCTGTCAACACCGCCGAGCTTGCATCCTTAAAAAAAGAATTGGAAGATCTCGAAGAGAAGGTCCGGGCGACTAAAAAGCTCATTCATGACAAGGAAGCATTCATCGCCCGCTCCCAAGACGAAGCAGAAGGCCTCAAAGCTCAACTGAAGACTGATCTGGCAGAAATACGTGCCCTGAGCAAGCAGCTAGTGACGGGCAAGGACGATGATGACGTAGCCGAGATCGCCGAGGTGGATCGTGTCCGTGCTGACGCCCTCCGTGCCTTCGAGGCATTCCTTCAGTAGCTTATTCATGTAACCTGATACCTGCTCGTAACAGTCTGAACCTCGAGAGTCGATGGCTGTGCATTGTTTTTTTTTTATTTGGCCGATTTCATGTATCGGCCCCCATATTTCACTGTTCATCATTCCACATGCTTGGGAAATATTAATCTGGATATATTTTTTTTACTGGCCGATTTCATGTATCGGCCCCCATATTTCACTGTCCATCATCCCACATGCTTGGGAAATATTTCTTGAGATGCTGACCGTTGACAGCCACTGGGAATTTCACACCGTCCAGCTCCTCAAGCATGTACGCGTTGCCCCTTAAAACTTGGTCGACCCTGTATGGCCCGTGCCAATTTGGAGACCATTTACCGTATGCTGCATCCTTAGTTCCCAATGGCAATACAGCTTCCCATACCAGATCCCCAACGTGGAACTCCTTTGGTCTCACCTTCTTATTATATGCACGAGCTACCTTGGCTTTGTTCTCTTTAATTTTCTCAAGCGACCACAGCCTAAGTTCAGTTAAATCCTCAACACTGTCACTCATCAGGGCTGCATATTCTTCAGTTGTTAGATCGTTCTGAAAAGTGACACGTCTCGATCCAGCCGTAATCTCCCATGGCAATACGGCTTCTTGTCCATAGACTAGATGGTATGGCGAGGTTTTTATCGCTCCATGACATGACATGCGATAAGCCCACAAAGCTTCTGACAAAACCTCGTGCCAACGCCTAGGGTGCTCGTCGATTTTTCTCTTGATCAGCTTGATAAGGCTCTGATTGGACGCTTTAGCTTGCCCATTTGCTTGAGCATAGTATGGAGATGATCGGATCAGCTTAATTCCCGTGTCCTCGCAGAACTCTCTAAACTCGTGAGAAATGAAGACCGAACCTCCATCGGTCGTGATAGTTTGGGGAATCCCGAATCTATGAATGACATGTTCTTTCACGAAATTGATAACATCCTTCGAGTTTACTAACTTCATAGGGACGGCTTCCACCCATTTAGTGAAATAATCCGTAATTCTCGATCCAGCCGTAATCTCCCATGGCAATACGGCTTCTTGTCCATAGACTAGATGGTATGGCGAGGTTTTTATCGCTCCATGACATGACATGCGATAAGCCCACAAAGCTTCTGACAAAACCTCGTGCCAACGCCTAGGGTGCTCATCGATTTTTCTCTTGATCAGCTTGATAAGGCTCTGATTGGACGCTTCAGCTTGCCCATTTGCTTGAGCATAGTATGGAGATGATCGGATCAACTTAATTCCCGTGTCCTCGCAGAACTCTCTAAACTCGTGAGAAATGAAGACCGAACCTCCATCGGTCGTGATAGTTTGGGGAATCCCGAATCTATGAATGACATGTTCTTTCACGAAATTGATAACATCCTTCGAGTTTACTGACTTCATAGGGATGGCTTCCACCCATTTAGTGAAATAATCCGTAATGGCCAAAATCCACATGTGGCCTTTGCTTGATGGAGGATTGATCTTGCCAATCATATCCATGCCCCAACCTCGGAATGGCCAAGGCTTGATGATGGGGTTCATCGCTGATGCAGGTACCATCTGAATCTTCCCGAATTTCTGACATGCTTGACACCCTTTATAGTACTTAAAACAGTCCTCAAGCATGGTGGGCCAATAAAACCCTGATCGCCTGATCAACCATTTCATCTTGTGAGCCGATTGGTGAGTTCCACAGGCGCCTTCGTGTACCTCGTGTAGAAGCCGATTTGCCTCGGCTAGCCCCAGACATTTGAGCAGTAACCCTTCCAAAGTCCTGTAGAACATGTCATCCCCAATAAGCACATACTTCATGGCCTTGTACCTTATCCGTTTAGGTGCCCCCCGAGCCGAATCTTTCAAGTAATTGAAGATATCGGCTCTCCAGTCGTCCGCCTCCAGGAACTGTACCTGAACATCAGTTCCATCTGCTATGTCCTTGTAGCCTGAAGCCATCTGTGCAAGATCATTCGCCTCGGTATTCTGCGACCGCGGGATCCAGTTAAAGTTTAGATACCTGAACTGTGCCATCAGCTCACGGCATTGCAACCATAATGGGAAGAGTGACTCGCTCTCACACTTGTATTCATCCGTGAGTTGGGAAATCACCAATTTGGAGTCTCCAAAAAGTTCCACTGCTTCTGCTCCGGCTTCAATGAGCAACTCCATTCCCTTGCGTATTGCCTCATACTCAGCGACATTGTTGGTGCAAGGGGTAGATAGCCTGATGGAGAAGGAATATGTTGCCCCCCGGGGCGACACGAGTAGAATGCCGATGCCGCAACCATCATCACAAGCCGATCCATCGAAAAACATAGCCCATGCACGTACAGACAGTGCTGCTATATCAGTGTTGATTCGTTCAGCAATAAGATCGGCCAACGCCTGTCCCTTAACCGCTTTGGCGGGTTGATACCGGATATCAAATTCCGATAATGCAAACATCCATTTGCCGAGTCGGCCTTTCAACACAGGAGCCGACAACATATGTTTTATGACATCTGATTTGCATATGATGATAATCTCTGCTGACAGCAAGATGTGTCGCAGCTTGGTGCAGGTGAAAAATAGGCAGAGGCATAACTTCTCGATCTTAGGATACCTTGTCTCTGCATCCAGCATCCTTCTGCTGATGTAAAACACAACTCGCTCCAGACCATCATAAACTTGCACCACCACCGAGGCGATGGACGTGTCAGCCACCGACAAGTAAATGTAGAACGGCCTATCCTGCTGCGGTGGAACCAACACTGGCGGCTTCGTTAGATATTCTTTGATCTCGTCGAAGGCTCGTTGTTGTTCTGTCCCCCAGCGGAACTCCTCATCAGATTTTATTTTCACCAGTCCCATGAACGGCTCTATTCTTCCTGACAGATTGGAGATGAACCTTCTGACGAAGTTGATTTTGCCGATGAGACACTGCAGTTCTTTCTTCGTGGTAGGTGGCTTCATTGTTCGCACTGCCTCCTGACTTTTCAGGCCGATCTCGATTCCGCGTTCATGGACCAAGAAACCCAAGAACTGACCGGCCGTCACACCGAAGGCACACTTCTTTGGATTCATCCGTAGTCCGAATTTTCTGGTTCGGTCCAGGACGCGTCGCAGATCGTCCAAGTGTCCTTGTACTGAAGCAGACTTGACTACCACGTCATCGATATAAATCTCCACCAGCTTGCCGATCAGATCATGGAAAATGTAATTCATGGCTCTTTGGTATGTGGCGCCGGCATTCTTCAGTCCAAATGTCATGACTACATACTCAAACAACCCCACCGAACCTGGGACTCTGAATGCAGTCTTGTGTATATCTTCTGGAGCCATAAAATTTTTATTGTAACCGGCATTGCCATCCATAAAGCTCAAGACCTTATGACCAGCAGCTGCGTTGATCAATGTCTCTGCTACCGGCATCGGATACTCATCCTTTGGAGTGGCTCTATTGAGATCCCGAAAATCTATGGCAACACGCCATCGGCCATCCTTTTTCTCTACAGGTACGATACTAGAAATCCACTCAGCATACCTGCATGGCCTGATGAACCCAGCTTTCAACATTTTCTCGATCTCTTTCTTGACTTCCTCTAAAATGTCGGCCTTCATCTGTCGTGCTCGCTGCTGGAATGGCCGAAACCCTTTTTTAAGCGGGAGCCGATGCTCAATGATGCTCCTGTCTAACCCGGGCATCTCCGTATAGTCCCAGGCAAAGCAATCTGGATATTCTTTCAGCAAAGCTATCATCGGACCCCGCAGATTCGGTTCTAACTTTTTGCTGATAAATGTCGGTCGTGGCTTATCCCCAGGACCGATGTCAATCTCCTCTAGCTCATCAGCGGATGTAAACCCATACCCCAGCTTTCCGTCACCTGCTAAATCGATGCTGAACACAGGCCAAAAGTTTGGTGAGGATAACAAAGATAATTTGGGCCGATTGCCGGAATCGGCCCCCTTTTTGATTGCATTACTCAAGGAAGGTTTACAACTTATTTGTGCTCTACAATGGTAGGGAATCTCCCTACTACGACTACATGACATGCTTGTCGTAAGATCACTGCTTTTTATTTTTTGTGGCCGATCGCAGGGATCGGCCTTACCACGCACAATCGTGGGCTTTGCTACTCTGTCAGGCCAGTGGATAAGACCAGCCTCACCCCGTTTTTTGTAGCTTCAATGCGCTCACAGCCGTCTAGACTGACTCCAGAGATCGGCTCTTGGTCTTCTGCGTCCCAAATGTTCATGCCAGCTATTGAGATCTCGATCGAATCATCTGCATGAATGACCTCCACTTCATCTCCATCCCACTGTATCAGGCATTGGTGCATCGTGGATGGAATGCAGCAGTTAGCGTGAATCCAATCCCTTCCCAGCAAGACAGCGTAGGTGCTTTTGCTGTCAACAATGAAGAACGACGTAGGGATGGTTTTTCTACCCACGGTCAGATCCACGTTCAGAACGCCTTGCGTTTCTGAAGCTTGGCCGTTGAAGTCGCTTAGCGTGACGTTGGTTTTGATCAAATCTGCAGTGGAGCGTCCCAAACGCCGCAGCATGGAGTATGGCATTATATTGACTGCCGCTCCGGTGTCAACCAACATCTTGCGGACAGGCTGCCCATTGATATAACCTCTCAGGTACAGGGTTTTCAGATGTTTGTAGCCCTTCTCCCGTGGCTTTTCAAAGATAACCGGCCGTGGGCTGCAGTCAAACTGTGCCACTGGTAGTTCTTCGGTTCTTGGAGCGCAAAACTCTGACGGAAGTATGAACACCATGTTTGTGCCAGCCGATGTCTTCGCATCGGCTTTTACTAGTTTGGGGCGCCACTCTTTCTTTTTGGACGGGCCTCCGTCTCCAAGGTTTGCTGAATTTTCACGGCCAGATCAGGCCGGGCTTTCCTTAAAGTGTGGAGGTACTGCGCTTCGGCTTCCTCCAAGCTACGTAGCCGCTGAACTCTACGCTTTTGGGTGTGTCTGAGTCCATCGGGACACCACCTTGGCCGGTGATATCTATCTTCTTCTTCATCCTCTGACTCCTCGAGATCTTTTGCTCGAGATGACTCCTCTTGTCTGTTCTGAGGCCGGAGAGGCCCTAGACGCTTGAACACTGAAACTGGACCTGTGTCATCCTTCTGCTGTCCACATTCCGGGCAGTTGTCGACTATAGGCAATCGGCTCATTCCCGCATCCCAACAGTACTTGAAGAAAGGACAATCCCAATGTTTATCCACGCCTTCCTTTTCCTCTGACCTTCCCCTAGCGCGGTGCTCATATCCTTCATCATCTCTATCATGCCGACGGTATCTCCCATCGTATGCGTCGGTCCGACGATCTCTTTCATCATCTCTGTCGTACTGCCGACGTCGGTCATACTGACGCTCATACTTGTTAAGGAGATGCGTGGAGTGTGGCTTCTGATATCGCACGCTTCTCACTTGTTCCTCGGTTATATACCGCCTATCATCATAACGGGGCCGGTCGCGTGGACCGGCCTCTTCCTTTTCTTTGCCCCGGGAGTGGCCGCTTTCCTCGTTATACTTGCCATGGTGGTACACAGGCCCTGCCATGTTAATATCGAACGAGAAATCTAGCTGACGCCTCGTGGAGTGGCTGTGCTCTACCATGTTGATGCCAGGAAACGGGTTTGTGTCCACTTTCATGGCGAACTGCCCAAGGATCAGATGGCCCTGTTCTATCGCCGTTTGGATCTGCCGACGTAGCTCTTTGCAATCATTGGTGGTGTGGGTGAACGAGTGATGCCACTTGCAGTATGATCTCCCATTCATCTCTTGCGCCGTAGGGATTTTATGGCCTTCGGGTAACTTCAGCTGCTTTTCCTTCAGCAGTAAATCGAATATCTGCTCAGCTTTGCTTACATCGAAGTCGAACCCTTTTGCAGGCCCTTGCTATTTCACCCATTTGCAGGACACAGGATCTGCTCCCCGAGCCCATTCAGCCACGGCTATCTCCTGGTCTTCTACAAGATCCTCTTCTTCTGTATCGACCAGGCCTATCGGACGTTTGAACTTGTCTTGGTACAACTCAGGGTGGCGCTGCTCATACATTGTCAGTTTCTGGACCATGTGCGCCAGTGAATTGTATTCTACTTGGAAAGCCAGATCCTTGATCGGTGCTGAGAGACCCAACACGGCCAGCTCGACTGCTTCTTTCTCAGTTAAACGAGCCGAATAACATCGGTTCTTGATAGTCCTGAAACGCTGAATATACTCGGCTACCGTTTCTCCCCGCTTCTGCCGCACCTGCGCCAGATCGGCAATGCCAGCCTCGGTAGCTTCTGAATGATACTGAATATGGAACTGTTCTTCCAGCTGCTTCCAGGTCCAGATCGAATCTGGTGGTAACGAGGTGTACCACCCAAAAGCTGGTCCTGTCAGAGATTGCGCAAAGAACCTTACGCATAACTGATCCGATGCTGAAATCATGCCTAACTATGCCAAATATCGGCTCACGTGCTCGATCGAGCTAGACCCTTCTGAACCATTAAATTTTGAGAACTCAGGGAGCCGATACTTGGGTGGAAGCGGAATCAGATCATACTCGTTGGGGTACGGCTTGGAATAGCCAATTGTTCTCCTCTTCGGCACGAAGCCGAACTGGTCTCTCAAGATGGTACTGATTTGCTCCACCGTTTGAGCTGCAGGGGCTAAATTCTCATGACTCGTTCCGGTGGCATACTTAGCTAGCCACGCCTGTTTATCAGCGTCCATCCCGGACATCCCTGCTCCCGAAATCCCTACTCCAGAAACACCTGCCCCAGAAATCCCTGCGGTTGCAATCTAGTTCGTGCGCGTCAGGCTGTTGCAGTCCGGCACGTATGTGCACACATATCTATGTGGGATTTCTTTAGGTGGTTCAAACAGGAATTGGTAATCGCCAGGATCACCTCCAATCTTGTAGACGAGGTACGCCGGTGACCCCGGTGGCTCCGGAGCTGCAAGCGTGAATGGTAGCTGTGGCCTGGTCTGGGCGGTCTTTCTCCCTGGTGAGTCCCTAGGGTAGGCCCCGACGAAGAGTACTGATGTTTCATGATCTCCTGAACCACGCGAACCGCGATGCGCTCGAAAGCGTTCACCAGGCTCTCAGAATGGCGGTGAAGAGAATGAGCCACCATGTAATTGACTTCCTGTCGCAGAGCTCTAGTGCGATCCTCTGAAGGAACAGACAGATCCACCTCATCGAGAGCGCCTTCGGGTGAGAACCCTTTCCACCTGATGCCATGCTTACGGGTCCTCTCAAAAGAGCCGATGAGATCGGCTTCGAAGAGAGCTTTGATATCATCATACCTCTTCTTGTGCTCATCAGGCAGATCATCGTACGTGATTGGTCTGTCCCCCATCGCAGCGTCAGATGTTGATGCAGATGTTGTTGAGAGTCCCACTGGGCATGCCAGAATGTGTTGCCTGTCAAAACCCACAGGCGAGCAGCGACGAGCAACACGAAGAGCCGGGAGGCTCCCAGAACTGCTGGTGGGCCCTGGTCCCTCGGGCAACGGCCCGCAAAACTCCGGCACACGTCCTGGCTGATGCAAGGGCGTGCCACCTGACCTATACCTGATCAGGAAGGTGATGGATTGCTTCGATTAGTTTCCTGCATGGCAGACACGTAAACATTAAATACGAGCCTCGATCGGCTCTCAGGTTTCCCTGTGAATCGGCTCATGTAGCCGATTGTCCCATGGATCTGCATTGGATCTACGATAACATGGGGTTTTGCTTTATCAATACAAGTCAAATCGATCTACGACAGTTTAACGCTTTCACCACATAATTGGAACATCCCACATGTAATTGAGCCTGGTAGATACGAAAGATAACAGAAAACTAACCCTAGAGGAGGCCAAAAAACCAACGTAGAGTCAATTCCCGGAACAACTCCTCTCGAATTGGCAAACCATATCCTTACGTACTACTGGATCGTTCAACCCGTTTGTGAGGCCTAACCATGCGGATATCAAACTAATCCTTGGAGAACAAGGAACAACTATGACAGATTGAATCGACTGAATAAAGATCAAGCAAGATGCTGCCCTTACACCCAAAATAGGTGCAAAGACAGCGAGATCTCTAGGGGCAGCATGACTAAGCAAACATAACCGAAAGCACCGATGCTAGCCCAAACAGATCTATGATAACAGTATTACTCGCCATCAACAAGGCTTCAGTACGAGCAACACCAAATAACACATAAGCAGATGCTGCCTAGATCGCGAGATGCGATCTAGGCAGCACGACGCTTACCTGAAAGAAACCCTCGAAACAAGGGGTGGCGATGCGCCGAGATTGTGTTTGTTGTGAACGTGGTCGTCCTCCTTTCTCAATAACCCTAGGTACATATTTATAGTCCGGAGACTTTCTATCTTTGGAATAAACCTAACAACTCTATCTCTTGTTTAAACCGAAACGTAATCTAACATAATATACAGATACACGGGCAATTAGCCCAAATCCACGCGCAAGGCCGATCCAGCCTCCAAGCCCATCTTGATCACGGCCCATCTCCTCATTTGGCCAAAATGTGGCGATAACACCATGTCACCCCAAGAAATATCCAAGAGGTACAAGCATCAAAGCTTGGGGATGCCCCGAGGCACCCCTTCTTCATCGACAAAATTTAGGTCACCTTTCAAGACACTATATTTTTATTGCCTCGTATGCTATGCATTTTTCTTGGAGCGTATTTATTTCTGCTTTCATTTTTATTTTATTTTATTGTTGCAATAAATGGTTGGACCCCAACATATTTATTTTGGAGAAGACACACTCTGTTTTTCATTGCCAAGAACACTCTAGTTTTCACACTTTTCGTTCAACGAGTGTTCTCTTTTTCTAGTACTGCGTTTAGCTTTTGTTTTTCACCTTGATTTTTGTTTAGAACTTATTAGTTCTTTGTAGCTAGGTGTGTTTAGACCTCTGGTCTATGTTGGTTTTCATCTTTAAGAGTTGTTTCAAAAAGGTTGGTTGGTGTTGGAAAAGAGAGAAAAGTTTCATGCCTATAGTGGTACAAATGGGAGCTTATTTAGACTGTGGCTTAGACTTTTGCATGTCATGCTTGATGTTATTTTGATTATATGCTTAGTGGTTTTTTCTGTAGCATGACTTGTCTCAAATGACTGAGATTGCTTAATGTGCCTTTGAAAGAATCATGCATTGTTTTTATTATATGGGAGCATATTATTGTGGTATTCTCCTTTGATGCTTTATTTGGGTTGACTTGGCGCATGCTCACACCATGTTTGACTACAAACCAGTCGCCTCAAGCCTCTATGATCATTTGGTTTATGACTTGTGATACCACTTTATGCTTTGGTTAATAATATTTTGTCGCTATGCATGATTATGACCATTATTGCTCTCTTAGTTGGCCGCTCCCAGTCTTTTGCTAGCCTTCATCTATACTGAGAGGGAATAATTCTCGCGCATCCAACTACCAAAATCCAAGTTTATTCCAAAGAGTCCACTATAACTTCCTATGCATGGTATTTTCAAGCCATTCTAAGTAAATTTTCATGTGCTACCTTTCAAAAAAAAAACCTTCAAAATACTTCTCATTTTATGACACTATTTTCAGCTCATGGGGACATAGTGGTTGGATTTGCTATCTTCCATATTGTTTTATTTCAAAAAAGAAAAAAAAGAAAAAAAGAAAAGAAAAAAGGCACTCCTCCATGGTATGTGAAAGTTGGTGGGCACCCGATGGAATTGGTTAGCCATGGTTTGTGAAAAGAAAAGTGGGGAGGAGTGCCAAGCTTTATAAAAGAGCACAAATGTGCCAATCTCTCTCAAAACTTGCTTAGTATGGAAGATAGTAAGAACCCCACTGCGAGTCGTTGACAAGAACAACCACCTCTCAAAACAAATTTTTATCTCTGTTTTACAAATGAAAAGCTCTAGCACATGTTAAATCCCTGCTCCCCTCTGCGAAGGGCCTTTCTTTTACTTTTATGTTGCGTATTCACCTTCTACCTTTATGCACCATCTAAGAGAGCATAGTTGTCATTCTCAGTATAATGTGCATAGTACCAAAATTTATTATTGATTGATTCATGATTATGGTTTCGCTTGTTCTTAAATTATTTGTATCTAGTCACCCTATTTAACTTGAAGGTGTCCTATGCATTTATGTTTTGCTACTCCATGAAGGACAAGCTGAATACCACTTTACTATGTTTTTCTATATGGTTGAAACACACACTTGACTTTCAATGCATTATTACTAATGATCGTTCATTTGTGTTACTTTTCATGTTACAACGTGGTTGCTAAGTTTTATTGTCAAGATTATGTCTTTTATGCCAATGTTAGAGTACTTTGATCTCAGCACTCAATGCTTTACATTCTTTGATCAAGATTGTGGTGGTGCATGTTGATACGTCTGAAATGTACCAATAATTTTTGATGCTCCATGCTTGTTTATACACCATTTGCTTCGTGTTTTGTTACACTTCGTGGCATTTTTATCCATTTTTCGGAACTAACCTACTAATGAGATGCCACAGTGCCAGTTCCCTGTTTTCTGCTATCTTTGTGTTTCAGAAAAGCTACACAGCTGACAAGGGTATAGATAATAGAGCCCGTTACTTGAGTACCCCTGAGGCCGGTTAAGCTAGGCCCAAGTGTAATCCTAGTCGAAATACAAGTTCATGTCATATACCGATGTTGTAATATGTATCGGACCCCTCCCATTCCTTCAGACCTGGCCACCTATATATAGGGGCTAGGAGAGGACGGTGAGGGACAGATTGAGAGTAAAGCCAAAGTTCCCCACCACATTTACTTTCGATACACGCCTTGTTTGACTGATTTTACCTTCGAGTTCATCCGACGCCCTATTCCCCCGATCCTAAGTCCTTCATATTGGACATTTGCCGAGTTAACCCTCATCAATTGGCGCTGACCGTGCTCATGTTGTCGAAGATCATGAAGAAACCTTGATGGAGGTCATGGTCTTCTGGAAATTGAGACTAGCCACCTTTGAAGTACATCTCGCCATCTCCATCGTACCAGACCTCCACTTCATAGGGAGTTCCTCCTCCACAGTGTTTGCGAAGAACTGCTTCCCGTAGCTCTCGTCCATCCATGCACTTGGTGAACTTCAGCGATACCCACTGAATCTCGCGGCATTGGGCGCGGTGATGTAGAAGAAGGAGTACATTTTGGGCAGAGGAGGAGGAGAAGCATTATTTGGCGGAGCATTCGGACCTGGCGCAGCAGATGAAACCCTGGGCTTATTCTTACTTCCCACAGGGCGGCTAGGGCGCCGCTTCACAAGAGTGGACGACAAGGCTACCACAGCAGGGTCCTTGGACTTGTTCTTACTGCCGCGAGGGCGGCCACGACCTCGCTTTTTCACCAGAGCACCGATGTTCAGATGCGATCCACCTGCATCGGCCACGGAGGCAAGTGCTAGGAGGAAAAACCCTAGATGAGATGAGGAAGAGGAAGATGATGCGGCGGAGGAAGATAGTAATGAAAGAATTAGGGTTTTTCCCTAAGTCAACATGCTTTATTTATAAGCAAACCTTAATGGGCCTTTGCAAATCAAAGGTCCAAGTACATCTATGGGCTTTTATATTTAGCCCCGAGCAGAAGATAAGACGGCAGCAGAATAACAAGGGCAAAGACACATAGGAAAAAAAATGCAGTATGGACGAATAAAGTATAGAGATATGTCAAGGAGCAAACCGCATCTCATCATAGACTCGGGGGCTCATATCATCAGAAAGAGCAAGAATAATATTTAAAGCACAATTGTGCCAATACTATCATAGGAGGCAAGTTACTAGGCGACAATATTATATTTTTGAGCCTATAGCCAAAAACTTTCAGCTATAGCCTCGGGGGCTACTCCCATCGGGAGCGCTAGCTGCGCACCCAATGAAAAAAAGCAATTTTGAGAAAGAATTCGACAACAAAAGAAGAAGAATTGGAGCCTATGATCGACTACAAGTATCTGCCCATAGCCTAGGGGGCTACTTATTTCAGGAGCATTGTTGTGCGCTCGGTGACAATGGACTACTTCAAAGAAAAATATAACAAGTGCAATCGACTACATTTCGTCGACAAAAAAACTTCAACTACATTGTTGACAAAATAAAGATCGCTTACTCCCGTTGGGAGAGCTATTTTTTAACTCGAATATCTTGTATATTCCAACAGTCAAACAAGGCTGCGACATATAATTCTTGAGTTGCGTCATCGTGACAAAATTCAAATGCCATGATTGAAACATATTGTGAAGGTAAGACCTCGGGATTCGTCCTATGTGGCCTGGTATACACACACGAATGCGCTCTGCTAGTAATTATCCTTGTCTACGATGCGAAGAAAATCCTGGTGGATGCACTGGGTACCCTGAGAACCACTGGGACTCGTTCTTTGTAAGTCCTAAATGCGGCAAAAGAATTTGAAGATTTGAGATTCAACCCGAATCTGCAATTCTAGTAGAATCTTTGGGGCTAGTGACAAGGGTATAGATAATAGAGCCCATTACTTGAGTACCCCTGAGGCCGGTTAAGCTAGGCCCAAGTGTAATCCTAGTCGAAATACGAGTTCATGTCGTATACTGATGTTGTAATATGCATCGCACCCCTCGCGTTCCTTGAGACCTGGCAACCTATATATAGGGGCCAGGAGAGGACGGTGAGGGACAAATTGAGAGTAAAGCCAAAGTTCCCCACCACCTTTACTTTCGATACACGCCTTGTTTGACTGATTTTACCTTCGAGTTCATCTGATGCCCTATTCCCCCGATCCTAAGTCTTTCATATTGGACATTTGCCGAGTTAACCATCGTCAACAGGAAATATTCTCAGAATTGGACGAAACAAAAGCCAAACCTTCTATTTTTCCCCAAGCGTCACAAAGTCCGAAGATAAGACGGAGGGGGGCCAGGAGCCAGGCTCACCCTAGGGCGGCGTGGCCCAGCCCCTGGCCGTGCCACCATGGGGTGAGACCAGCTGGTCCACCCTCTGACGCCTCCCTTTTGCCTATATATTCCCCTCGACAGGAAAAACCTAAAAGACGGATCGCTTTTCCTCGAAACATACTACAAGCCGCCATCGTCGTCGATGTGAGATCGGGAGGATCCAGAAGCTCTTCCTGGCACCCTGCCGGAGAGGGGAATCCTTGCCGGAGGCCTTCTCCACCACCATGGTTGCCTCCGGAGTGATGTATGAGTAGTCTACCTTGGACTACAGGTCCATAGCAGTAGCTAGATGGTCGTCTCCTCTAATATGTGCTTCATGTTTAGATCTTGTGAGCTGCACTACATGATCAAGATTATCTTTATGTAATTCTACATGTTGTGTTTGTTGGGATTCGATGAGTATTGTTACTATGTTAAGTTGATGTGCTGAATATTATCTTTTGTTATCTCTATGTTATTTATGATCTTGCATGCTCTCCATTGCTAGTAGATATCTTGGTCGAGTAGATGCTAGTGACTCCAAGAGGGGGTATTTATGCTCGATAGTTGGGTTCATGCCTCTAGTAATCTGGGGGAGTGATAGAAACCTCTAAGGTTGTAGATGTGCTATTGCCACTAGGGAGAAAACAACATTCTTGTGTCCAAGGACATTTGCTTTGTTTACTTTATGCACTTTGCTTAATGCAATTATCCATTGTTCGCAACTTAATACCCAATGTTTGCTCGAATAATATTCAGAGGGTGGATTATTAGTCATAGATGCAGTTGGATTACAGTCTATGTATTTTGTCGTAATGCCCAGAGTGAATCTTATAGTGATCCTCCTGACATATGTATGTTATCTTTACTCTATCAATTGCCCAACTGTAATTTGTTTACCCAGCATGTTGTTATTTATCTTATGGAGAGACACCACTAGTGAACTGTGGACCCCGGTCCAATTTCCTTTACATTGCTATTACTGTTTACTTTTAATCGCTTATTTACATTCCTGCATACTATTGCCTTTTACCACTCGATACACTTAATCCTTTGTTTACAGCAAACCGGTGAGATTGACAACCTCATCGTAAGTTGGGGCAAAGTTTTTGGTTGTGTTGTGTGCAGGTTCCACGTTGCTGCTGGTGCAAAGCAAAGCCTTGGATGAGGCGCCATATAAATTGTCCGGAGCCATCGCGAAGCTAGCAAGAATCACCTTCTGAAGTTTGGCTTTCTCCTACTGGTTTAATAAACCTTGGTTTCACAACGGAGGGAAAATTGCTGATGTGCTCATCATACCTTCCTCTTGGGGTTCCCAACTGGGTTCCTACACCGCACCATCAAGCATTTTTCTGGCGCCGTTGCCGAGGAGAAAGAAGATTTATGCAAGAGGAGTCTCTCACTCTCAATCTTTTACTTTGTTTTTGTTTTACTTTATTTTATTTTTACTTGCATCGTTATATCAAAAATACAAAAAAAAATAGTTCCTTTATAGTTGTTACTTTTACTTGTCTACTTTTAGTTTTGCTAGAATGGGTACTCCTGAGAACACCAAATTGTGTGATTTTACTAGCACCAAAAACAATGATTTTATCTGCACTCCTATTGCGCCACCTGCTCCTGAGGCAAATTTTTATGAGATCAAACCTGCTTTATTGAATCTTGTTATGAAAGAGCAATTTTCTCACTACAAGAAATGTGTTGACTACTAACGCTCAAAATTCGTCACTAAATCATCATAATGGTTGATCTATGACGATTTTATGACGAAAAAATCATCGTCAAAAACAGGGCGTCATTGATGACTGAACGTGACGATCCTACTGAAATCGTCATTACCGTCTATGACGATATTGGACCGTCATAACGGTTATGACGATTCAGTATCGTCATGGGCAGTTTAGGGAGGCCACATCAGCAATCCGACATGGCAGCCACGTGGCAGGCATTGTGACGATTTTGAATTGGTCATTAATCAAAATCAGCCCGGTCCATTTTAGTGCTCAACATGGGCCAAGTCCAATAACTCTAGCCTTTTTCCCAAGTCTTTATATTTTCTTTGATCCAATTCTTGTTTGGGCCTAAGCCTTTTTACAACTATTTTTGTTTTGGTCCTTGGCCTTTTACGATCCAATTCTTTTGTGCCTATTTTCAGCCAATTTATTTTTTAATTTGCAGCCTTTTTTCCTGGTATTTCTATCATGGACTTTCAGCGGTTTGGGCCCTGGCCTCTTTATGTTCAGTATAGTGAAAATCAATTAAGAATCTAGCCCAAATATAAAATAACAGTAGGATCACAACATTTTTATTAACAGCACAAAACAATCTGAATAACAGTAGATATTGTCAACTCCTATCATTTACAAAGCTTACAATCTCACAACAGTATTACATAATAACCTGACATGATAGCGAGGTTCATAGATTCCACACATTACAACAAGGCAGTCCCGGACGCCCACCTCCACACAGCAGCGCAGCTGCGCACGTCCAGGCAGCCACGGACGCCCACCTTCAGGCCACCACGGACGCCCACCTCCAAGCAATAGCGCGACTGGTATCCAAGAGAAGAAACAAAAGTTTTAAGTGCTAGCAGTTGAATCTGTAGCAAGCTTTCACCTGCAGACTCATCCCAGATCTGGAAAAACTCAAATTAAAATAACTAATTAATGTTTATATTACAGCACAAACAAATTATACATAGTTAACTGAATGGACTGATACTCACCCAGGAACTAAGCTAAAAGTTGATATTATACTAGTAATATTATTCTGTCCTATAGAAAACACAAGAACAGGCATTAACTCGCTTACCAGCTATTATAGATACTATCTTAACAGTAGAGCACATATAATAAAAAAGGAAGTGCAGTGATGTTCTTAAGATTTTTCTTATCACGACATCCAAATATACACAGTTAGCATTGAAAGTAGAAATTGTAAAGGTAAACAGAAGAAATCCTACTGATGAAAAGACTGCTGGTGTCAATTATGGACAGAGTCATTTTTGTCTACCAGATAGAAGAACAAACTGGGGACAAAACACACATGTATTTATTTAATCATAACATAATAGTTTGTACGCGAGAAATACTTGACCGTGAAGTAAAGCTGATGACCATTGCCCAGTTAATATATGGAACTGTCGTAAACTTCAACTTACTTATTAAACACGGAGGTGCAGAGTTCCATATACACAAATCTAGCTCCTGAACCAATCTGTAACAAATCTAAGACCTGTGAGAGGTGCTACTACTAAGTGGAGACATTAAAAAGAATAATAGATCGAGGACACTTCCAAAATGTGGCGCACAAACTGGAAACAGTTAACAGTAATACACAGAATAGAGTAGTGTCTTGGCTTGTTTTGGCATGGTTGGCACCTATTTTTCAGATCGTTTTAGCTAAGAGAGGTGTAAACTCTAGTGGAACAAAACACGGCGACATACTAGCACAAAGGATGATGACGGCAACATCAAACAATAACATATCTTCTTATTGATGAATTGTGAATGTCCAAGTAACTAAAAATTTCATCGAATGCTCAGGTGGCAGTATACCAGATGCAGATGGGTGTGAGTCAGCGCAACAACGACACTTGGTTTACCATTTCTGGAGTTTCTCTGTCTTTCCCCGGTTCCTGGATATAGAATCAAGGTACTGTGCAATTAATAAGTCAAGATTAATCAACATTGTGATAATACAAAATTATAGATAACATAACATTGTGATAGTACAACATTGTGATGAATTCTGAATGTCCACGATTACTCAAAAATCCATGTGGCATAAGTTAGTTAAAACAGAAACAATATAAGGTATATGACAAGGGTATAGTTAATAGAGCCCGTTAGTTGAGTACCCCTGCGGCCTGTTAAGCTAGGCCCAATTGTAATGATAGTCGAATACGAGTTCTTACCGTATGTCGATATTGTAATATGTATCGGACCCTACCCGATCCTCGAGACCTGGCCATCTATATATAGGGGCCAGGAGAGGACGGTGTAGGCCAGATTGAAAGCAAGCCAGGTTGAACACCCAAGTTTACTTTCGACACACACCTATTTCGACTAACTTTACCTTCGAGTTCATCCGACGCCCTATCTTCCCGATCCTAAGTCCTTAATCTAGGACATTTGTCGAGTTAACCCCTCGTCAATTGGCGCCGACCGTGGGGATCTTGGGCGTTGGAATCATGAATTCGACGGCTTTTTCGCTTTTAGCCAACAGCAGTACAGAAATCGACGAAAATCAAGAGATGGAGTTGACAATCGGAAGCTTAAACATCCTCATCGAACCGTCGGGTTCATCTCGCCTTTCAGATCCAACGAAACAAGATCCGTCGGCAAGTGAGCCCAGAACAACAGCAGTAATGGAATATTCTGAAGGCTCTTCTAGCGAGGTAAACTCGCTGGTCAGCCCAGAGGAAATGCAAAAAGGAAAGATCGCAGAGCACAACGAAGAAAAGGGAAATTTTGACGTAGGAGTCCAACTCGAAGATTTCACAATCTGCTTCGATGATATTGAGAACAAGTCAATAGACACATGGAAGACAGGATTAGAGCTTTCTAAGGATAGTAACTCGATCTTCTCAAGCTTCAAGGGTAACATCGGCAAACAATGCCATGTGCTCGCCATTATAGGAGATAACTCAGAAGAATTCGACGAAAATGACAATCCAGTACTAAACCCAGCAAATATCGACAGAGGAGCAAATCACCTAGCAGAAGGGCAAACACCAGAATCCCTCGCAAGCAGGGAAAAAATTCGACTATCAGTCGACGAATGGAGGATAATAAGAGAAGGCGTAGAACACGGCACGCCAATACCGTCAAATTCTAGCAAAGACATGCTTTTGGGGTATCACTATGCCCTAAGGCAGCAGGCCAAGCAATTAGCAAAGGAGAAAATAGAGATACAAAGAAGAAAAGATTCAGCCATTGCAGCTAGCGAAGCTGCTCGAAAAGCACGAAGTGACGCATCATACAGCAACGCAAGGAAAAATCGTCGACACGGTTCAAGGTACGATAACCTCGAGTACTCCAACAGGCAAAGTATTTCTAAAAACCTCGACTTGTCCTTCCTATCGGTCGACGAGCAAGGAAAACATCCTACCGAAAACTCCTGAAGCAGCACTAGTGGAAGCACAAGCATATCTACTTACAACTCGACCAAGTCCAGGAGATCCTAGAGAAAATATGCATAGAGCAGCACTGAACGGACTCAACATGGTGGGCCACAAGCTATCAGCAAAAGGAGAAGAAGTATATCACCACAAGGAATTGCACAAAGCAAGGTCACCTCGCCGTCACAATAGTCCTCGGCGCAGAAGCAGCAAGCACCGATCTCGATCGCCATCACCAAAATAGCACGGTGGAACTCGAAGATCGCGATCCCCAAATGAAAAACGCGACTTCAGCTGCGGGTCGCCTCCCTCGTTGATCTGGTTCTGAATGAGAGTGGCATACTTCTCTTCCATGTTCCTTGCGCGCTTCAGCGTGTCCTGAGCTTTAGCAATGTCGTCATCAACCTGCTGGCCCATCTTCTCGACTCGCTTTGCTTCCTTGAGGAGTGCTCGCCTCTTCTTCTCGAGATCGTTCACATCTCTGACATAGTCAGGGGTGATTGGATCTTCTAGAGTTCTGTAGACGACCTTATCCAGCGGGGTCGTGAAGTCTTCTTGGTGCTGGTCCTCGGGGATGGTGGGTAACGGCCTGGGTCTGCCATGAATCTCAGGAAGTTGCTCCGCGGCGGGATCGGCGGCTGGTGGCGGGTTACCCTGCTCATTGCCGGCATCTCCGTCGTGGACTGCCTGAGATGGCGGATCACCGGTTGTCTGCCCAGCATCATCTCCTTTGTTAGTGACAAACACCTGCTTGGCCGCTGCGCGTTGCTCTTCAAGTGCTTGCTGCGCCAATTCCGCTTCGAGTTTCCTCATGGCGGCATCGTAATGGTCAGAATCATAGCCTTTGCTATCCCAGTCATCCGATTCACCACTTTCGTTAAGTGCCTCTAGGATGGATTCACCTGGGCTATCTTCTCCATTGGAGGTAGATCCCGAAGTGATACCTGCGAATGTAACAAGGCAGTACCGCGGTGTCTCTAACGCTAGATTGCTCATGGCGGATTCACTGTGGTCTTCCACCACTTCCTCTACCTCTAGGGCGGGCTGGGTGGGATTATTTTTCAGATCTGATCTGGACAACTTAGAAAGTTTCAGATCAGATGAGTCCTCCTCCGTATCCAGCTCGAAAGCGGTCCGTTTGGGGATTTCAGCCATACCAATCCGCCGGAAATTGGTTTCCGTAGCGGGGGTAGGGTTTGTCTCTCCAATGAAGATATGGATATCTCCAATCAGGATGACGGTGAATCGAGCAGGGTCTTCTCTAGCCGGCACCCAGAGGTTATCCGCTGGGACGATGGGGAAGCCGGAATCGTAGAGGATGAGCCCGATGGCGACGGTGTCGCCGATGCCTGCAAAGGCGGATCCCGCCTGGATCCGCGCTCCAGACGCGCCTTGGAGCCCCACGGTGGGCGCCAACTGTCGTGGTTTTGTCAACAGATCTGCCATAGGGGTAGGGATATGGCGGTTTGTGGAAGGGGGTGAACACGGAGGAGCGATCCAGGACGGTGGTAGCACGAGTTTACCTAGCTTCAGATCCCGCAACGGTGGCGAGACCCTACGTGCTGCTATAATTCACTATAAGGCAACAAGTGCTCGGTTACAATGATGAGGTTGGCTGTTTCGCTATGCGATTGGCCGTAAGGTTGGTCTCTAACTTCTCTGCCTCAAGGGCTGCTCCACGCCGGGCTTATAAAGGCGCCTGGCGTGGGCTACACGTTGGTACCGGAGCGGATACAACTTGGAGTCCTAGACTAAGTCCTGCGCGTACGCTACAAGGTCACCCGCCATGGGCCGTCATCCGGATCCGCCATGAGCTCGCCGCTAGTAGCCCGCCATGGGCCTGTCTCCGGATCCGCCATAAGCGCCTGCGTCCAGTACCGCCGTGCCATCTTCAGCAACTGGGCCGCCCGGTATGGCGAATCCGCCATACCACCCCTGATGGGCCACCCTGGCTTGCTGATTTAGGACTACGTCGCTGGTATACCTATTTGTTATATCCCCAACAATGAAGACGACGACAAAGAGATGGGGGCGTCATGCTTTACCCGCAGGGTTCGTATCACTCCAGTTCCCAAGGGATTCAAGCTACCTCATGATCAGCAAAAATACGACGGGTCACAGGAACCACAATCATGGCTCGCAGATTACTTACAAGCAGTCCAAATATTAGGAGGAACCAAAGAAACAGCAATGCAAAGTTTGCAACTACACCTCACCGGCGCAGCAAGGTCATGGTTGAGCAAACTAGAGAAAGAATCTATTGGAAGCTGGGAAGACCTCACAAAGCAATTTACAAGCAACTTCAGGTCGACATACAAACGACCAGCATCAATAGAAGAAGTCAAAGCATGTGTACAACAACGCGACGAAACACTACGGGCATACATCCAAAGATGGAGCCTTATCAAAAATTCAGCAGTCGAAGTTTCAGACAAAAGAGCAATAGATGCGTTCATCATTGGATTAAGACGAAGAGACCTAGTCGAGGAGATGGGTAGAATCAAGCTGAAAACAGTGTCAGACCTCATGGACACAGCAAACAGATTCGCAGATGGAGAAGATGCGTGCAACAACAAAATGACGCGATCTCCAGAAGACGATAGAAGAAATAGATATGGAAGTCAAAGAAGACGGTCCAGAAATTTCGACAACTATGGCCCTCATAGCCAAGTCGCCGCAGGATACAAAGACAACAGCTATCAAGGAAGTGATCGAAGAAGTTCAGGATATCGAAGTTACGGAAAAGAGGACTATAAAAAATTCCCCGCAAGAGAATCCAGAGAATACAACCCCTCGCCAGAAGACATGCTCAATGGACCTTGTCATATACACTCAGCGTTCGTCGATGGGAAGCGAGTATCAAGGCATGCAATGAAAGATTGCACAACATTCTTAAAACTTCAAGAGGCGGCAGTAAACAAGCAAATCGAAGCAAGGCGACAAGGATTCGAAGGAAGCAACAACCCTCCGGCAAAGCAGCAAGGAAACAATGGAGCTCCTCAAGGACAAGACCAGCAAAATAAGGGACACGACGACGACGAAGGGTATGTTCCATCAAAAGGACACATCACAGCAATGATACAACCTGTACCCAAGTCGAACAAAGAAGAGAAGAGCATAACTCGACAAGTCAACCTAGCAGTCATATCACCTCCATCTACAACAGAGTATCTGCACTGGTCAGAACAACCAATAGAGTTCAACAGAGAAGATCACCCTATAACAGTACCTCGGCCGGGAAACGCGCCTTTGGTACTCAAAGCTCAAATTGGCGCGTATGATGTCGACAGAATATTCATGGATGCAGGGAGTGGAATTAACCTGATATACGCGAAAACACTCCGAGCAATGCACATATCACTAGAGTTCCTGAAGCCAACAGATTGTTCCTTCCATGGAATCGTGCCAGGAAGTGCCAATTACCCATTGGGTCGAATAGCACTCAACGTTTGCTTCGGCAACTGACAAAACTACAGAAGAGAAAAGCTAGATTTTGAAGTCATGGACTGGCCATCTCAATATCACGCGATCCTCGGATGACCCCGCGTTTTCGCGATTCATGGTAGTACCTCACTATACATATCTGGTACTTAAGATGCCAGGACCAAGAGGAGTAATTACAGTGAAAGGAAGTTTTGAAGTTTCAGATCTCTGCGACAGGGAGTTCCACAAAATGGCGCAAAACTTCGGCATGATAGCCAACTACGCAGAGAAGGCGAAAAGCACGACAACAGAAGACGTCAAACCACTCGAAGGACACACTGCGGAGCCAGAGATGAAGAAACCGCGAATAGGAGCATCAGAAGAGGACAAAAATATAGGAGAAGAGGAGAAAGCTACGATAGCATAAGCATCAAAAGCATAATAGAGTACAAGAATAAGGCTGTAAAAGCCACGAGTTATACCAGGGGCAATGCCCTCTAGATCCAGAACACGGGCCATAGGCCGGATCTCTTGGGTCACCTCATGTATCTTACATCGCAAATATAATGAAGACAAAACGTTCCTCATATTTGAGTTTACAAGTCTTTCAAAGAAAAAATGCGGCAAACGCACGAGTCATACAATAACACTCTGAGAACAAATTTTCGTCATAAAGTCACGAAATAAAATACTCTCGCGTTACACACACACAAAAGTATATTACAACATCGGGTTGTCAGAATCATCTACACCTAAAGGGTCTAAGTAGTGAAACTCGCGGAAAAACGCGGAGTCTTCTTGCAACAACCTGGCTATAATTCGTCGGGCAGGCTGCAGGGTACTCTCTAAGTGTACTCGAAGGCTTGCGCCACCAGGAGGATAGCTCAGTGACATAGAACTATAATTGAGTCTTGGCTGCCACTTGCGTATCCATCCAAGAGCAAAGTTGGCACCTGCTACTAGGTTCAGTTCTATCAACCGATGGATTCGCTGTCTGGTTCTAAAAACATCAAGAAGCAATGGAAAAGTAGCAGGCAGAGGATTGCGAGGAAGCATCACTGAGTGCATAGTTACGAGAGCTCTCCTACAGCCATCCACTACCTCGCCAATATGCTGGGCATGGTCTTGAAGCAATACAATAGCGCTTCGGCGTCGAGGATCAGACCATAAATTTTCAACACCTGCGGACATCTTTTCCAGAGCCGCACTTCGTTCGGTAACCCAACGATCTTCAGCAGCGAAGTCCAAGCAAGTGCCTATAAAAGCAAAGGATATCACAAAAAGTAACAGTACAAAGAGAAGAAAATAAGTCGAGAGGAAGCTCACATCGCAACATTTCACAGGCGGATTCGACGATACCAAGAATGAAAGAGTTGCATTCTTCGTGATGCAAAATCTTTGCCGTCAAACTGGACACTTCATCACTAAGAATCGACACCTACTTCGTCAGAGCAGAAGTTTTGCTAGCCTTATCAAACGCCATCTGAGCTTGGCATTTGGCTGAAGTCAAGCGAACTTCAAGGTCAGAAATCCTTGCCGAATATTCTGTGCACTGATTGCATCGACTAGGAGTCGACGAAATCTGAGAACCGAACACACGGGTAGAAGAAGGAGCAGGACCGTGAGTCAAAGGATCATTGGCGCGCATCGACTGCAAGCCAAAGGAGAAAGAAAGGAGAAACATTTCAGAGAGACGGCATAATACTTCATACGCCAGAAATATATTTACATAAGCGCAACACCCTATGACTAAGGTTCTCGGGTTGCACCCAACTAAAGTTTTTGCATCCAAAAGGAGAAAACTAAAAGCTACAAAGAAAGCCGAGTCTACGCCACCTCAGCATTGTGTTCCGTGGCAGAAGAGGGCATGGCAACTTCCTCGCCGGAAGTCGACGGTGGCACTGGACCTTCCGTTGCTGGAGATGGTGCAGCAGGCACCGCAGAAGCTATCGAAGGAGAAATAGTTGTCAACAACGCAGGTGCCAACTTCTTCGCCTTCTCGAAAAAAGCCTTCATCTCATCATGGGTGTGGCCATGAGGGGAGCTAACCCTCTCCCAGTCGAAACTCATACCGTGCGCAAGAGAAAGCGCAATAGCACCCTCGGCGCCATGCTTAATTGAAAGTCCTTTTAGCTGAAGAGTGGGGTCTTCAGTTGTATCGAAGGTCTTGGCAAGATCGCTCAAGTTGTCCTTCGGGACCGCTGACCTTTTCTTCGGCCATAACCCGACAAAGAGTCGTGAAAGAATGCGGCTAACTAACTCGAAAGTTTCCTGGATAGATATCCAGTTTTCCTCGAGTAAGTTAACCGCAGTCATCAGAGGGTCACCGTCCGGTTGTAGGGCCGATGGAGATACCCCAGTAAAACCTACACGACACAATGGAGGTAGAAAAGAAAAGAAGGAGGAGGATGTCGGCACAAGCAGCAGCGCAACAGAAATCGAAAATAGGAGACAAGGCGAAACACTTACTTTCAGCAGCAGTGGATATTGTGTGGAGACGCTCCACCACGGCTTGCTCTCGCTGGGCATGATCCTTGTTGGCATCAGCTAAAGCTTTTTAAGCTTTCTTCGCCTTACCAAGCGCAGATTTCTGCGACTTCTCAGCATTTGCTTTGGCAGTGGCCGCAACATCGTAAGCTTTCTGAGAAGCACGGAGCTCCACTTCCAGCGACGCAATCCGGGCATTGGCTGTTGCTAGAGCAGCTACAATAGAAGAAGAAAGGAAGTCAGAAAAATAGCACAAGATATGCAAGGAGGAAAAACTATGAATGGATGTCGAACATACCTTCGGAAGCTTTCGCAACCTTTAGGTACTCAGCACATTCAGTGCCCAGGGCGATGAATTTCTTCAATAATGCTTGAGAAAAGGAGGGTGTAAGAGCAGAAGTGTATGAAAGGAAAGCAAGTAAAAAAGAATTGCTCACATCGTCAGAAAAAACCGTAGATGCATGGGCTTCTAGAGAAATTTCTCTAAGAATAGAGTCAAAAAGTAATTTCTTCCTCTTCCTAGGGAAGTGTTCCATACCTTTCTTGAGTGGGAATTGATATTTCATGGCGCCTTACCTCATATCAATGATGGCACCTACAGTTCGAAGAAAGGGTCTTCCCAAAATAATAGGACATGAAGCATTGCATTCAACATCCATAACAAGAAAATCAACGGGAACAAGGTTATTGTTAACCACAATAAGAACATCATTAATCCTTCTCAAAGGTTTCTTCTTAGCAACATCAGCAATAGGAACATCATAATAAAACTTTTCAAGTGGTGGTAAATCAAGCATGTCATAAATTTTTCTAGGCATAATAGAAATACTAGCACCTAGATCACATAAAGCATGGCAATCAAAACCATAAACATGCATATCAATGATGGGTTCCCAACTGTAACACCCCAACTTTTATAACCAAGTTTAAGTAGTGTTTAGTGAGGCAAAAATTGAGGGCCAACAAAAACTTTTTGTGTGAACCTTTGGAAATATTGTTTCTTGCATGTTTGTCTTGGTTGTTGTATTAAGGATGTCTGTTTGAGTTGCATGATTGAACCATATTGTGAACCAACACCATCTTTCCCCCTTGGGATCTTACCACTAAAAATGTTAGTAGCTATTTGACTAAAACCTTATCTTGGCAATCCCACATATTTCAAATGATTTGACCTCTTTCCAAAAACAAAGAGTTAAGTTTTATTTTGACACAAAGGTTTTCCAAAGCATTTATTTATCAAACCTATGGGGATCTATAGGTTAGTATTATACCACTTTTTTTCAAACTATTATTTTACAAAACGTTTTATAAGTGAATTTCAACACATTGAGGAAACTTGATAAAGGAGATATATATGTCTCCACTAGTTTCTAAAATTATTTACAAAAGATTTACCACCTTATTTGGAAACTCTTTTCAACCTTAGCATGGAATGATCCTTACTGAGAACTTGTTCAACCATTGTTTCTACTTATGCTTGATTTGTTGCTAATGTTTGATTATGTGTGATTAGTTGACCTTGTGTAACCATGTTTTACTTTAATTGAGATGCTTGTGTGTAGATATGATCTACAGGTAGGCCCGTGGCCTAGCCTATCTAAAGCACCTCAAAAAAAATATAATGGCCATCTGGGATATTCTTATAATTTATTTTCAGTCTATTTTCCACATAAAACCTATTTTCATGTTTTTCTCTCTGTAAACCCTAAAACTCTATTTCTTATGAAAGGAGTATTTTTTAAAACACAAGTTCATAAAAAATTTGATGAGATTCACTCTATGTGCGCACTCACTTCATTTCACAAATATATTTTATAAAAGTATTTTCACAAGTGCTTTTTCTATTTTTAGAAATAGCAGAAATGGGAAGGATACCTCTTTGGTATTATTCTTGTCTCTGAATATTATGGGAATACCACCCAAGCTTTATAAAGGTATTTGTGGATTTTATCTTTTACAAAACCCCACTTGGCCATGATCACCTTTTCAATGCGAATCAACCAAAAAGAATACCTAGGATATGTGTGTGTGTGTGTGCTTATCTCAATCTCAAAATCTATCTTAAAGTTTCCCTATCCACTCCTATCATGTATCCAAGATCACACTCCAGGCTTAAGTTCATCTTCTGTCTTCTCGAAATGGATCCATCCCAATATCTCGAGTCAAATTAGTTATCTCACAACTTGTTTGTGGGTGTGATCAATTATTAGAATCTTGGTAGTAAGAAAATAAATTGCCAAGATTCATCTCTCATCGTGCATACAATTCTCTATGACAATAATCCCAGTTTTCAAGATTTAGGTTTCCCACCAAATTTCCTAAGAACCTCAAAATCCAATTTATTCCCTATTTTGACTACAAGGCTATTTTATCAAACTATTTTGGACTCTTTTCTCAAAGAATAATAGGAATTATGGGTGATATGGTTTGTCATGCTTTTCCCATTCAAAAAAAAACATCATAGTCATCAAATTATCTTCTTTATTCTATTTTCCTTTTCTTAATAATGCATGCAATGGTACATATGCCATTTCTTGCTTTTTCTTGGCTATTTTAATTTTTATAAATCTACTATCCATGGTTATGCAAGTGGCCCAAAATTTTAGCTCAAATTAATATATTGTCTTTCCAATTTTTTTTCAAAGGGCAGTTCAATATTAGTTCAATAGAAAATTGGGCATACTCGCTTAGGGTGCTTTGAACACTATCAAATAATTTCCAATTTTGAATGGCATCTTCACCACACCATCTTACACATCTCTGATCCACCATTATCATCATCATCACTTCATCTATATCTGAATACAAGCAATTGCCTTTGTGATCACCTTTCGCATTCATCTTTATCTCTCTCAAAATCCTCCCCTAACGTTTTTGAAAGCACCAAATGTGGCAAAGCATCAGCAACACCATCTCATGGTCGACCAGCATTGCCATTTGGGCACCTCCTCTTGTCCTCTTGTGCTTGGCAAGAAGAGAGGCTGGCCATGCCATGGCATCGATGCATATGTGCAATATCTTTTTCCCTCTCTATTTCTCATAAATTGCCCCTCCAATGAGCTACACTAGACCCTGACCTTTCTACACCCCCCTACTCTACCCCAAGCAGCCCTCCTACGAGCCCTATCTCCCTCTCTCTCGCTGGTTTGCCCTAAACCACCATGGACATGGCTATTTTTATAAACTCACTCCTTTGACCAAGCCGTCTCGCCACTAGACTCCCTAGGCATCCTTGAGCCTTCCCCAGCAAGCCCACGACCTCCTGCTAGTATTCTTGGCCCCTACCAACCGCACCCTGATAGATTTTCATTCATCGAACACCTGGTAGGCATTGGTTCGATGTCCTCTCTCTGAACCGACATCCCACCCCCGCACCTACCCTCTTGCCTCGGAGCGCACCCCTCCACCACAGACCATCTGGCGTAGTCCTAGCTCCTCCCCTTGTCCCCATCCTTCTGGACGCGCTCGCCGCCCACTGCGGTCAATAAGCAAACGGCGTGTCCTGGCAGGCCACCGACCGCCTCCCAGTTAAAGGGCATGCAAGCCCCCACTTCCTCTCACTCTCCCCTCTCTCGCACTCGTACTTCTCCACACCCTCCCCCTCTCTCTGGAACACCAGGGAGAAGCCCTGCGTCGTCTCCTCTCTGACCGTATGAGAAACAAGCCGGAGCTTGCCCGTCCGTTGCTCGTCATGACCATGGCCACTGTCCCTCTCCATCCCTTCCCTCTGTCCCTTTCATATCTGCACCTCTCCTCCATCTGAACCCTTTCTATTTCTTTCCAGGAACATGTTGCGAGGAGGTAGCCATCATCGAGTTCTGTCGCCGACGAGGTCCATCCGTGCCGGTGCTGTGTTTGCATCGACCAAGCCCATGACCTGGAGCTCTAGTCGCATTTCGCAAGAGCCTGGGCGAGCTACATCAGGATTCCTCTACCACTCCATGTCGCAGTCGTCGCCTCCAAGCCATCCAAGGTGAGCTCCCGTTCAATTTCCGTCCAGTAGAGCAAGCCAGCCATCGTGCATGCCTAGATATTCTGGAGCACGATTTTTAAAGCAGTCCTTTTATTGTATTTCAGTCAAGATTCGTAGCCCATAGCTTAGTAGCCCAGCTTGGCACTGTGCAGTCCGATTTGCTAAATTCCGGTCCACTTGTATTTTTTTAGGAACCATGTTAATCTTTTCAATAGATTTGAAACTTGTAAATTTTATAGAAAAATAACCATGCATCCAAATGAGATGATTCAAATTTATGTGGGTTCCATAGGGAGTTATCTATCACCTAGAGCTGTAATCTTGTCAGATTCTTTTCTATGGATTTACTTACATTTAATCTTGTAAAACTGTGTAGTTTCCACCTTTAAATACAAATCTCAAGTTACAGGAATCCTAAAAATATGAATCCAAATTCTCTAGAAAGCTTATCCAAATATCTTGCTGATGCCACTGATTTGAGTTCATTTTGATGTACTGTTTATGTGCTGTAAACATTTTATGAAAGAAATTTGGTTGTCTTAAAATATTCAAATCTCAAGTTTTATATTAGGTATTGAGTGGATTCCAATTTTTAGTGGTCATGCAATGTTTTGTTTTGCATATTCCCTGTTTGTAGATTTTTCTGATAACCAGGGAATATCTGAGAATTAATTTGCTTTTTCAGTCATTGTTGTCACTAGAAAAATCATAGAAAATTAACTACAAATCCTTTTTGAGTGAATCCACTTTTGTTGGATTCAGAAAATTGATATCTTTTGTTGGTATTCTGGTAGCATGCTTTGATCTAATCGAGTTTCCTACTTGTGTACTTAGAGCTTAATTAGGGTGTTGTTGCTAGTTAAATATTTGCCTTATCCCTATAAGAAGTTAGTAATATATATATACATAAATTGTTTAGTGAGATAAATTGTTTGTTTTTTATACTCTCTGATTGTGTGTTGTGAAGTGGGGTAATGCTTGTGCCTTGTGAATGCTTGCTTATTGGTTGCTATTTCTTTTACCGGTGATAGAATCGAACAACACCGAGAGTACCGGGGAAGGAGAAGTATTTGGATATCCAGGAGAAGACCAGGGACAAGTTGAGAAAGGCAAGCCATCTAACTTGTTGCATCTCTGATCCTAGTTTTACTCAATGCATGGTTTATTACTGTTTATCCAAATGCATGATTTCATATTGCTATTACTCTTACATAGCAATTGTTGGCAACTTAGCTCCACAAGTCATTATTATCATCCTCATGGGTGACACCCCCTTTGACACCTATCTATTCCCCTGGGTTAGTGGCTTGATGATTAGCATCGTGACCTTTGGAAACCTTGTAGTGGAGCAAAAACTCTAGGTTGGGAACACTCAAATGGGATTTCGAAAAACCTTGGAATGGATTGCTATTCCATTGATGGATTTTAAAATGAGTTTTGAAAATGAGGTTTTCAAATGGAGGAAAAGGAGGTGGTGGATTTAAGAAAAGGGCATTGTGTGTAAGTGTTCGCCAAACCAATTTCTTCCGTGCCACCACATTACCCTGGTATGGGACAGGGCTTAGCCCATAGTTTATTCGCTTTGGTACGGGGCACCTCACAACTATATAAGGGTTTGTAGGACCCCGGAATCCGGCTTGTCACAAGTGGTGGGCAATAGTGTAGCGGGCCCGCCAATAGGCTACCCGCCCGGAAGACACTATGGGTCTCCCGCCGTGGCACTGGAGTTACGCTCGAACGTGGAGGTAGACTGCCAGGGTGTGCCAGGGAGGTACATACTCCATAGGGTAGGTCCCTGTACTAAGGTAGATAAGCGAAAGGCTCTGATCGGGTGCTTGTCATGGCGTAGGATGCTATGCGGGGATGATGCCCACATGATGAGTATTCGGATGGTGTGGGTAAAGTGTACAACCTCTACAGAGTGTAAATCTATTCGAATAGCCGAGTCCTCGGTCATGGACGGTTGGAATGGCCATACTTAACCTGTGTCAGTTTTTGGTTTTAAAAGTGGTTTTCAGAAAAATGGAGAAAGGTGCTGCTGGTGTGTGGTTGACGTGGGAGCAGACTGTCCTTGTGCGTGGTGGATAACCAGCCCGTTGGGAACCCCAAGAGGAAAGGTATGATGAGTATAGCAGCTAGTTTTCCCTCAGTTAAGAAACCAAGGTTTAATATTGGTCAGGAGAGGAGAGACAATGACGACTGAAGGTGATGCAGAACCTGCACACACACAACCAAGTACTTTGTTCCCAACTTGCGATGAGGTTGTCAATCTCACCGGTTTGCTTGAAACAAAGATTATGAGCGTATCGAGTGGAAAACAGTAAAGTATGCAAGTAAAGTAAACAGTGCGAGTAAAGTAAATAGGTGATAGCAATATGATGTAAATAGGACTGGGGTCCATAGTTCACTAGTGGTGTCTCTCCATAAGATAAATAACACATGCTGGGTAAACAAATTACAGTTGGGCAATTGATAGAATAAAGATAAACGTGATATGTCAAGAAGGTCACTATGAGATTTACTCTGGGCATTACAACAAAATACATAGACCACCATCCAACTGCATCTATGACTAATAATCCACTCCCGGGGATATCAATTCGAACACCCCAAAAGTATTAAGTTGCGAACAACAGATAATTGCATTAAGCAAAGTGTGTAATGTAAACAAAGCATATGCCCTTGAGCATATAAATGTTGTTTTCTCCCTAGTAGCAATAGCACATCTACAACCTTAGAGGTTTCTGTCACTCCCCCAGATTAAATAGAGGCATGAACCCACTATCGAGCATAAATACCCCCTCTTGGAGTCACTAGCAACTACTCGGCCAAGATAGCTACTAACAAAGGAGAGCATGCAAGATCATAAACAACATAGAGATAACAAAAGATAATATTCAGTACAACAACTTAATCATAAACACCAATATTCATCGGATCCCAACAAACCAAACATGTAGAATTACATAACGGTGATCTCAATCATGTAGGGCAGCTCATGAGATCTAAACATGAAACACATGGTGGAGAAGACCACCATCTAGCTACTGCTATGGACCCATAGTCCAAGGTAGACTACTCACTCATCGCTTCAGAGGCAAGCATGGCGATGAAGAAGACCTCCGGTGGTGATTCCCCTCTCCGGCAGGGTGCCGGGAAGAGCTTCTGGACCCTCCCGATCTTCGGGTCGACGGCGGCGGCGGATCGCGATGTGTTGTGGAAAATTGATCGGGTACTTAGGTTTTTTCTGTCGGGGGGTCTTTATAGGCAAAGGGGCGATGTCAGAGGTGGGGCCAGGCGCCCTCATGCGGGGCCCGAACGGCTAGGGGCCTGGCCGCGCCACCCCTGTGTGTGGGGCCCTGGTGGCCCCCCTCCTACTCTCCTTCGGATCTCTGGAAGCTTCCGGGTAAAATAAGACTTCAGGAACTTCTTTTGTCCAATTCTGAGAATATTTCCTGTGTATCACTTCTGAAACACAAAAACAGCAGAAAACAGGAAACTGGCACTGTGGCAACTCGTTAATAGGTTAGTTCCGGAAAATGCATAAAAGTGCCACTAAGTGTAACGAAACAATAGGCAAATGGTGTAAAAACAAGCATGGAGCATCAAAAATTATAGATACGTTGGAGACGTATCAAGCATCCCCAAGCTTAACTCCTACTCGTCCTCGAGTAGGTAAGTGATAACAAAGAATAATTTTTGAGGTGACATGCACCTACACAATCTTGATCATATATGTAAGCATTTGTGAGCTGGGATCATAAGAACTTAAAACATGGGCATGAAGATATAATCATGACAATAAGAAACTTAGTAACCATGTTGTAAACATGCAAATGAACACAAACAAAAGATCATGAAAATGAAACAATGAAAGTCAAACGTGTGTTCAAATCATAAGGAAAAACATACAAATGGTTTTCAGCTTGTCCTTCAAAGAAAGCAAAACATAAATGCATAGGACACCTTCAAGTTTAAGAGGGCGACTAGATACAAATAATTTAAGAACAAGTGAAACCAACAATATGAATCAATCAATGAACTTTGGGACAATGCATATCACACTAAGAATGACAACTATGCTCTCTTAATGGTGCATAAAGAAAGAAGGTGGTGACTCAACATAAAAGTAAAAGAAAGGCCCTTCGCAGAGGGAAGCAGTGATTGCAAGTTTTATAACCTTCAAAAATTATGGTACTTACCAGCTTTGAGCTCTCATTGCCCCCATCATAAGCATCTTGAATGGTTAAAGTTAATGTGAGAACAATTATGATGCATATGCTTGACAAATCATAAGTTGAAGACCTCGTGCCCCGTGAATACGACTACCCAAACCTCATGCTACTTTACTTAGAGTCCCAAGCAAGGCTCTTGTCATTGTAAGTATATGCGTATCATTGAGAACCGCCAATGGGGTACCTCCGTGCCCGATGACATGGAACAAGCCCACACCAAAATGACAGGACAAGCAGACAATGAACACCTCAACATCTCTTTTATTTGCCTTTTGTTTAGCTTTTTATTGTGAGATGCGTCGTCGAATGTTCACCATGGGTATGCTGCAAATTTCCACCATGAATTATGCATGGCTTAGATTGGCGGCCCGACGTTTCCCTAACACATATACAAACTCCATGATCCCCACAAGATTCCCAATTCATTTCACACTGCGGGCATCCATAAACAAAAGATCACGATATCAACTCAAATAAGAAGTGCAATGTTGAAAGCTTGCCCCATGACAACATGGATGGGCTAGAATCCAACTTACAACTTGCAAGCATAACAACTCAACATAAGAGACCACAATGTCAAATTTTTAAGAACAAGAAAAAGTAAAGTGTGCCTTCCGGTTCGTGAGAGCTTTACTGACCGAATTTCGCATAACACTGGTAAGAGTTTAATTTGAAGAGAAAATAAAAGCAAGTCAAATTTACTTGGAATAGCAAATTGCTAGTAGGTATGTATGGTGGACACTTTGGAAAACTTTGGCTTTTAGGAGTTGGATGCATGAGTAGAGCTCATACTCAGTACAAGGTGAGGGTTAGCAAAAGACTGGGAGCGACCAACTAAGAGAGCAGTAATGGCCATAATCATGCAAAGCGACAAAGCGACATTAAAAGAAGCATAAGATGGCATCAAAAGTCAAAAACTAAATGATCATGAAGGCTATTGGCAACTTTGTAAGAGTCTAACATGTGTGAGCATGCGCCAAGTCAAACCAAATAAAGCATCAAGGAGAAAACCAAAATAATGCTTCCATACAATAAAAACAACGCATGATTTTTTCAAAGGCTCATTAAGCAATCTCAGTTATTTGAGACAAGTCATGCTATAGCAAAACCACTAAGAATATTATCAAAAAGACATCAAGCATGACATGAAAAAGCCTAAGCCGCAGTCTACACAAGCTCCTTCTTGTACCACTATTTTGCACAAAGCTTTTTCTCTTTTCCAACACCATTTGAAATTTTTAAAGACACCTCTTTTGATGAAAACCAATAAAGATCAGAGGCAAAAATACACCTTGATGAAAAGATATGACAAGGTCTGAACGCAAATCAAGGCGAAAACGAAAACCAAAAGTAGTAGCAGAAAAAGAAGAACGCCCGATTTTTAATAAGAGTGAAAACTAGAGCGTTCTTTGCAAATGAAAACGAGTACATCTCCTCCAAAGGAAATTTGTTGGGGTCCAACCATTTATTGCAGCAAACAAACAAACTAAACCAACTAAGAAAACTAAAACAACTGACGCTCCAAGAAAAACACATAGTGCATGAAGCAATAAAAATATAGTGTTTTGAAAGGTGACCTGATTTTTGCCGATGAAGAAGGGGTGCCTCGGGGGCATCCCCAAGCTTTGACACTTGTACTTCTTGGATATTTCTTGGGGTGATGAATGGGCATCCCCAAGCTTGAGCTTTTGTCCATTCTTCACTCATCTCATCATTCTCCAATCCCTACACTTGAAAACTTCCTTCATACAAAACTAAACACAATTCTATTAGCAACATTAGTGTAAGCATAACATATAATCAACCTCTTTTTGCTTCAGGTTTCAACTCAAAACCACCACATATATAGCAAATACTACTGTAGCAACCTCCCAAAAAGTTCCATGATCAAAAGAACTCAAAAGAAAGCGATAAAGTGACAAACACAAATATTGGCAGAAATCTGTCAAAACTGAACAGCTGACAAAGGTCGAATTTTTGAGGGGTTTTCTGTTGCTCAAATCAAAAAGTGTTCAACTAACAAAAGTTTGGATATAACCTGGGGCATATGCACAAGAAATCGCAGGTCCAAAAGATAAACAGAGAATTTATACGAATTTTTACGGTGCAGCACCGAAAACAGTTTCAGGACAGCAACATCCCCAAATCTTTACCTCACTCAAATTAGAGGCTTCTCTTGGCACAAAAACGAAATAAACAAGATAAGGAGCGGTCATTACAGTAGTAATGACTTCCAAGACTCAAATAAAAGAAAAAGTACTGAAAAGAAAACATTGGGTTATCTCCCAAGAGTGCTTTTCTTTAACGCCTTTGAGCTAGGCGCAGAAAATTGCGAATCAAGTAATATCAAGTGATGAAGCATCAAGCTCATAATTTGCTCTAAGAATAGAGTCAAAAAGTAATTTATTTCTTTTCCTAGGAAAGTGTTCCATACCTTTCTTTAGTGGGAATTGATATTTAATAGTGCCTTCCCTTATATCAATGATGGCACCAACAGTTCGAAGAAAAGGTCTTGCCAAAATAATAGGACATGAAGCATGGCATTCAACGTCCATAACAAGAAAATCAACGGGAACAGGGTTATTGTTAACCACAATAAGAACATCATTAATCCTTCCCAAAGGTTTCTTCTTAGCAACATCAGCAATAGGAACATCAAAATAACATTTTTCAAGCGGTGGTAAATCAAGCATGTCATAAATCTTTCTAGGCATGATAGAAATACTAGCACCTAGATCACATAAAGCATGGCAATCATAACCATTAACATGCATATCAATGATGGGTTCCCAACCATCTTCTAACTTCTTGGGAACAGAGGCTTTTTGCTTCAACTTTTCAACCCTAATTTTCATGAGAGCATTGGTAATATGCTTAGTAAAAGCAATATTTAAAGAACTAGCATTGGGAGTCAAAGCAAGCTTTTGCAAGAACAAAATAACTTTAGATATATTGCAGCCATCAACATCAAAATCATTAAAAGAAATAGAGTTATCATCTCCTACACTCCGAAAAATTTCAGCACTCTTTTGAGAAAAAGTTTTGGCAGTTTTAGGCTTTTTAACACAAGGAGTGAGAGTTTTATCTACACCAATCAAAGTAAGAGGGTTGCTACCAGTAGGAGCAACATCATTAGGGGTAGTAATAGTACATACCTTCATCTCTCTAGCCATCTCATCTTCTCTTTCCCACCTGGCATGCAATTCCGCTAACAATCTAATATTTTCATCAATTCCAACTTGAATAGCATTAGCGGTAGCAAAAACATTGTTCTCTTTCACATCATTAGGCAACACTTTTAATTTCAGAATTTCAACATCATGAGCAAGGCTATCAACTTTAGAAGCAAGAATATCAATTTTGCCTAACTTTTCCTCAACAGACTTGTTAAAAGCAGTTTGCTTACCGATGAAGTCCTTGAGCATTACCTCAAGCTCGGAGGGTGTGGCCCTAGTGTTGTTGTAGGAATTACCATAAGAGTTACCATAACCATTACCATTGGTAGAAGGATACGGCCTATAATTGTTACTAGCAAAATTGTTCCTATAAGCATTGTTGTTAAAATTATTGTTTCTAATGAAATTCACATCAACATGCTCTTCTTGAGCAACCAAAGAGGCCAAAGGAACATTATTAGGATCAACACATGAGTCCTATCATTAGCAAGCATAGCGATAATGGTATCAATCTTATCACTTAAGGAAGAGGTTTCAACAGAATTTACCTTCTTACCCTGTGGAGCTCTCTCGGTGTGCCATTCGGAATAATTTACCATCATGTTGTCAAGTAGCTTTGTTGTGGCGCCCAAGGTAAGGGACATAAAAGTGCCTCCAGCAGCTGAATCAAGTAGGTTCCTTGAAGAAAAATTCAGTCCTACATAAAAAGTTTGGATAATCATCCAAGTAGTCAGTCCATGAGTGGGGCAATTCTTTATCATAGATTTCATTCTTTCCCAAGCTTGAGCAACATTTTCATTATCAAACTGAGTAAACTTCATAATATTGCTACGCAAAGATATAATCTTAGCAGGAGGATAGTATCTACCAATAAAAGAATCCTTACACTTAGCCCATGAATCAATACTATTCTTAGTCAAAGACAGCAACCAATCTTTAGCTTTTCCTCTCAAAGAAAAAGGAAACAACTTGAGCTTAATAATATCACTATCAACATCCTTATATTTCTGCATATCACATAGCTCAACAAAATTGTTGAGATGAGCTGCAGCATCTTCAGTACTAGCACCAAAAAATTGCTCTTTCATAACAAGGTTCAACAAAGCAGGCTTAATCTCATAAAAGTTTGCAGCAGTAGCAGGTGGTGCAATAGGAGTGCAGATAAAATCACTATAATTTGTGCTAGTAAAGTCACACAACTTGGTGTTTTCAGGATAGGCCATTTCAGCAAAACTAAAGTAAACAAGTAAAAACAACTACCAAGGATTCTAATTTTTTTGGGTTTTTGATGTAAAACAATGCAGGTAAAATAAATAAAGTAAAGCAAAACAATAACAAAGTAAAGGATGTGTGTGCGAAAAACTCCCCTCGCAGAAGTCTTCTCTTCCTCCCCGACAATGGCCCCAAAAAAGAAGCTGCTGGCATGTGGTTGACGTGGGAGCAGACTGTCCTTGTGCGTGGTGGATAACCAGCCCGTTGGGAACCCCAAGAGGAAGGTATGATGAGTATAGCAGCTAGTTTTCCCTCAGTTAAGAAACCAAGGTTTAATATCGGTCAGGAGAGCAGAGACAATGACGACTGAAGGTGATGCGGAACCTGCACACACACAACCAAGTACTTTGTTCCCAACTTGCAATGAGGTTGTCAATCTCACCGGTTTGCTTGAAACAAACATTATGAGCGTATCGAGTGGAAAACAGTAAACTATGCGAGTAAAGTAAACAGTGCGAGTAAAGTAAACAGGTGATAGCAATATGATGTAAATAGGACTGGGGTCCAGAGTTCACTAGTGGTGTCTCTCCATAAGATAAATAACACATGTTGGGTAAACAAATTACAGTTGGGCAATTGATAGAATAAAGATAAACGTGATATGTCAAGAAGATCACTATGAGATTTACTCTGGGCATTACAACAAAATACATAGACCGCCATCCAACTGCATCTATGACTAATAATCCACTCCTGGGGATATCAATCCGAACACCCCAAAAGTAGTAAGTTGCGAACAACATATAATTGCATTAAGCAAAGTGTGTAATGTAAACAAAGCATATGCCCTTGAGCATATGAATGTTGTTTTCTCCCTAGTAGCAACAACACATCTACAACCTTAGAGGTTTCTGTCACTCCCCCAGATTAAATAGAGGCATGAACCCACTATCGAGCATAAATACCCCCTCTTGGAGTCACTAGCAACTACTCGGCCAAGATAGCTACTAACAATGGAGAGCATACAAGATCATAAACAACATAGAGATAACAAAAGATAATATTCAGTACAACAACTTAATCATAAACACCAATATTCATCGGATCCCAACAAACCAAACATGTAGAATTACATAACGGTGATCTCAATCATGTAGGGCAGCTCATGAGATCTAAACATGAAGCACATGGTGGAGAAGACAACCATCTAGCTACTGCTATGGACCCATAGTCCAAGGTAGACTACTCACTCATCGCTCCGGAGGCAAGCATGGCGATGAAGACGACCTCCGGTGGTGATTCCCCTCTCCGGCAGGGTGCCGGGAAGAGCTTCTGGACCCTCCCGATCTTCGGGTCGATGGCGGCGGCGGATCGCGATGTGTTCTGGAAAATTGATCAGGTACCTAGGTTTTTTCCGTCGGGGGGTCTTTATAGGCGAAGGTGCGATGTCAGAGGTGGGGCCAGGCGCCCTCACGCGGGGCCCGCGCGGCCAGGGGCCTGGCCGCGCCACCCCTGTGTGTGGGGCCCTAGTGGCCCCCCCTCCTACTCTCCTTTGGATCTCTGGAAGCTTCCGGGTAAAATAAGACTTCAGGAACTTGTTTCATCCAATTCCGAGAATATTTCCTGTATATCACTTCTGAAACACAAAAACAGCAGAAAACAAGAAACTGGCACTGTGGCAACTCGTTAATAGGTTAGTTCCGGAAAATGCATAAAAGTGCCACTAAGTGTAATGAATCAATAGGCAAATGGTGTAAAAACAAGCATGGAGCATCAAAAATTATAGATACGTTGGAGACGTATCAGGTGCTGGATGGAGTACTCGGAGGGTACTGCCGTGGCATGGGTATGGTTCAGAGTACTTGTAGGGTATTGCCGAGGAAATGGAGATGGTCATGTGTGATTGACCTAGTTTTATGAATGGAGATGGTCATGTTTGATTGACCAGGGTTTCCCCCTTCCTAGAGATTTTACTAAAATTGTTTTATAAATGTTTTTAATAAGGATATAGAGATGTCGTAGAACATGGTTCTGGACATGCTATATCGACACGAGAAAAAAAGGTGTTTTCCAAAAGAAAGCAAACTAGACTAGAGCCTATCCTTGATACAACCATACTGCATACCAAACTCTCTCCCTTAGATGGTTTGCGAGTACAATTCCAAAATGTACTCACGACTTTGTCCCTGGTTATTAACTTGGTCAGACTGTAAAGAAGACTACAAGGAAGGTGATGATGGTTACGACGATGCCGGTGCAAACCAGGAACGTCTCCCAATCAGTTGCCTGTAGGGTAGTAGGCATGACGTGGGTCATCAACGCTCTTGGTATCGGCTGCTTAGTTGTAGACTTGCCCTGCGTGGCAATATCATACTTGTTCATGTGACCAGTAGTAAGTATATTATTCGGTATTGTAATGGATGATGTAATTCTGTTATCAACTCGGATATGTGGATTCACGACACACTGATCATGGGATCGTGAATTGTATGCATATCGGGTATTCCGGATGGGTAATCCGGGGTCCCCACACCAAACTTCTTCTAACTTCTTGGGAATAAAAGCTTTTTGCTTCAACTTTTCATCCCTAATTTTCATGAGAGCATTTGTAATATGCTTAGTAAAATCAACATTTATAGAACTAGCATTGGGACTCAAAGCAAGCTTTTGCAAGAACAAAATAACTTCAGATATATTGCAGCCATCAACATCAAAATCATTAAAAGAAATAGGGCTATCATCTCCCATGCTCCAAAAAATTTTAGTACTCTTTTGAGAAAAAGTTTTAGCAGTTTTGGAATTTTTAGTACAAGGAGTGGGAGTTTTCTCTACACCAATCAAAGTAAGAGGATTACTAGCATTTGGAACAACATCATTAGAGGTAGTAATAGTACATACCTTCATCTTTCTAGCCATCTCATCTTCTCTTTCCCACCTGGCATACAATTCTGCTAACATCCTAACATTTTCATCAATTCTAACTTGGATAGCATTAGCAGTGGCAAAAGGATTGTTCTCTTTAACATCATTACGAAACACTTTTAATTTTAGAAGTTCAACATCATGAACAATGCTTTCAACTTTAGAAGCAAGAATATTAATTTTGCCTAACTTTTCCTCAACAGACTTGTTAAAAGCAGTTTGCTTACTGATGAAGTCCTTGAGCATTACCTCAAGATCGGAGGGCGCACCCCTAGTTTTGTTAGAGGAATTACCATAAGAGTTACCATAACCATTACCATTGGTAGAAGGATACGACCTATAATTGTTACTAGCAAAATTGTTCCTATAAGCATTGTTGTTAAAATTATTATTTCTAATGAAGTTTACATCAGCATGCTCTTCTTGAGCAACCAAAGAGGCCAAAGGAACATTATTAGGATCAACATGAGTCCTATCATTAGAAAGCATAACCATAATAGCGTCAATCTTATCACTCAAGGAAGAGGTTTCCTCAACAGAATTTACCTTCTTACCTCATGGAGCTCTCTCGGTGTGCCATTCAGAATAATTTACCATCATGTTGTCGAGAAGCTTGGTTGCGGCGCCCAAGGTAAGGGACATAAAAGTGCCTCCAGCAGCTGAATCCAATAGGTTCCTTGAAGAAAAATTTAGTCCTACATAAAAAGTTTGGACAATCATCCAAGTAGTCAGTCCATGAGTAGGGCAATTCTTTATCATAGATTTCATTCTTTCCCAAGCCTGAGCAACATGTTCATTATCAAACTGGCTAAACTTCATAATATCACTACGCAAAGCTATAATCTTAGCAGGAGGGTAGTATTTTCCAATAAGAGCATCCTTACACTTAGCCCATGAATCAATACTATTTTTAGGCAAAGATAGCAACCAATCCTTAGCTTTTCCTCTCAAAGAAAAAGGAAACAACTTAAGCTTAATAATATCACCTTCTACATCCTTATATTTCTGCATCTCACATAGCTCAACAAAATTGTTGAGATGAGCTGCAGCATCATCAGTACTAGCACCAGAAAATCGCTCTTTCATAACAAGGTTCAATAAAGCAGGCTTAATCTCATAAAAATTTGCAGCAGGAGCAGGTGGCGCAATAGGAGTGCAGATAAAATCACTATTATTAGTGCTAGTAAAATCACACAACTTGGTGTTCTCATGAGTACCCATTCTACAAAAGCTAAATGCAGACAAGTAAAAATAACAACTAATAGGAAACTAATTTTTTTGTATTTTTTGATAAAACGATGCAAGCAAAAATAAAGTAAAGAAAAAAAATAAACAAAGTAAAGGATGTGCGTGCGAAACTCCCCTTGCAGAAATCTTCTTTTTCCCCAGCAACGGTGCCAGAAAAATAGCTTGATGCGGGCAGGATAACCACCTAGTTGGGAACCCCAAGAGAAAGGTATGATGAGCACAGTGACAAGTCTTTCCTTCAGTAAGAAACCAAGGTTTGTCGAATCCAGTAGGAAAAAGCCAAACTTCAGAAGGTGATGCTTGCTAGCTTTGTGAAACTCCAGCAAGGGTGCCGTTTATGATACTTGTTGGCGCGTCTTCAACTAGCAGCAACGTGGAACCTGCACACAACATAACCAATAACTTTGATCCCAACTTACGATGAGGTTGTCAATCTCACCGGTTTGCTGTAAACAAAGGATTGGGCGTATCGAGTGGAAAACAATAGTACTATGCAAGAAAGTAAATAGTGCAAGTAAAAGTAAACATTAATAGCAATGTAAGGAAATTGGACCGGGGTCCAAAGTTCACTAGTGGTGTCACGAGGATAATGTGCATATGTCACGAGGATATGTCACGAGGATCACTATGAGATTTACTCTAGGTATTACAAAAAAAATACATAGACCGCCATCCAACTACATCTATGACTAATAATCCACTCGCGGGGATATCGTCTGAACACCCCTCGATTATTAAGTTGCGAACAATAGATAATTGCATTAAGCAAAGTGTGTAATGTAAACAAAAAGAATGTCCTTGGACACAAGAATGTTGTTTTCTCCCTAGTGGCAACAGCACATCTACAACCTTAGAGGTTTCTGTCACTCCCCCAGATTAAATAGAGGCATGAACCCAACTATCGAGCATAAATACCCCCTCTTGGAGTCGCTAGTATCTACTTGGCCAAGATAGCTACTAACAATGGAGAGCATGCAAGATCATAAACAACATAGAGATAACATAAGATAATACTCAGCACATCAACTTAACATAACACCAATATTCATCAGATCCCAACAAACACAACATGTAGAATTACATAAAGGTAGTCTCGATCATGTAGGGCAGCTCACGAGATCTAAACATGAAGCACATGGTGGAGAAGACAACCAACTAGCTACTACTATGGACCCATAGTCCAAGGTAGACTACTCACTCATCACGCCGGAGGTAAACATGGCGATGAAGAAGACCTCCGGTGGTGATTCCCCTCTCCAGCAGGGTGCCGGGAAGAGCTTCTGGACCCTCCCGATCTCGGGTCGATGACGGTGGCGGATCGCGATGTGTTTCTGGAAAATTGATCCGGTCTTTAGGTTTTTCCTGTCGAGGGGTCTTTATAGGCAAAGGGGCAGCGTCAGAAGTGGACCAGGGCGGCCTCACCATGGTTGGGCGCGGCCAAGGGCTGGGTCGCGCCCCCCTATGGTGTGGCCAGCTTGTGGCCCCTCTCCATCTCCTCCTCGATCTTCTGGAAGCTTCGTTAAATATTGGGAGGTTCAGCTTTTATTTCGTCCAATTCCAAGAATATTTCCTGTGTAACTTTTCTGAAACACAAAAACAGCAGAAAACAAGGAACTGGCACTGTGGTATCTTGTTAATAGGCTAGTTCCAGAAAATGCATAAAAACACCACGAAGTGTAACAAAACACTAAGCAAATGGTGTAAGAACAAGCATGGAGCATCAAAAATTATAGATACGTTTGAGATGTATCAATGTGCTGAATATATATCTTATGTTATCTCTATGATGTTTATGATCTTGCATGCTTTCCGTTGCTAGTAGCTATCTTGGCCAAGTAGATGCTAGTAACTCCAAGAGGGAGTATTTATGCTCGATAGTTGGGTTCATGCCTCTATTTAATCTGGGGGAGTGACAGATACCTCTAAGGTTGTAGATGTGCTGTTGCCACAAGGGAAAAAACAACATTCTTGTGTCCAAGGACATTTGCTTTGTTTACATTACGCACTTTGCTTAATGCAATTATCTATTGTTCGCAACTTAATACTCAAGGGGTCCTCGGATGATTCCCCGCGAGTGGATTTTTAGTCATAGATGCAGTTGGATTACGGTCTATGTATTTTGTCGTCATGCCCAGAGTGAATCTCATAGTGATCCTTATGACGTATGTACGTTATCTTTACTCTATCAATTGCCCAGCTGTAATTTGTTTACCCAGCACGTTGTTATTTATCTTATGGAGAGACACCACTAGTGAACTGTGGACCCCGGTCCAATTTCCTTTACATTGCTTTACCATTTTACTTTTACTCGCACTGTTTACTTTCTTGCATACTATTATCCTATTACCACTTGATACGCTCAATCCTTTGTTTACAGCAAACCGATGAGATTGACAACCTCATCGTAAGTTGGGAGCAAAGTTCTTGGTTGTGTTGTGTGTAGGTTTCACGTCAATGCTGGTGAAAAGCTACACACCGACAAGCAGTTTATCTGGTGCCCTTGTCCGGAGTGTCATGAAGCTAGCAAGCATCACCTTCTTAAGTTTGGCTTTCTCCTACGGTTCGATTCAAACTTGGTTTCACAACTGAGGGAAGACTTGCTACTGTGCTCATCATACCTTCCTCTTGGGGTTCCCAATGGGCTGTACTTACACGCCATCAAGCAGTTTTCTGGCGCCATTGCCGGGGAGAAAGAAGACTTCTGCAAGGGTAGTCTCGCACGCACAATCTTTTACTTTGTTTTTGTTTTGCTTTATTATATTTTTGCTTGCATCATTTTATCAAAAATACAAAAAAATTAGTTTCCTTTATAGTTGTTACTTTATTACTCTTAGTTCATTATGTCATTCCTGAAGGGTTTCGCAGCATAGTAAATCAAAAAATTTCCTACGGATGCGAACAAGAAAGCCAAGATCTAATCTAGGAGATGTAATCAACGAAAGAGGTAGATGAGATCGGCATACCCTTGAAGATATCACATAGCGGAAACGTTCAACAGAACGTGGATGATGTAGTCGTACTAGCCGTCTCCTCCTCGCGATCCGATCCGATCCTACGCCGCAAGTGGCGGCGCCTCCGAGAGATGCACACGTACAGTGCAGCGACGTCTCCTCCTTCCTTGGTCTAGCAAGTATGGTGGAGAGATAGATTGGATCTGCAGCACGACGGCGTGGTGCTTATGGTGGAGAGTTTCTGCGGCAGGGCTTCGCCTATGCACAGTCGCGAGAGAGAGAAGTGGAGGGGCAGCAGTTGGCCGGCGGCTAGGGTTGGAGTGGGAGGGGGCTGCGCCCCTGCCCCCCCTTTATATGGGGGGCTGGCCGGCTGCCTTGGCCCCTCCTCCAAGCCTCTAGGGCGGCGGCTAGGGGGAAGAGTAGGGGGCAAGTCTTCCCCCCCCCTCTTCTGGAAGGTTCCCTTAGGGTTTCCCGTAAGGGCTGGCCGGCTGGGCCTTAGGAGCCTTGTGCGCCTGGCCCAAAGTGGCCAGGGCACTTCCCCTTAGGCCCACGCAGGTCTCCGACAAGTGGGCCCACGTTGGTCCCTCTCCAGAACCTTCTAGAACCTTCCGGTACAATACCGATAAACTCCGAAACGATTCCGGAATCCAAAAACTGCTTTCCTTTATATGAATCTTATTCTCTGGACCATTCCGGAACCTCTCGTGATGTCCTGGATCTCATCCGAGACTCCGAACAAAAACTCATAAACCAATTATCCATTCTATCCTAGCGTCGATGCACGTTAAGTGTGTGACCCTACGGGTTCGAGAATATGCAGACATGATCTTCTATCAATAATCAACAGCGGGATCTGGAAACCCATATTGACTCCCACATATTCATCGATGATCATATCAGATGAACCACGATGTCAGGATTCAATTAATCCCGTATATGTATTCCCTTCGTCACACGATATTTTACTCGCCCGAGATTCGATCGTCGGTATCGGCATACCTAGTTCAATCTCGTTCACAGCAAGTACTTTACTCGTTCTTTAATCCGATATCACTTCGTGATTAACTCCTTAACCACATGCTTGCAAGCGGTGTTGATATCGATTACCGAGTGGGCCCGAAGTATATCTCTCCGACTTGGGAGGGACAAATTCCATCTTGATACATACAACCCAACAAGTACTTTCCGATCACCTGAGAGACACCTTTATTATCACCCTCACATAGGATGACGTTTGATGACCTCAAATCTTTCTTCCGATACTAGGGAGTTGTATTATCTCATGGTCTAAGGAATACAATACTTGACATAAGAAAAAGCTTCGCAAAGATGAACACGATGACACGATCTAATTGCTCTGCTTTATTTGGGTCTGTCCATCACATCATTCTCCTAATGATATGATCTCATTATTAATTGACAACTCATGTCTATGGTTAGGAAACCATAACCATCATTAATCAATGAGCTAGTCCATAGAGGCGTACTAGGGACACGGGGTTGTTCATAAACCACACAAGTATTAAAGTTTCCGCTTAATACAACTCTAGCATGGAATATAAACATTATCATGAACAAGAATTATAATAATAACATCTTTATTATTGCCTCTAGGGCATAATTCCAACAGTCTCCCACTTGCACTAGAGTCAATAATCTAGTTTACATCTGGTAACAATCTAACACCCATGGCATTAAGGTGCTGATCATGTTTTGCTCGTGGAAGAGGTTTAGTCAACGGATCTGCGACATTCAGATCAGTATGTACTTTGCTAATCTTCAGATCTCCATCTGATATATAATCTCGAATTATATGGAAACGGCGGTTGATGTGCTTGGTTTTTGGATGATATCTTGGTTCCTTAGCCAGTGCTATGGCGCCAGTGTTGTCGCACAATATCTCCAGTGGGTCCAAGGCATTTGGAACCACACCAAGCTCAGTGATGAAGTCCTGATCCAAACTCCTTCACTTGATGCTTCCGAAGCAGCCATGTATTCCACTTCTGTTGTAGATCCCGCGATCACGCTTTGCTTGCAGCTTCTCCAGCTCACAGCTCCACCATTCAAATATAAACGTATCCTGTCTGAGATTTAGAATCATCCGGGTCGGTGTCGAAACTAGCGTCGACGTAACCTTTTACGACGAGCTCCTCATCACCTCCATAGACCAAGAACATTTCTTTAGTCCTATTTAAATACTTTAGGATGTTCTTTACGGCTGTCCAGTGTTCCACTCCTGGATCACTTTGGTATCTGCTCGTCAAACTAAGAGCATTGGACACATCCGGTCTAGTACACAGCATGGCATACATGATAGAGCCTATGGCCGAGGCATATGGCACTTTGCTCATAGTATCTCTATCTTTTACCGTAGCTGGACACTGAGCCTTGCTCAATATCTTACCTGACAACATGGGCAATGAACCTTTCTTTGCTTTATCCATTCTGAACCTTTTCAGAACTTTGTCCAAGTATGTACTTTGGCTTAAAGCTATTAGACGTCTTTGTCTATCTCTATAGATTTTGATGCCTAATATATAAGCAGCTTCTCCTAGGTCTTTCATTGAAAAACATTTATTCAAATAACTCTTCACATCGTTAAGCATGCCGATGTCATTTCCAATAATCAATATGTCATCCACATATAGTACTAAAAATGTCACCGAGCTCCCACTCACTTTCTCGTAGATACAAGCTTCGTAGCAATTTGGAACAAATCCAAAACTTTTGATCACTTGATCAAAACGAAGGTTCCAACTCCGAGATGCTTGCTTCAGTCCATAAATGGAACGCTGAAGTTTGCACACCTTATTAGCATCCTTAGGATTGACAAAACCTTCAGGCTGCATCATATACAACTCTTCATCAATGTTGCCATTGAGGAACGCAGTCTTGACATCCATCTGCCATATTTCATAATCATGAAACGCAGCAATTGCTAATAAAATCTGAATGGACTTAAACATCGCTACGGGAGAGAAAGTATCATCGTAGTCAACACCTTGAACTTGCCGAAAACCTTTTGCGACAAGCCGAGCGTTATAGACAGTAACATTACCATCCGCGTCTGTTTTCTTCTTGAAAATCCATTTGCACTCAACGGCCTTACGGTCGCTAGGAGGGTCCACCAAAGTCCATACTTGGTTTTCGCTCATGGATCCCAATTCGGATTTCATGGCCTCTAGCCATTTCTCAGAGTCTGGGCTCATCATCGCTTCCTCATAGTTCGCAGGTTCACTATTGTCTAACAACAAGACTGTTAAGACAGGGTTGCCGTACCATTCAGGAGTGCCACGTGACCTTGTCGACCTGCGAAGCTCAGTAGTAGCATCGTTTGAAGTTTCATGATCCTCGTCATTAGCTTCCTCTCTTGTTGGTGCAGACGGCACTGGAACAACTTCAGGTGCTGCGCTACTCTCCAACTCAAGAGAAGGTTCAATAACCTCGTCTAGCTCTACCTTCCTCCCACTCACTTCTTTCGAGAGAAACTCCTTCTCAAGAAAGGATCCGTTCTTTGCAACAAACACTTTGCCTTCGGATCTGTGGTAGAAGGTATACCCAATCGTTTCCTTAGGGTATCCTATGAAGACGCATTTCTCCGCTTTGGGTTCGAGCTTGTCCGGCATCAACTTCTTGACGTAAGCTTCGCATCCCCAAACTTTAAGAAACGACAACTTAGGTTTAGCACCAAACCATAGTTCATACGGTGTCGTCTCAACGGATTTAGATGGTGCCCTATTTAAAGTGAATGCAGCGGTATCTAATGCATAACCCCAAAATGATAACGGCAAATCTGTAAGAGACATCATTGATCGCACCATATCTAATAGAGTTTGATTCCGGTGTTCAGACACACCATTGCGCTGTGGTGTTCCGGGTGGCGTGAGTTGCGAAACGATTCCGCTTGCTTTAAGATGCGTGAGAAAATCATAACTCAAATACTCAGCTCCACGATCGGATCGCAGAAATTTAATTTTCCTGTTACGATGGTTTTCCACTTCGTTCTGAAATTCTTTGAACTTTTCAAACGTTTCAGATTTATGTTTCATTAAATAGATATACCCATATCTACTTAAGTCATCAGTAAAAGTGAGAAAATAGCGATATCCACCGCGCGTCGAAACACTCATTGGTCCGCACACATCGGTATGTATGATTTCCAATAAGTCCGTTGCTCGCTCCATTATTCCGGAGAACGGGGTTTTGATCATCTTGCCCATGAGGCACGGCTCACACGTGTCAAATGATTCAAAATCAAGAGACTCCAAAAGTCCATCAGAATGGAGTTTCTTCATGCGTTTTACACCAATATGACCTAGACGGCAGTGCCACAAATAAGTTGGATTATCACTATCTACTTTGCATCTTTTAGCCTCAATGTTATGGATGTGTGTTTCATTGCTTTCGAGATTCAGAAGAAATAAACCATTCACAACAGGTGCATGACCATAAAAGATGTTATTCATATAAATAGAACAACCATTATTCTCAGATTTAAATGAATAACCGTCTTGCAATAAACACGATCCAGATATAATGTTCATGCTCAACGCAGGCACATAATAACATTTATTAAGGTTTAAAACTAATCCCGAAGGTAAAACTAAGGAGAGCATGCCGACGGCCATCACATCAACTTTTGATCCATTGCCAATGCGCATCGTCACCTCATCCCTTGCTAGCCGCCGTCTATTCCGTAGCTCCTGTTTCGAGTTACAAATATTAGCAACTGAACCAGTATCATATACCCAGGCACTACAACGAGCGCTAGTAAGGTAAACATCAATAATATGTATATCAAATATACCTTTAATGGTGCCAGCCTTCTTGTCCGCTAAGTACTTTGGATAGTTGCGCTTCCAGTGACCTTTGTCCTTGCAATAGAAGCACTCAGTGTCCGGCTTAGGTCCAGACTTGAGCTTCTTCTCAGCAGGGGCAACGCGCTTGCCGCTGCCCTTCTTGAAGGATCCCTTTGCACCCTTAGCTTTCTTAAAGCTAGTGGTTTTGTTGACCATCAACACATGATTATCTTTCTTGATATCCACCTCCGCAGCTTTCAGCTTTGCAAAGAGCTCAGTGATCGTATCAGTGGAACCAATTTGATTATGAGTAACTACAAAACCTTTGTAGCTAGGAGGGAGTGATTGCAGAACTCTGTCAATCTTGAGCTCCTCTGGAATCTTGCAGTCCAGTTGCTCAAGGCGTTGAGTGTAGCCCGACATCTTAATGGCGTGCTCACTAACGGAACTCCCTTCCTCCATCTTGTAGTTAAAGAACTTCTCAGAGATCGCATATCTCTCAGAACGGGCTTGAGTCTGAAACATGGTTTTCAGTTCCTCAAGTATCTCAAAAGGCCCGCCGAACTCCTCAAAACAATTTTGAAGTTCCGGTTCCATAGTAAACAACGTGGTACTCTTAATCACGCCATAATCATCTTTGCGTGACTGATAAACAGCTTTTTTCATCAGCCGGCGCATCAGTAGCAGGGGCGTCACCTAGCGCTTTCTCAAGTACATAGGCTTTTTGTCCGCCAGCGAGAATGATTCTCAGATTGCGGAACCAGTTGGTGAAGTTAGACCCATTGCTCTTAAGCTTTTCTTTCTCAGCAAACATGTTGAAGTTGAAGTTGGACTTAGCCATTTGATCTACAACATTGCAAGTACAATTTAGACTATGTTCATGATAACTAGTTCAACTTAATCAAATTACTAGATGAACTCCCACTAAATTCAACATCCCTCAAGTTGTTTAGTGAACACGATCCAAATTCACCACACCTAATCCGATCTTCACGAGAAGAGATGTGGTTTCAATGGTGGACAACTAAGTGTCGATCATATCATTCATATGACTCATGTTTAACCTTTCGGTTCGTGTGTTCCAAGGCCATGTCTGTACATGCTAGGCTCGTCAAGTCAAACCCAAGTATCTCCGCATGTGCAAAACTGGCTTGCACCCGTTCTATGTGAACGTAGAGTTTATAGCACCCGATCATCATGAGATGCTTGAAAACGACGAACTTTCGCAACGGCGCATACGAGGGGAGAACACAATTTTATCTTGATCTTTAAGTGAGGAATCATCTTATAATGCTACCGTCGCGATCTAAGCAAAATAAGATACATAAAAGGATAAACATCACATGCATATAATTTTATGTGACATGGTATAGCCAATCTCCGCGCCATGATCTCCATCTTTTGTGCGCCGGCATGATCTCCATCACTCCACCATGATTGCCTCCACCACAAATAGCAACTACAACTATTGCTAACTACTTAGCGATAAAGTAAAGCTATTACATGGCGTATAAGAAGTTGACACACAGGTCATACACAATTATAAAGACAACCATATGGCTCCTGCCGGTTGTGAACTCATCGACATGCAAGACGTGAAAGATTACAAAACATGATCATTGCATACATCTCAATTCATACACATCATGTCTTGGGCCATACCATATCACAAAACACTCCCTGCAAAAACAAGTTAGACGCCTCTACTTTGTTGTTGCATGTTTTACGTGGCTTATGGGAGTTACAAGTTAAGAACGATTCTTACCTACGGAAAGCCACAACGGTGATATTATGGTTGCTAACACCCGATGTAAATCCCATGACTACTATAGTGAGAGAAACTGGCATCCACCAGCCGCATGTGTGGAACAAGCCACACGTCAAGTGCGGAGCCGGTCTCGCGAATGAGGTCGCGTAAAGTTGGGCTGGACCGCTTCGATCTCACTATGCCGCGCCATAAGAAATACACAACAAGAGGTTTGCAACAGAAAACATCAATGCCCGCAACAAGCATGTTGCGTTCTACTCGTGAAACAAATCTACGCATAGATCTAGCTCTGATACCACTGAAGGGTTTCGCAGCATAGTAAATCAAAAAATTTCCTACGGATGCGAACAAGAAAGCCAAGATCTAATCTAGGAGATGTAATCAACGAGAGAGGTAGACGAGATCTTCATACCCTTGAAGATATCGCACTGTGGAAACGTTCAACAGAACGTGGATGATGTAGTTGTACTAGCCGTCTCCTCCTCGCGATCCGATCCGATCCTACGCCGCAAGTGGCGGCGCCTCTGAGAGATGCACACGTACGGTGCAGCGACGTCTCCTCCTTCCTTGGTCCAGCAAGTATAGTGGAGAGATAGATTGGATCTGCAGCACGACGGCATGGTGCTTATGGTGGAGAGTTTCTGCGGCAGGGCTTCGCCTACGCACAGTCGCGAGAGAGAGAAGTGGAGGGGCAGCAGTTGGCCGGCGGCTAGGGTTGGAGTGGGAGGGGGCTGCGCCCCTGCCCCCCTTTATATGGGGGGCTGGACGGCTGCCTTGGCCCCTCCTCCAAGCCTCTAGGGCGGCGGCTAGGGGGAAGAGTAGGGGGCAAGTCTTCCCCCCCCCTCTTCTGGAAGGTTCCCTTAGGGTTTCCCCTAAGGGCTGGCCGGCTGGGCCTTAGGGGCCTTGTGCGCCTAGCCCAAAGTGGCCAGGGCACTTCCCCTTAGGCCCACGCAGGTCTCCGACAAGTGGGCCCATGTTGGTCCCATTCCGGAACCTTCTAGAACCTTCCGGTACAATACCGATAAACTCCGAAACGATTCCGGAATCCAAAAACTGCTTTCCTTTATATGAATCTTATTCTCCGGACCATTCCAGAACCTCTCGTGATGTCCTGGATCTCATCCGAGACTCCGAACAAAAACTCATAAACCAATTATCCATTCTATCCTAGCGTCAATGCACGTTAAGTGTGTGACCCTACGGGTTCGAGAATATGCAGACATGATCTTCTTCTATCAATAATCAACAGCGGGATCTGGAAACCCATATTGACTCCCACATATTCATCGATGATCATATCAGATGAACCACGATGTCAGGATTCAATTAATCCCGTATATGTATTCCCTTCGTCACACGATATTTTACTCGCCCGAGATTCGATCGTCAGTATCGGCATACCTAGTTCAATCTCGTTCACAGCAAGTACTTTACTTGTTCTGTAATCCGATATCACTTCGTGATTAACTCCTTAACCATTGCAAGCGGTGTTGATATCGATTACCAAGTGGGCCTGAAGTATATCTCTCCGACTTGGGAGGGACAAATTCCATCACGATACATACAACCCAACAAGTACTTTCCGATCACCTGAGAGACACCTTTATTATCACCCTCACATAGGATGACGTTTGATGACCTCAAAGCTTTCTTCTGATACTAGGGAGTTGTATTATCTCATGGTCTAAGGAATACAATACTTGACATAAGAAAAAGCTTCGCAAAGATGAACACGATGACACGATCTAATTGCTCTGCTTTATTTGGGTCTGTCCATCACATCATTCTCCTAATGATATGATCTCATTATTAATTGACAACTCATGTCTATGGTTAGGAAACCATAACCATCATTAATCAATGAGCTAGTCCATAGAGGCGTACTAGGGACACGGGGTTGTTCATAAACCACACAAGTATTAAAGTTTCCGCTTAATACAATTCTAGCATGGAATATAAACATTATCATGAACAAGAATTATAATAATAACATCTTTATTATTGCCTCTAGGGCATAATTCCAACAATTCCCTAAGTATGTTTTGGAGGACCTCTCAGTAGGTAGTGGTTCTATTATTGGGAAAGGTAACATTGAGGAGTTCTTTAATCATATTAGCATGCATAAAGATGTTGAGGATAGATCTTTGGTTGAGCTTGCTCCTAGTTATGAAGTTGCTTCTACTTATTTAATTCACATGTTGGAGTCTAGGTTTGTTAACCTTAATCCTTTTATGCAACAAATGTTTCTTAAGCTTCATGATATCGAAGACTCTAAAAAGAAAGATTTTATTTTGGAGACTTTGCGTAGAGAATTTAGAGATGTTGTTATTGAAGCTAGGAAAGTCTTTGAGAATTTTAATATGCTTGGCTCACCTGTTAATGTTGTTGGTACAACCAAAGAAGATATCAAAGTACCAATACCTAGAAAACTCTTAGGATTGCATGAGGCTTTGGAAAATAATTTTGATTGGATTTGTCCTGAAAATCTTTTTAATGAATTGAGTGAACCAAAGCGCGATCACAAGGGGTCTTCAAAAACTTATTTGGATGCAATACAATTTCTTGTTGAAAAGACTTTTGCAATTGATCTTAATTCCTCATTTGATATTACTTGATTTCCACTTTCTGCGCCTAGCTCAAATTAAGGCGTTAAAGAAAAGCACTCTTGGGAGATAACCCATTGTTTTCCTTTCAATAATTTTTCTATTATTTGAGTCTTGGAAGTTATTAATACTGTAATAACTACTCCTTATCCTTTTTTATTTCGTTGTTGTGCCAAGAAGAACCTCTAATTTGAGTGAGGTAAGATTTGGGGAAGTTGCTGTCCTGAAACAGATTTCGGTGCTGCACCATAAAAATTCGTGAAAATTCTCAGAATATCTTTTTGACCTGCGATTTCTTGTGCATATGCCCCAGGTTATATCCAAACTTCCTTTATTTTACACTTTTCGATTTGATCAACAGAAGTTCCTCGAAAAAATCGACCTTTGTCAGCTGTTCTATTTTGATAGATTTCTGCCACTATTTGTGTTTGCCTCTCGATCGCTTTCTTTTTGAGTTGCTACAGTAGTATATGCTTTATATGTGGTGTTTTTGGGTTGAAACCTGAACCAAAAAGGGGTTGATTTACTATTATGCTTATGCTAATGTTCCTAATAAAATTGTGTTAAGTTTTGTATGAAGGAAGTTTTCAAGTGTAGGGATTGGGGAATGATGAGATGAGATGAAGAACAGACAAAAGCTCAAGCTTGGGGATGCCCATGTCACCCCAAGAAATATCCAAGAGGTACAAGCATCAAAGCTTGGGGATGCCCCCGAGGCACCCCTTCTTCATCGGCAAAAATCAGGTCACCTTTGAAAACACTATATTTTTATTGCTTCATGCACTATGCATTTTTCTTGGAGCGTCTTTACTTTCAGTTTCAGTTTTGTTTTGTTTTGTTTTGTTTGCTGCAATAAATGGTTGGAACCCAACAAATTTCTTTTGGAGGAGATGTACTCGTTTTTCATTTGCCAAGAATACTCCATTTTTCACTCTTATCGTTCAACGAGTGTTCTGTTTTTCTAGAACTACATTTAGCTTTCGTTTTTCACCTTGATTTTTGTTCAGATCTTGTTTTATCTTTTCATCAAGGTCTATTTGGACCTCTGGTCTATTTTGGTATTCATCAAAAAAGTTGTTTCAAAAAGGTTCGAATGGTGTTGGAAAAGAGAAAAAGTTTCATGCAAAAAAAAGTGGTACAAAAAGGACCTTGTTTAGACTGCGGCTTAGACTTTTGCATGCCATGCTTGATGTTGTTTTGCTAGTATGCTTAGTGATTTTTTTTGTAGCATGACTTGTCTCAAATGACTGAGATTTCTTAATGAGCCTTTGAAAAAATAATGCGTTTTTCTTATTATGTGGAAGCATTTATTTGGTTTTCTCCTTTGATGCTTTATTTGGGTTAACTTGGCGCATGCTTACAACATGTTTGACTCTAACAAGTCACCATAAGCCTCTATGATCATTTAGTTTTTGACTTTTGATGCCAATTTATGCTTCTCTTAATGATATTTTGTCGCTATGCATGATTATGGCCGTTTTTGCTCTTTTAGTTGGTCGCTCCCAGTCTTTTGCTAGCCCTCGTTTTGTACTGATTATGAGCTCTACTCGTGCATCCAAGTCCCAAAAACCAAGTTATGCCAATGTGTCCACTATAAATTCCTATGCATGGTATTTGTAAGGCATTCCAAGTAAATTTTCATGTGCTACCTTTCAAAAAACCTTCAAAATACTTCTCATTTTATGACATTGTTTTCAGCTCATGGGGACGTAGTGGTCGGATTTGCTATCTTCCATATTGTTTTATTCCAAAAAGAAAAAAAATAGAAAAAAAGAAAGAAAAAAAGGCACTCCTCCATGGTATGTGAATATTGGTGGGCACCCGATGGAATCGGTTAGCCATGGTTTATGAAAGAAAAAAAGGTGGGGAGGAGTGCCAAGCTTTATAAAAGAGCACAACAGTGCCAATCTCTCTCTCAAAAACTTGCTTCATTTTTGTATGGAAGATAGTGAGAACCCCATTGCCAGTTGTTGACAAAGACAACCACCTCTCAAAACCAAATTTTTATCTCTCTGTTTTACAAATGAAAAGCTCTAGCACATGTTTAATCACTGCTTCCCTCTGTGAAGGGTCTTTCTTTTAATTTTATGTTGAGTCTCCACCTTCTACCTTCTTGCACCATCTAAGAGAGCATAGTTGCCATTCTGAGTATAATGTACATTGTCCCAAAGTTATCATTGATTGATTCATGATTTTGGTTTTACTTGTTCTTAAAGTATTTGTATCTAGCCGCCCTCTTAAACTTAAAGGTGTCCTATGCATTTATGTTTTGCTATTCCATGAGGGACAAGTTGAAAACCATTTGCTATGTTTTCCATATGATTTAAACACACACTTGACTTTCATTGTTTCATTATTCATGATCTTTCATTGTTATAACTTGGTTGCTAAATTCTTATTGTCAAGATTATGTCTTTCATGCCCATGTTTTAAGTTCTTTGATCCCAGCACTCAATGCTTACTTAGATGATCAAGATTGTGATGGTGCATGTCACATCAAAAATTATTCTTTTGTTATCACTTACCTACTCGAGGACGAGCAGGAGTTAAGCTTGCGGATGCTTGATACGTCTCAAACGTATCTATAATTATTGATGCTCCATGCTTGTTTATACACCATTTGCTTTGTGTTTTGTTACACTTCGTGGCGTTTTTATGCATTTTCCGGAACTAACCTATTAACAAGATGCCACAGTGCCAGTTCCCTGTTTTCTGCTATTTTTGTGTTTCAGAAAATGTACACATGAAATATTCTCAGAATTGGACGAAACAAAAGCCGAACCTCCTGTTTTTACTGAAGCTTCGCGAAGACCGAAGATGAGACGGAGGGGGGCCAGGGCTAGCCTCACCACTAGGGAGCGCGGCCCAGCCCCTGGCCGCGCGCACCTGTGGTGAGACCACCTGGTTCCACTTCTGACGCTGCCCCTTCACCTATAAAGTCCCCTCGACGGGAAAAACCTAAACGATGGATCTCTTTTCCACGAAACATACTTCAAGCCCCCACTGTCGCCGTCACGAGATCGGGAGGATCCAGGAGCTCTTCCCGGCGCCCTGCCGAAGAGGGGAATCCCTACCAGAGGCCTTCTACACCACCATGGTTGCCTCCGGAGTGATGTGTGAGTAGTCTACCTTGGACTATGGGTCCATAGCAGTAGCTATATGGTTGTCTCCTCCACCATGTGCTTCATGTTTAGATCTTGTGAGCTGCCCTACATGATCAGGATCATCTTTATGTAATCATACATGGTGTGTTTGTTGGGATCCGATGAGTATTGGTACTATGTGATGTTGATGTGCTGAATATATATCTTAGGGATTTCTATTTTTGTGTCCTTGGTTCATTAGTTGTACTCAGTTTTCCCCAGCCGCTTAACTTTTCCTCAGTTTTCCCCTCCCTCTAGTTTGAAACCCCTCGCAGACGCTTGGACGGGATGGTTGCCGTCTGGTCAGAGGCCTTGACCATTACCGGTGACGGCTAGGGAGCCGCGGTGGTTGTGAATGGATCGTTGCTTTTGAATGGTGTTGACTATTGACCCAATGAGACACATCGGACTGGCGGTCTGTCACTCACCCAAAGCTTTCCCCTCCGCCCGAGACTAGAAGAGCTCACACACTGCCCCTCCACCGCCATGCCATCCTGCCCTCCTACCTTATAGCGTCGTCCGCCCCCGAGCCGCCCCCACCCCCACCACCACCCCCAGAAGGGGGAGAGGGCTCCGCCTCTAGTAGATCTACCCCTATCACGGTAGAGTTTGTACATCCGTCTGGTGTGTCGATTATGCCCCTCAATGGCAGAGAAGATTGGGAATCAGAGGGATCTAATGCATGGATTCCATCTGGGTAAGCATCGTCTGCCTATGTGAATTAACAGTAGGCAGTTTTTGAGTGTGAATCGTTGTTGCTCAACTAACTGCGTTGCTTTTCGAATAGGATTGATCCAGCGCTGGCTTTTTGGCTGGTGGTTAGGATGGATACTAGCTTTTTGCGTGATTTTGAATGCAATGTGAGCGGATTTTACATCCCAGCGGTGGTTGCAACTACCATCTCATTGAGGGATTTAAAAGATAACATATGTGCTCAGTACCCCTGGGGCGCTGGCGATTTAGTTGATTTCCAATATTTCAACAGGATGGAGGGAAGATATGTTCCACTAATTTCCGACGAGGATCTGGGAATGCTTTTTGCTTTAAATGATTCTTGCCATGTCGGTAAAATTCGTATCCATGTGGACAAGATCCAGGCATCATCTGGTGTTGGGGTCAGGTGGTCGGGCATCATGTCTCTTAAGTGTTGCTGCCTCTGCTAATTGTGTGCGCCGCCCCGCTCCTTGTAGGTCCACAGCAGCACCATCTGTCCCCAGTGCTAGTGGTAGCCAGATCGTTCCTGCGGTCGATGTGGAGGACGATGTAGAGATTGAGTATCCGTCTCCTCAAGATGGTGAGGATGAGTTGATGTTTCCTGAATTGGTAGATCGATGCAGTAAGCATGCAATGGAGGATCAATACATGGAAGATATTACACAAGGTGCTAGATTTGATGACACTGATGATGAAGAGAAGGATGAGAACAATGACAGCCTTGTTTTAGCCGATTACGAAGGTGATGACTTGCCAACAATTGAGTGGAACAAGGAGGATCTTCAGCTTGCAGAAGGCACCATATTTCAAATGATGATGGACTACCGTAATGCAATTACTACATATTGCATTCTCACCAAGTGACGAGGGGTTAACTCGACAAATGTCCTAGATGAAGGACTTAGGATCAGGGAGATAGGGCGTCGGATGAACTCGAAGGTAAAGTTAGTCGAAATAGGTATGCGTCGAAAGTAAACTTGGGTGTTTAACCTGGCTTGCTTTCAATCTGGCCTACACCGTCCCCTCCTGGCCCCTATATATAGGTGGCCAGGTCCCGAGGATCGGGTAGGGTCCGATACAGATTACAATATCGACATACGGTAAAGACTCATATTCGACTATCATTACAATTGGGCCTAGCTTAATGGGCCTCAGGGGTACTCAACATATGGGCTCTATTAACTATACCCTTGTCAGTAGCCCCTGAGATTCTACCAGAATTGTAGATTCGGGTTGAATCTCTAATCTTCAAATCTTTGACTTGATCATTTCTTCGACTTCTTCTTATCTTCAAATCTTCGACTTGGTCTTTCGACTTATTTTCATGATATTCTTTCGCAAGGGGTTTTGATGAACAAGCCTGACAACTCTGACGGATCAAGAGGTCAGTTAACTGCCGGAACAGATACTTGTCACCTACATCAAATTCAATCCCCTTGGACTTGAATTCGGGATACCGGTCAAACCCACTCTTTTGCCGCATTTAGGACTTACAAAGAATGAATCCCAGTGATTCTCAGGGTACCCAGTGCGTCCACCAGGATTTTCTTCGCGTCGTAGACACGGATACATACCAGCAGAGCGCATCCATGTGCGTATACCAGGCCACACAGGACAGATCCCAGGGTCTTACCTTCGTGATAAATCACGGCATTCGAGTTTCGTTGCGATAACGCAACTCGAGAATCTTATGTCGCAGCCAAGTTTTTGACTGATAAAATCAAAGAATTTCGGACTTTAACTTAACTTCTTCGCTCCCGATGGGAGTAATCTCATTGTATTTCGTCGACTATGTAGTCGAAGTTTGTATACTAATCCTTCTTCATCTCCATTATTGATTATCTCATCCTCTATCGGGTGCGCGCTCAGCGCTCCCGATGGGAGTAGCCCCCGAGGCTATGTTTGGATACTTGTAGTCAAGCATAGGCTCGAAGTTCAGTTCTTCTTCCTCCTGTTTAACGTCTACTATTTGCAAGCCCCCGAGTCCAAGTCGAGGTTTTCATATCGTGCGACCATAGTCTCCTCTTCTTGTTTTTTCTCTTTGGTATTATCGTCTGATGTGTGCAGAATTTAACTCCTGTTGTAAAATATGTTTACGGGCCTTGCTTTAGCACGGGGGCCCGATAATACGTGCTTATAAATAAAGCACCCTCTAGCAAGGGTAAAAACCCTAATCAGATTCCTCCTCCGCCGCATCATCTTCTCCCTCCATCTAGGGTTTTTCTTTTTTCTTTGTCTACATGGCTGATGCAGATGGTTCCCATCTGAACCTTGGCTCTCCGGTGGCGCCTCGAGGTCGAGGTCGCCCTCGTGGAAGCAAAAACAAGAACAATGCAACTCCGGCCGCCGCAGGATCGTCACTGGCCATTCCAGCCAAGCACCGTCCCGGTCGCCCACCTGGGAGCAAAAATAAGCCCAAAGTGACTGGCGCTGCCCCAGGTTCAAGCGTCCCTCCTCCTGCTGCTTCCGCTGCTCCTGCTGCTCCTCCCCGAATCTTTTCTTTCTTCTGCATTGCTATGGCACAGTGCCACGAAATTTAGCGCTTGCCGCTGAATTTCACCAAGTTCATGGATGGGCGGGAGCTGCGAGAAGCGGTTCTCCGTGAACAGTCTGGCAGTGGGACTCCATACGAGGTAGAGGTTTGGTATGACGGTGACGGCGAGCACTACTTGAGGGGTGGCTGGTCACAATTTGCAGAAGACCACGACATCCACCAAGGCTTCTTTATGGCCTTCGACTTCCACATCAGCACGTCGAAGTTCGACGTGAAGATCTATGATGGCACCCAGTGCCAGAAGAAGTACGAAGCTGAAGTCCACTTCCATTAGGATCTTCTTTTTATGTAATTTCGCTTGACAATGTCCTTGCCGCCGTGTTTATCTATAATGAATATTCGTACTCTACTTTGATGGTTTTACTAGCACCATGAAAATAAGTTACTGTTCTGAGGTATGCTTGAGATATATCGGGTTCTTTGCGAACCAATTGGTATGAATAATATCGGGTTCTTTTGTGAACCAAATTGTTTGAATATTATCGGGTTGTCTGCACAACCTTTACAGTGAAAAAGCTCTCCATGTCGCGATAGAAATTTCGGTCGTACGACCCGAGGGTTGAAGCCCCCGAGCAGAGAAGTAGAAATACTTGTACAATTTTGTCGAGTTTAACCCAAAGAACCCGACCTATGGCCTCATGTTCTGGGTTCAGAAGGTTAACTCGAATTTAATGATACCACTAGATTTAGTCTACGCGTAAAAATGTCGTAGCTGCTCCACATTCCATGGATTACTCTCGTCTTTTCCCGTCTACTTGTCTTGTAGTCGATATGCTCCTCCTGGAATTACTTCTATGACGATGTAGGGTCCCACCCAAGGGGACTCCAATTTGCCATGGCTGTCTTGCCTAAGTCGCAAAACTAGGTCTCCCACCACGAAGGATCGTGGACGAACTCGACTACTGTGGTAGTTTCGTAGACTCTGTTGATACTGCGTGGCTCTTTCTAATGCCTTATCCCTTGCTTCATCCAGTGCATCAACATCGTTCTACAGTGCTTCTGTCGATGTTGTCTCGTCGTATGCCGTCACTCTTGGGGCCTCGTGTGTAACTTCGACTGGAAGCACGACTTCTGCGCCATGGACCAGGAAGAAAGGAGTTTCTTGAGTTGCTGCATTAGGCGTAGTTCTTAGGCTCCAAAGAACGGAGGTCAATTCTTCTACCCAAGCGCTCTTGGCTTTCTCGAGAGGTGCTAAGAGCCTCTTTTTTATCCCACTACATATCAGGCCATTGGCATTTTCGACTTGCCCGTTCGTCTTTGGGTGTGCCACAGATGCGAATTTGAGCTTGATCCCTAGTCCTTCGCAATAACTCTTGAATTCTTTTGAAGTGAAGTTTGTCCCGTTGTCTGTGATGATGCTATATGGTACACCAAAACGGAATACTATCGACTTGATGAAGCTGATTGCTGCTGTCGAATCCTGCATTGTTATCGGGGCCGCTTCCACCCACTTGGTAAATTTATCGACTGCCACTAGCATGTAAACATGCCCTCCTGGCCAAGATTTGTGCAACTTTCCCACCATATCGAGGCCCCATTGCGCAAAGGGCCAGGACAATGGTATTGTTTGTAGCTCTGCTGCTGGTGCATGCGGTCTAGATGCAAATCTTTGACATGCTTCACACTTTCAAACTATATCTTTTGCGTCTTCGATGGCTGTTAGCCAATAAAATCCTGCCCGGAAAGCCTTTGCCGCTATTGCTCTGCTGCTAGCATGATGGCCGCACACTCCACCGTGTATGTGTTGCCTGTCAAAACCCACCGGCGAGCAGTGACGAGCAACACGAAGAGCCAGGAGGCTCCCAGAACTGCTGGTGGGCCCTGGTCCCTCGGGCAACGGCCCGCAAAACTCCGGCACACGTCCTGGCTGATGCAAGGGCGTGCCACCTGACCTATACCTGATCAGGAAGGTGATGGATTGCTTCGATTAGTTTCCTGCATGGCAGACATGTAAACGTTAAATACGAGCCTCGATCGGCTCTCAGGTTTCCCTGTGAATCGGCTCAGGTAGCCGATTGTCCCATGGATCTGCATTGGATCTACGATAACATGGGGTTTTGCTTTATCAATACAAGTCAAATCGATCTACGACAGTTTAACGCTTTCACCACATAATTGGAACATCCCACACGTAATTGAGCCTGGTAGATACGAAAGATAACAGAAAACTAACCCTAGAGGAGGCCAAAAAACCAACGCAGAGTCAATTCCCGGAACAACTCCTCTCGAATTGGCAAACCATACCCTTACGTACTACTGGATCGTTCAACCCGTTTGTGAGGCCTAACCATGCGGATATCAAACTAATCCTTGGAGAACAAGGAACAACTATGACAGATTGAATCGACTGAATAAAGATCAAGCAAGATGCTGCCCTTACACCCAAAATAGGTGCAAAGGCAGCGAGATCTCTAGGGGCAGCATGACTAAGCAAACATAACCAAAAGCACCGATGCTAGCCCAAACAGATCTATGATAACAGTATTACTCGCCATCAACAAGGCTTCAGTACGAGCAACACCAAATAACACATAAGCAGATGCTGCCTAGATCGCGAGATGCGATCTAGGCAGCACGACGCTTACCTGAAAGAAACCCTCGAAACAAGGGGTGGCGATGCGCCGAGATTGTGTTTGTTGTGAACGTGATCGTCCTCCTTTCTCAATAACCCTAGGTACATATTTATAGTCCGGAGACTTTCTATCTTTGGAATAAACCTAACAACTCTATCTCTTGTTTAAACCGAAACGTAATCTATCATAATATACAGATACACGGGCAATTAGCCCAAATCCACGCGCAAGGCCGATCCAGCCTCCAAGCCCATCTTGATTACGGCCCATCTCCTCATTTGGCCAAAATGTGGCGATAACACATGCCCCCCTGGTTTTGGCAATAATAATTCCAAAACCACTCTGTTTTTTCTTCATCGGGTCACGCGTTGCAGAGCAGAACCGTCATATCGCCTCCTCATCATGATGCCTCGCCTTCTCAACTTCTCCGCAGTACACGATTTGACAACTCTGGCACCACATTCTCGAAAACCGCTATGGCATTGAACCACCTTCCACTATTCCCCTTATTTAAATCTATCCGAACCATTTGCATCCTCATTCTTCTCCAATAGCCCAAAAAACCCTCTTCCTCCGCCATGGCCTCCTCTTCTTCCTCCAACACATCCGGCCTTTCATTCCAATCCTCCGACTCCGTCAACTGGGAGCCGACGCCGGAGCACCCGCCAATGGCGGCGTACGAAGCTCTCGCCCCACAATGGTGGGACGAGAGAGACTGGGACTTCACCGCCCAGTCAGAGGACGACGAGTCCCTGACCGACGGCGAAGAGGACCTCCAACTCCTCGTCGACGGGGAACTGGAGGCGGAGAGCGCCGACGACGCCGTGTCCTGGGGCGAGGACATCGGCTCTTCCGATGAGGAGGAAGAAGCAGAGGAGGACACCTCCTCCGACGAATACCCGCCGGTGAAGCGCTTCCGCGCCGGGTCCAGCGAGGACACCGACGACGACGACGAGGACGAGGAGGCCCCCGCTGACAACTTCAGCAGCAGCGGTGAGGACTACGCCGGCAGCAGCGCCGATGACAGCGAAGACGGCGGCGGCAATGACAACGGCGACGACGACGCCGCCGCCTTTTAGATTAGGAACTGGTAGTAGTAGTACTAGTAGTAGATCTCCATTTTGTAAGCAATCGGCTTCATTGTAAACAACCATCTTTGGAATCAACAAAGCTTGCTTTTCCCAATTTGATTTTGCCGATAGTCAAATAGGTCAACGTTCCAAAAGCCGATAGTAACGAATCGGCTTTCACCATACCACGTTTGATATGATCAACCAAGTCAAAGCCCAAAGAGCCGATGGCAACACATCGGCTTTTCCCACAAACGTTGGCAAGGTCGCTTATTTAGACAAGTCTGAGCGGTCACTTTCCAATTTCAACGGTAACCTGCAACCATCTTCAAAAAGGCTAACTCAGATCTCCAATTGCCTCATTGAACAAATCGGGCTCACGGCGACACGAACCCTAGATTCCCCACCGCATAGATCCATCTCCGCCGGCAAATTAGATGGCGGAATCGTCCAGCGCCAACACAGCAGTCTCCGGTCTGAAGGTAATCCTTAACTGTTCCTCGCAATCCGAGCACGGTGCTAGAATTAATAGCAAACACCTGAATTAATGCTTTATCCCATCACTGAAATTTTAGGTTTCAGACATTCTGCTGCCGCATCCTTCTCTCCCAAATTCTCTCTGCCTTGGCCCCCGTACAGAATCTAGTCCTGCCCATCTGATCTCTTGCGAGGCAAATAGAATCCCCTTCGTAAGCCAAAACTTAGATTTGGATTCTTGGGCCGACTGCTTACGAGCCTGGCCTAATCCTCCCGAATATTGGGTTTCTTGGTACAGTAGGGTAGCCAAAACTTACCAATCCCAATGGGAAACCACGGGAATAGCCGATGCCTTGTCTTTGTCATTGTCTCCCCTTGAGAAACATGAAAATCTTCTAAAAACCATCGGCTATTTCTGGTCTGATGCTCTGAACTGCTTCATGTTCGGCCATGGCCCCATGACACCAACTCTGTTAGACGTGGTGATGACTACTGGTCTGGACGTCACATCACCCAGCCCCTCTGCTTTTATGCTGCCAAAAGTCCCCTTCAAGCTTTCTTCCAAAACAGATTGCACGAACTGGGGTGCTTATCTTCGAAGCCACATGAAAACTAAGGGCCCTGTCACAGAGAAAGAACACACGGCCTTCCTCAATTTCTGGCTGGAACATTTCATATTCTGTGGCCCTTCCCTTGCTCCAACCAAGAATTATCTTCCCTTGGCCTACGAACTTGCCAGAGGCACTCAACTTGGCATCGGCAAACTGTTCCTTGGAGAAGTCTATCGATATCTCCAGTTGATGTCTGTCAAACTATCCTCCCACATAGCAGTCAAAACAGGAGGTCCTTGGTGGTTTATTCAACTATGGGCTCAGCTGTACTTTCAAAACCATATCCCAAACTTCCCCCTTTTGGCAAGTTGCACCTTTCCAGATGCCAAAGGGAAGCAGATCCGATGCACCAGCTACGGCCAAGCTCTGTATAGCCTGCCAGGTAGTAAACTGATTCCTCATGAAGCATCCAAGTGGTTCAGCATTTTCTTCCAAGGCCTGGACAATCCTATCTTCTTTCCTTACACAGAGGAATCGGAAAATTTTGAAAATCCAATCTCCTTCAGGCTGGACAACTTTGCCGATGACACTAGCACTCGGCAGCTATTTTCCACCGTGATCCGTCCCTGCTTCCTCCCAGTTGGCATGAGCACATCCAACAGAATAATCAAGCCTGGATACGAGTTCTACCAGCCGGTCGTAGCAGCTCAGCAATTTGGCCTTGGGCAAGTACCTCCTCATTTCTTTCTCCACCACCTCACAGAGAGCAGAGCTGACCTGCCCGATCCTGTCACCAGTCAGAGGTGTTATTCTTTCTTCGATGCTCTGACCATCCCAATTCCTAACAACCTCATTTTCGCTTCATCAACCGATGGTTTTGAGAACTGGTGGTCGATGTGGAAGACTCATGCCTTCAGGAGAGCTCTGGGACCATTGCTGGAACAGCTCGATGCTGAATATGACATCCCCGTAGAACAGGTACTGCTACTTGTAAATTTTCTTGATGCAGCTCACGACGATTCTTTTTAATATCCTGCTCTGTCTCCTTGCAGCAACAAGATGGTCCAGAACCTACCAACGAGGATGGCTCCCCCTTCGAATTCCTCCCACCAGCTCCTGTGGTCCTTTTCTGCAAAAACTCGCCACCTTTGAAAAAGGTCGTGATGCAGAACCAGCCGATATCACCAAAATCGGCTTCCAAGAGCCAAGCAACTTCCGGGTCAGCTGCCTCCCGAGTTCCAACTAAAACAAGAACGGCGGTGAGGAAGATAGTGGCCAAGAAAACTTTGAGGCGTCGGAGCCCTTCTCCAGAGAGCTCGCACGTACGCTGATTCATGCCTTGGTTGATCTCATTTATCTTTGTAAACATGCTCGTGCTTACCAACTCTCCCTTTCTTACAGGTCTCCATCGAAGACACCTCCAGCGAGGAAACACAATGCAATCGAGGAGATTCGAGCTCAGCAGACTCTGAGAGAACCACCACACCGAGCCAGCCAGATGTGCCACCATCGGCTTCCAGGAAAAGGCCTGTTCCTGAACCTGTTGCCCCCCGAGCAGCAGTCGAGGCGGGGCAAGCTGTGAGCCCCAAGAGGGCTCGCAAGGGACTGCAAACTTCTTCTTCGAGCCAGGAGGCTTCGAAAGTAATTGTCCTCCATACTCTTACCACTCCTTTCTTATGCCGATTCATTGCTATTCACATCGGCTAAGCACCTTTCATGCAGACGAAGGACACTCCTAGTGGGAAAGTCGGGGAAGTGCCGATGCCTTCCGCAAGCCTGGATCTAGTAATCCCTGAAGGTGTAGATGAAACGGTTGCCAATCTGGCCAAGCCCTCAGCAACAACACACGAGCCGATTGTCTCGCCGTCGGCTTTCCCCCTAATCTCAGGAGAGGTATGTCCGCTTCTTTCGACTCATCCTTCCCTGTTTGACGCATACTGACGCCACTTCTGCCTGCCAGGGTTGTGATATCTCAGGCTTGCTGACGTTCGACCCTGAATCCATCGAACCAGCTCCCTCTGCCGCCAATGATGAACCACGAGCAAGCGCTGTTCTACCTCAATTCCAGCGTCTCAAAACCTTGCTGTCCTCCCCAATCGAGAGGTTGGTCAAGGGTTCTGAAGAGGTGAAGAGTGTTCTTGACGAAATCAAGGACCAACTCCCGGTAGCATTGCAGGTGAAGCTTTGGCCAGTTGTGACTCTGTCTTTCTACGGGTCAAGGGTGAAGTTGGCTCGGGAGAGGATCAATCTACGCCACGCCCAACTCCCACTAAAGGCCGATATTGCAGCCAAATGTCAGCGGCTCAATGAGAAAAAGGCGTCTCTGGATGCCAAAACTGACACCTCTGTCAGCACCGCCGAGCTTGCATCCTTAAAAAAGGAATTGGAAGATCTCGAAGAGAAGGTCCGGGCGACTAAAAAGCTCATTCATGACAAGGAAACATTCATCGCCCGCTCCCAAGACGAAGCAGAAGGCCTCAAAGCTCAACTGAAGACTGACCTGGCAGAAATACGTGCCCTGAGCAAGCAGCTAGTGACGGGCAAGGACGATGATGACGTAGCCGAGATCGCCGAGGTGGATCGTGTCCGTGCTGACGCCCTCCGTGCCTTCGAGGCATTCCTTCAGTAGCTTATTCATGTAACCTGACACCTGCTCGCAACAGTCTGAACCTCGAGAGTCGATGGCTGTGCATTGTTTTTTTTTTGGCCGATTTCATGTATCGGCCCCCATATTTCACTGTTCATCATCCCACATGCTTGGGAAATATTAATCTGGATATATTTTTTTTACTGGCCGATTTCATGTATCGGCCCCCATATTTTTTTTACTGGCCGATTTCATGTATCGACCCCCATATTTCACTGTCCATCATCCCACATGCTTGGGAAATATTTCTTGAGATGCTGACCGTTGACAGCCACTGGGAATTTCACACCGTCCAGCTCCTCAAGCATGTACGCGTTGCCCATTAAAACTTGGTCGACCCTGTATGGCCCGTGCCAATTTGGAGACCATTTACCGTATGCTGCACCCTTAGTTCCCAATGGCAATACAGCTTCCCATACCAGATCACCAACGTGGAACTCCTTTGGTCTCACCTTCTTATTATATGCACGAGCTACCTTGGCTTTGTTCTCTTTAATTTTCTCAAGCGACCACAGCCTAAGTTCAGTTAAATCTTCAACACTGTCACTCATCAGGGCTGCATATTCTTCAGTTGTTAGATCATTCTGAAAAGTGACACGTCTCGATCCAGCCGTAATCTCCCATGGCAATACGGCTTCTTGTCCATAGACTAGATGGTATGGCGAGGTTTTTATCGCTCCATGACATGACATGCGATAAGCCCACAAAGCTTCTGACAAAACCTCGTGCCAACGCCTAGGGTGCTCGTCGATTTTTCTCTTGATCAGCTTGATAAGGCTTTGATTGGACGCTTCAGCTTGCCCATTTGCTTGAGCATAATATGGAGATGATCGGATCAGCTTAATTCCCGTGTCCTCGCAGAACTCTCTAAACTCGTGAGAAATGAAGACCGAACCTCCATCGGTCGTGATAGTTTGGGGAATCCCGAATCTATGAATGACATGTTCTTTCACGAAATTGATAACATCCTTCGAGTTTACTGACTTCATAGGGACGGCTTCCACCCATTTAGTGAAATAATCCGTAATGGCCAAAATCCACATGTGGCCTTTGCTTGATGGAGGATTGATCTTGCCAATCATATCCATGCCCCAACCTCGGAATGGCCAAGGCTTGATGATGGGGTTCATCGCTGATGCAGGTACCATCTGAATCTTCCCGAATTTCTGACATGCTTGACACCCTTTATAGTACTTAAAACAGTCCTCAAGCATGGTGGGCCAATAAAACCCTGATCGCCTGATCAACCATTTCATCTTGTGAGCCGATTGGTGAGTTCCACAGGCGCCTTCGTGTACCTCGTGTAGAAGCCGATTTGCCTCGGCTGGCCCCAGACATTTGAGCAGTAACCCTTCCAAAGTCCTGTAGAACATGTCATCCCCAATAAGCACATACTTCATGGCCTTGTACCTTATCTGTTTAGGTGCCCCCCGAGCCGAATCTTTCAAGTAATTGAAGATATCGGCTCTCCAGTCGTCCGCCTCCAGGAACTGTACCTGAACATCAGTTCCATCTGCTATGTCCTTGTAGCCTGAAGCCATCTGTGCAAGATCATTCGCCTCGGTATTCTGCGACCGCGGGATCCAGTTAAAGTTTAGATACCTGAACTGTGCCATCAGCTCACGGCATTGCAACCATAATGGGAAGAGTGACTCGCTCTCACACTTGTATTCGTCCGTGAGTTGGGAAATCACCAATTTGGAGTCTCCAAAAAGTTCCACTGCTTCTGCTCCGGCTTCAATGAGCAACTCCATTCCCTCGCGTATTGCCTCATACTCAGCGACATTGTTGGTGCAAGGGGTAGATAGCCTGATGGAGAAGGAATATGTTGCCCCCCGGGGCGACACGAGTAGAATGCCGATGCCGCCACCATCATCACAAGCCGATCCATCGAAAAACATAGCCCATGCACGTACAGACAGTGCTGCTATATCAGTGTTGATTCGTTCAACAATAAGATCGGCCAACGCCTGTCCCTTAACCGCTTTGGCGGGTTGATACCGGATATCAAATTCCGATAATGCAAACATCCATTTGCCGAGTCGGCCTTTCAACACAGGAGCCGACAGCATATGTTTTATGACATCTGATTTGCATATGATGATAATCTCTGCTGACAGCAAGATGTGTCGCAGCTTGGTGCAGGTGAAAAATAGGCAGAGGCATAACTTCTCGATCTCAGGATATCTCGTCTCTGCATCCAGCATCCTTCTGCTGATGTAAAACACAACTCGCTCCAGACCATCATAAACTTACACCACCACCGAAGCGATGGACGTGTCAGCCACCGACAAGTAAATGTAGAACGGCCTATCCTGCTGCGGTGGAACCAACACTGGCGGCTTCGTTAGATATTCTTTGATCTCGTCGAAGGCTCGTTGTTGTTCTGTCCCCCAGCGGAACTCCTCATCAGATTTAATTTTCACCAGTCCCATGAACGGCTCTATTCTTCCTGACAGATTGGAGATGAACCTTCTGACAAAGTTGATTTTGCCGATGAGACACTGCAGTTCTTTCTTCGTGGTAGGTGGCTTCATTGTTCGCACTGCCTCCTGACTTTTCAGGCCGATCTCAATTCCGCGTTCATGGACCAAGAAACCCAAGAACTGACCAGCCGTCACACCGAAGGCACACTTCTTTGGATTCATCCGTAGCCCGAATTTTCTGGTTCGGTCCAGGACGCGTCGCAGATCGTCCAAGTGTCCTTGTACTGAAGCAGACTTGACTACCACGTCATCGATATAAATCTCCACCAGCTTGCCGATCAGATCATGGAAAATGTAATTCATGGCTCTTTGGTATGTGGCGCCGGCATTCTTCAGCCCAAATGTCATGACTACATATTCAAACAACCCCACCGAACCTGGGACTCTGAATGCAGTCTTGTGTATATCTTCTGGAGCCATAAAAATTTGATTGTAACCCGGCATTGCCATCCATAAAGCTCAAGACCTTATGACCAGCAGCTGTGTTGATCAATGTCTCTGCTACCGGCATCGGATACTCATCCTTTGGAGTGGCTCTATTGAGATCCCGAAAATCTATGGCAACACGCCATCGGCCATCCTTTTTCTCTATAGGTACGATACTAGAAATCCACTCAGCATACCTGCATGGCCTGATGAACCCAGCTTTCAACATTTTCTCGATCTCTTTCTTGACTTCCTCTAAAATTTCGGCCTTCATCTGTCGTGCTCGCTGCTGGAATGGCCGAAACCCTTTTTTAAGCGGGAGCCGATGCTCAATGATGCTCCTGTCTAACCCGGGCATCTCCATATAGTCCCAGGCAAAGCAATCTGGATATTCTTTCAACAAAGCTATCATCGGACCCCGCAGATTCGGATCTAACTTTTTGCTGATAAATGTCGGTCGTGGCTTATCCCCAGGACCGATGTCAATCTCCTCTAGCTCATCAGCGGATGTAAACCCATACCCCAGCTTTCCGTCACCTGCTAAATCGATGCTGAACACATGCCAAAAGTTTGGTGAGGATAACAAAGATAATTTGGGCCGATTGCCGGAATCGGCCCCCTTTTTGATTGCATTACTCAAGGAAGGTTTACAACTTATTTGTGCTCTAGAATGGTAGGGAATCTCCCTACTACGACTACATGACATGCTTGTCGTAAGATCACTGCTTTTTATTTTTTGTGGCCGATCGCAGGGATCGGCCTTACCACGCACAATCGTGGGCTTTGCTACTCTGTCAGGCCAGTGGATAAGACCAGCCTCACCCCATTTTTTGTAGCTTCAATGCGCTCACAGCCGTCTAGACTGACTCCAGAGATCGGCTCTTGGTCTTCTGCGTCCCAAATGTTCATGCCAGCTATTGAGATCTCGATCGAATCATCTGCATGAATGACCTCCACTTCATCTCCATCCCATTGTATCAGGCATTGGTGCATCGTGGATGGAATGCAGCAGTTAGCGTGAATCCAATCCCTTCCCAGCAAGACAGCGTAGGTGCTTTTGCTGTCAACAATGAAGAACGACGTAGGGATGGTTTTTCTACCCACGGTCAGATCCACGTTCAGAACGCCTTGCGTTTCTGAAGCTTGGCCGTTGAAGTCGCTTAGCGTGACGTTGGTTTTGATCAGATCTGCAGTGGAGCGTCCCAAACGCCGCAGCATGGAGTATGGCATTATATTGACTGCCGCTCCGGTGTCAACCAACATCTTGCGGATAGGCTGCCCATTGATATAACCTCTGAGGTACAGGGCTTTCAGATGTTTGTAGCCCTTCTCCCGTGGCTTTTCAAAGATAACCGGCCGTGGGCCGCAGTCAAACTGTGCCACTGGTAGTTCTTCGGTTCTTGGAGCGCAGAACTCTGACGGAAGTATGAACACCATGTTTGTGCCAGCCGATGTCTTCGCATCGGCTTTTACTGGTTTGGGGCGCCACTCTTTTTTTTTTGGACGGGCCTCCGTCTCCAAGGTTTGCTGAATTTTCACGGCCAGATCAGGCCGGGCTTTCCTTAAAGTGTGGAGGTACTGCGCTTCGGCTTCCTCCAAGCTACGTAGCCGCTGAACTCTACGCTTTTGGGTGTGTCTGAGTCCGTCGGGACACCACCTTGGCCGGTGATATC